>CAMTDV010001634.1:50029002-50233312 GCA_947069175.1 Scalesia atractyloides
AAGAGGATTGATGAGATGGAAATATAATTGGTATATTTCTTGGTATTTCTTGAGTATATATTATGTAATTGAGTATATAAAAAGTATAAAAGTATAATTCAAGTATTGAGGATGTGCGTGTAAGTATTTATGCGTATAAAAGTGTCGGTTTGCGTATAAATACGTATTTTAAATGATCGGTTGTGTGAATAAAATAAAAAAAATATAAAAATATGAATTTTATTATGATTAACGCCTCGAATTGTGAGATTGAAATTAAAATACGAATGTAAGGTTAAAATTAGAATACGAATACGAACATTTTTTTAAAATAGAAATACGAAGATACGAGGCGTTACAGTCTCCCCTACTTTAGGAAATTTCGTCCCGAAATTTATTCAAGAGGAAGACCTTGGAGGAAAAACATTTTGGCTAGAAGAATGATTGTCTAAAATCGAGATTTGGATGTTTGAAATGTGTTGAAAAGTATGAAGTTTTGAGGAACGAAAAGATAGGTTTATAAAAAGGGTTCGTTTGTCTAAAATGATTCGAGGCATTGAGCATAAGTAAAACGTGCATGTGTGTGTATAGACAAGCGAGTTTAAACAAGTTTGAATAACTCAATGACAAGGTATTTTAAAATATGATACCTAAGAAGGAAGCTTTCGTATAAAACAATATGTATTTTGATGAAAAGTGCGACCGCACTATTGGTTGTAACAAAAATTTTCGTTGGATTTAAAGAGCATTGGCAATCTTAGTATTGTAGAGAATTCTTTATCGGTGAAAAAAACGAGGAAGTTAGGTATTTGAAATAAAAAAATGGTTTTGGAGGTAACTGCCAACTAAGTATGTTTGCGCATAAATAAAGAATGGAAAATAGTTTTTAAGTGTAAGAAAGTATTTTAGGGTCCGAATGTTTAAACTGACTGATTGTAAACGGGGTTTGTATAAAAGACAAGGATGTCGGGGAATAATGGAGGCATAAGTGTGAACGATTGATTTGATAAACGGATATGAGTATAAGAATGGCATGCGTATTGAAAGCGATGAGTTAAGAATGGGGACTCTCGTGGATAATCGGATATCACGCGCTTAGCAATGCGTTTGTGAGTTGTTAAAGTTTGCGCGTTAGGTCGTATTATGGTCTGTAAATCACCGAATTTCTCATGGCACGTATTACGAAAGTTTGACAGCATGGTGAAAACACTTATGTATAGGAAGTACCAGTGGCGTATCCACCATGTTTTGACCACGTTGCGACCGTTTCGTTACTCGATGCAATGTTACGTTCCGTGTGTTACCATACGCGGTAGTACACTCTATGGTTCTCATGCGCTTATCGCTATAATCCCGTGTGCACCCGCGATTATACCGATCATCACATGATCCGCATAGCTTGTACTAGCAGCGCATGAATAAAGGTGTACATAAATTCTGAAAATAAGTTCGCGTGTGTGTAAGAACGTAGTGCGTAGGCATGTTTGCGTGCAAATAGCTTGTGGCCCACGTAAGCGAATCCCTCGGGTTTCGCTCGCGCATAGGCACGAATATGAATACGAGTACAAGTATAGGTATGTGTATGAGTATAAGCATAAGTATGAAAATAAGTATAAGCATGGATATAAGACGTATATGCATGAATGTGATGATAAGTATAAGTGTAACACCCCTGCCCCTCGTTATCGCCAATATTGTCCGCTTTGTCCTCGATGGGTGGCCCATCCAGGAACTCACGGCTTTGTTTTTGTTTGCCCTGGTGGAGACTTCCCAGGAGGTCACCCATCCTAGTACTACTCCCACTTGAGCACGCTTAACTGTGGAGTTCTCCTCTCATCCACTAGCATTAAGCCCAAAACGCGTTGGTGATTTTAGAGGTAGGGCATTACTTACGAGCCAGGAATCTCTCCTGTCCACGGACGATGTTGGGAGGTATGCCATTAGGTGTTATAACAAGCATGAAAGATGACACGTATTTTCATGAACATGAATATGTGTATAATTATGAACGTCAACAAGTGTAACAGACGATAATTGTGCGTATGATATGAATTGAATGCTACGAATTTATTTACATAAAATAGTCGAGAGATCAGGGTGTGTGAAGCGAATGATATGATTAAAAAGTCATGGAACAGTTGACTAAACCATATACGAGGATACGCATGTATTGTTGTTTGAGCAAAACTTTGAGGTTATTGCTTCTAAAATAGGCTTAAGTTTAACTTAGAATATAGGATCTAGTGTGTGAATATAAAGGAATATAAGGTACTTATTGATTATGCGTTACGTATTTTGTAATGGACGGGAGTGCTACCACTGTTTTAGGGAAATTAAGTGAGTCGAAAGTGGTTAGTCCTTGTAAGGTTTTCTTGCCCACGTGTTTTGAAATTGAGGTGACATTTTGAGTGGTGTATGACAAGGTCTTAAATTAGTAGGTTCGCATCGTTTTCAAAGGATGTTGCATCAAGATAAGAAATTTGAAATTCAGTGGTTCTTGTGATACATTGACCCTTGAGAGGAAATCTGGGGTAATGGATTTAATTATCGTTGAAAAGTATTTAGCAAAATGTTCTCTTAATCGTGATAAGAGGTTTAGAGGGTGTTTGGGGTTGAGTTTTGAAAATAGATTATGCGTTCTGAATAATCAAAATCAGATAATTAGTTGTAACAAAACATACTGTAGGAAGATAGTGTTTGGATTTGATTATGTTATTTGATATCACAATAATCAGGTAATCAACTATTTGAGTGTTTGAAAAATATATATACATGTACATATAAAGTTATAAATAGACGAGCTTTGATCTCTAAAATACGTAAAACAAATCAGTTTTTTTTTATATTATTACATATAATATATATATATATATATATATATTTCAAACACTAAAATAGATTTTTATTTATTTATTTATTTAATATTTGCGCCTCCAAACACAAAACAAAATATTAGGTTGCAAAAAAACAATCCCAAACACACCTTTAGTACAACGATCCCATAATGCCCCTTTTTTTTTTTTTTTTTTTTACAGACGAATTTTTTTTTTACATAGAGTTATTGCGTGAGCGTGTTTTAGTGATTAAGTTAAACATAAGACTTGTGGGCAAGGTATTCATTAGACCGATTAAGTTGGTAGGTAGCATTCTGTCGAGCTTTGAAAATCGTAAAACAAAACGTTTCATGTGGTGACCAAGTATATGCGTGTGGGATTTATATGAAATAGATTACCGGATGGGAAATACGTTTGATAAAATAATACGTTTTGAAATTCGTCTAAGTAAGAATTTTGACAACATGGTAAAAGATTTAGGTATACAATTTAAACATGTGGTTTGTGTAATAAAGTCTCCAAGAAGTAGGGTTGGTAACGATCACCGAGGTATGGGAATCACCCCTAATCCGTTGGTGAGGTCGTTTTAAGGAAGGAAGGAAACGAAGTTTGATCGTCTAGGTAAGGAATTCACTCCTATCTCGACGACGGTTCGGACTTTCCGAGAAATATAAGTCTAGTTGGTGACGTTTTGAAATCATGTATGCAAATAATGTATAAGTGGATGAAAAGGTTTAATATGAATTGCGTAAAACCCTTAAAATAAATTAGAAACTTGAAAGAAAGGGTAACAAGTATATAAAAAGTCATGTATAAATTGAAATGGTATAAAAGAGAGTCTCAGAAAACATTAGACTGTTTCGGGTAGAGAAACGTCGACTATTCCAAAGTGAATCGAAGATCCTTTCGAATTAAAGAAACGTGCTTTGGCCTATAGGTAAAACGCTCTCGTCGAGAAGCGATTAACGGCATTTTACCCTTCCAGTTATTACACGTCTCTAATCGATTGGAAAATCGAAACTTTGGCGAGATTGAAAATCGAGGAATGGGACTTAATTGACAAGGTGCGGGTTTCACCCCTAACTCGACGATTTCGTACCCTAAGTGTGGTTGGCACTCTTCGGGTCAAAATTAATTTTGACACTTTGACGAGAGTCCACTTGAGTTTGAATGGGAAGTTTTCCATCAAGGTGTGGATGTCACTCCTAACTTGATGGTGTAACTTCGTGAAAAAAAAAATAAAGAATAAGCGTAATGAGAATCGTTCACCAAATTGTGGATATCACGCCTATTTTGGTGAAGTCGTCTCACTTGTGTAATACGAGTGTTTTCGAGTTTAGTATAATCGAGTAATATGCATTAGGGAAGGCGTATGATTGAAATAATGTAACGAGTATGAACACGTAAAGCATTTCATAAATTTAACATATAAAAGACGTTTTAAGAAATTAGCATGTGAATCACGTATGGTCAAGTATGGTACTTAACTATAGACTAGGTCAAAAGCGTAGCAATCTACCTAATTCCCTATAGTTATGGCTCTGATACCAATCTGTAACACCCCAACCGATGGCGGAAACATCAGGATGAGACGAAAACGAGATTGTTCATTGCTCACAACATTATTAAGTGACAATAATTAATCAAACCATATTTCATTTCATAAGAATTGTCAAATACATCAATGTAACAAAACAAAGAACAATCTAACATTTGCAAAGTCATAACAAAATTGATACGTCGACATTAAACCTAACGTCTAATTTGTGTGTATCTAGTCCTTGTTATATTGTTTTCATAGCGTCATCTCCTTCAACCTGTAACATGTTTTAAAATAAAGTCAATGCAAAAGCAAAGGCGAGTACACAAGTTTAAGCATAGCATACGTATACGAATAAAGTTTTAACAATCCTCATGGCAACCAAATCTATACAAGAGCAATATCAAGGCATGCAATGCTAATAATCAAACCCGTAACGCAATCACGATGTTTTAACATGACCTCACGAATAACACGATGGAGGTGGATGCGTGAATTCCTATAGCGCTAAGCATGTCAAACAAAGGCTAAAAATAGTTAATGACTAAAGCACAGCACAACGTTTATCCCTAGACAAGCAACAAGTATACGATTCAAGTAGTCATGTGTATAGGATTGTTTGTGCGTTTCATAAAGTTTAAGTGTTTGTGATTTTTGTATATGGAAACATGTTACACCCAAAAAGTGATATAAACAAATGTGGGTCGAGTGTACTCACAATATTGCATATGTTTTCCGATTGGTGATTCCGTGAAGAGTTGGAGGTTGGAGCTTCAAAGCTTCTTTTAAAACACTTAATGTTTTCTTTTAGAACTCTTAGAGCTCTCTTCCTTGCTTGGAAGATTTGAGAGAAGTATAGAAGTTGAGAGAAGAATGGGTGGAACACTTAGTGTCCTTTTAGAATTCTTGATTTAGAGAGATTGAGAGAACTAGAGAGATGGAGAGAAGAATGGTGTGAAGAAAATGGTAGAAGGGGTTGGTATTTATAAGTTGAAAATGTGGAAAAGGGTGATATGATTGGTTAAAGAAGGTGGAAGAGGATTGAGAAGGTGATTGGTGGAGAAAGGAGGTGGAAAAGGATGAAATATGATTGGTTAAAAAAGGTGGAAGAGGATTGAGAAGGTGATTGGTGGAGAAAGGAGGTGGAAAAGGGTGAAATATGATTGGTTAAAGAAGGTGAAAGAGGATTGATGAGGTGGAAATATAATTGGTATATTTCTTGGTATTTCTTGAGTATATATTATGTAATTGAGTATAAAAAGTATAAAAGTATAATTCAAGTATTGAGGATGTGCGTGTAAGTATTTATGCGTATAAAAGTGTCGGTTTGCGTATAAATACGTATTTTAAATGATCGGTTGTGTGAATAAATAAAAAAAATATAAAAATATGAATTTTATTATGATTAACGCCTCGAATTGTGAGATTGAAATTAAAATACGAATGTAAGGTTAAAATTAGAATACGAATACGAACATTTTTTTTAAAATAGAAATACGAAGATACGAGGCGTTACAGGAGGCGTATTGGGCAATGATCACCGTATAGGTGCTGGTGTACGCTTCTCATTGCCCTATACGCTGCGTATGGTCCCCTTTTAAAAAAAACATATTGTGATGTAAATAAGGGTTTTTATATTATAAAACAATCTAATTAACACTTTTTATATAAAAAATAGTTGCATACACTATATTTGAAAGATAATATAATGTAAATAACAAATTTTCTTAACACGTAATACTATGATCAAACATTTTAAGTGTTACAACGAAAACCTATGACAAGTTAATAAATTCTCTTCGTTGATTTCTATTACTATTTAGTAACGCCATACCCTATGTGATACGAGACATGTACATTGTCTCCCATTCCATAGCTTTTATACTTCGGTATAGATTCCAAAGTCCATTTGGTACTGGCATCAAGAAATCATCCGTTAACTTAACCATGATGAAATGGTCACCTTCCACTTAAGCAATCGATAAAACAGAATGGTTCAGGTTCCACTTTCAACCAATTTATTGAACGATACACTGGATTGTCACATCCCGGATCGAAAGAGTCGAGTATAGGCCACTGCTGCTCTTTGTTAATGAACATCTCATCGAGTAGCTATTCGTGGACCCACTTCCACTCATTCTACTCCAACCCCAAACCCATAGCTACGGATCGAAACCCAAAGTTACCGTTCGATTAGGAATGTTCGACATGTGTTATGTATCTCTGATACATAGGTGGAAGCCAATCCTTAAAATGACCAATCATGTTTGTGTACCTGTTATTGGAAAATACATTGAGGAAAATATTTATCAGTGAAAACGATCGATCGATCATGTATGTATGTATGTATGTATATATGCATGCATGTGTCGTAAAAAAACACACATTTATCTTATGTAAATTGTATAATTTTAGTTAGTTTAGAGTCATTTTATTAGTTTTTAGTTTATATTTGTTTGGATCGTATATTTGTAGGTCATGGTAGGGAAAAAACATTATAAACAAGCTTAATCTGATCAGTAAATGAAAAACTGGGAGTTTAGAATAAATAAAGCTGAAAGATAAAGGGCTGGATTGCAAATAAAGGGAAGTTATTTAAAAAAACTCTTAAAAGACAGGGGCTAAAATGTAAAAATCTAAAACTTGTAATCAATTCTTTTTCACTAAAAGACAAAAAAAAAGAAAGAAATTCATCCGTCATTAATGTTCCTGTTGACCGGAAAGAATTAGTTCTGTATTCGTGCTGCGGATCACTTTGAGCCACGTAAGATGGTTCCGCCTCATTTACGAACACCTGGTTCAAATCAGGCAACACGTGACGCACACCCCCTGTGACAACCGGTAATTTCCGATTTATAATTATGCGTATAACGAACATTAATACAATTATGACTATCTTTTTATGACGCAAATTAACTTAATTATGCCTTTGGAATGCCTAGGAACATCTATTCGGTCTCACAGTATGCGATTGGTGATTTGCGGAGAAACTGCCAACGTTAAGCGGTAACGAGCCGACACTGGATGAAATACTGACAACACCGACAAATACAAATTTCATACGTATAATTTATACTTATGAATTTAGCTTTGCGAATTGATTGTGCTTTCGAACGTCACAAAACGTAAACGCAGATGAATAACGCGACTGCAGGAGCGCACCGGCAACGAAAACACCGGGTTCAAGCTACGCCCAGACATTTATATATTTAGCGTCGTTTTCAAATTTTAATAATAGCGGTGGAAACCAGATCGAAAAACGTATTAGAAACGATGAACATGGTATTTTACGTGTTTTAACGCAACCGACAAAATACGCGTTAAATAACGATTTCCGACATAATTTTGAGTATTATTCAACTTAAAGTTATATATTACGACATTTTATGAAGTTCGGTTTCGAAAACAGGCTGAGAAAACATCATTGGGCCACACGAAGCGCTAGCAGGCCTTGTGCCAAACTCATCTAAACCCTAACTATATAAAACCCTCTTCTTCTCCATCCCCATTTCAAAACCCTAGCCCCCATCATCCTCTGCCTTCTCTCTCATCTCCAGCCACCAGAGTAACTCCGGCGTCGTTATTCCGGCCGGCCACACCCATGAGACATCCTTCACCTTACCACCTCACCCCCACACCTCGGAATTCAAGAGAGAGGGAGAGACCTGCGGAGAATCTAGAGAGAGAGACGGCGGAGAAGAGATAGGCCGGCCACCCAGTTTTACGGTGGCGCGACGGCTGGCGGTGGCTCACGGCAGCGGCGCCGCCGCTACGGCGACGGTGGCGGTGGACTTCTCCGGCGGTTCAACGGTGTACTCCCTAAATCGGACCTCCTAATCATGCTTCTGGCTTTCATTTTTTTCGATCTGAGAAGTCTAAGTGACAATCTAACTCCGGCATGGTTTCTTTTTTTGAGTAGTGAGGAACTCCGACTAGTTTTGGTGGTGGAGCGAGAGCCGCGGCCGGCGGTGCTAGGGCCGACCGGCGGCGGTGGCGACGATGGTTACGTCTGGGGCTCGGGTCTTGGGGTGGTTTACTTGGTGAAGCTCGGTGAAGGTCAGACTTGTTTAAAGTGTTGAACTCGGTACAACTCAGCTCGACTCGGCCCGACTCGGTGCAACTTGGCTCAACTCGGTTCAGCTAACTCGGTTTTGGTGCGGGTTTGGTTCGGTCAGTTTTGGTCGTCACCAGATTTGTTATGGTTAACTTAGTCAAACCCGGGTCGACCCGGTCAACTCAGTCAAACCTGGTCAACTCGGCTAAATAGCTGTCAGCGCGGTCAAACTTGGTTTAGTTCGGGTCAACACAAGTCAACTGGTCAAACATGAGTCAACTGTGGTCAACGGGTCGACACGCGACTCGGTAAAGTTCTAACGACGCGAAGTTAATTTATTTCATTTTATATAATATTAGTAGTTATCGTGAAATCGAGCTCTAGACCGACCTGACTAACAAAAACGACAACTATTTAACAAGCGAATTTCTAATTACTTGTACTTATGCTTTGGTATACATATGTAACTTGCGTATAGTAGTTAAAAATCGAATCAGCACATCACGGCTTAACGTTTATATAAAAAAATATAAATTAGACTTGTAATCGAACAAAAGTTACGTTTGAAATACGATGGAAAGTTATAACTAATTAGTAGTGATTTATTGTTGAGTTTTGAAAACTTATATCCACAACTTGTATTGTCGGGATCGTCCAAAAACTGAGAAAACTCTGCCCGATTTTCGATAAAAATGTATATACATATCTTATAGCTTTAACACTAATGAAGACGTATCGGGATCCAAATGAATTTTAGAAAAAATAAATATAAATATGTATTTATTTCGGACGATTTATACACTTCGCAAAAAGAGCTTATAGCGTTTTCATCGAGACATGGTTTACAAATTAACGAAGCTCGAAACTTTTGTAAACTAAATATAATTATTATATTTATATTTATTCATTTCAAACATTTGAAACTCGAAAACTATACAAAATAAATATATCGTTTTATATTTATTTTAAACGTCAAAAAATCCGAGTACCGACTTCAAACGTCGGATTATTGTGTAAAACAAATAGAATGTTTTATATATATTCAAATGTCGATGATTCAGATTCTTTTATTTATATAAACATAATAGTTTATATTTACTACAAACGCCAACGAGTCGGAGGTTTTCATAAAATAAACATAACTATTTATATTTATTTCCGACGCCTAAGCAAGAATGACACTTTATTACAAGAGTATAACAAGCGTCAAATACATAATTTTTATTAATTATAAACGAGACGCAAGACATCTATTTCGGGCACGTAACGTTTTACATATATTAAAATTATATACATAAATATGTATACGTCTACGAAGACTACGACGAGTCGTATTATTATTCATCACGTACACGTACTTCTATTCAAGACGACTTATACGATTTCATAAATATATTTATGTCTATATATAAATATATATTTCAAATCTCTTGGAAACTAATTCGTTCCAAGATTTAGTATTCATCCCGACTATTAGTGGGATTAAAAGAACCATAGATTGGTTATTTTAAGTCAAGATAATAACACCCTTTTTGGATCGTTGTTAACGATTCGGTAGAGCTGGACACGAAATTTAAATACGTTGTCTTATTAGAAACTTATAAGCTCGACTTCTTAATAGGAAGGCTATAGTTGCACGCTAGCAAGTTCACGTTCTTGGAACGACATCACGGAATCACATTTAGCTAGCTATGCAAGAGGATATGAAGGTGAGTTCATAACCCCCACTTTTTAAAATTTTACATCTTTATTAATGTTTTCGGGGGTGGAAAGGCATGCATGTTTTGCAAAAGTACATAATATTATGAGGAACGAAAACAACAGATTTTTAAACCATGTTATGAATGAACTCCAACTACACTAATGGTTTACGAGTGATTTATACTAAACATACCGGTTGTACAAAAGACATGCGTATTTTCAGAACGTGCATGAGTTTCATGGCTAGTGACGGGACTGTCATAGCTACAACTTAGGGACTGGATTGTCCTGCATACAACTTAGGGACTGGATTGTCCTGCATACAACTTAAGGACTGGATTGTCCTGCTTACAAACACAAGGACTGGATTGTCAACTACTCAACTCTAAGGGTCGTAGGGTCGCTTAAAATTGTACAGTGAAGTCCTCGCTACATATTGCAACTATTACCGCCTGCTAGTCTACCGTCTTGAGTAAACGGTTTGGCGAGGCACTTACTAGCTTGGGGTGGATTATAGGCTCATGCGGGCATGTTGTCTTTGTCGTATGCGGACATCGATGGTTATTCAAATATTGAAAAACAGGGTTTTCAATTGACATGCCGAGAAAAATGATTTTTTTTTATATTTTTCTCATCAACTATTAAACCGGTCATCAGAAAGATTTTGTTTAAAATCTTTTTCGAAACAAACTATGAACTCGCTCAACTTTATGTTGATTTTTAGCATGTTTCTTTCTCAGGTTATATTTTTAAAAGTATGGCACAGTTGGAATAGGAGAACCCATGGGGATTCGAGTACTTAGCGGACGTTCACCTTCTAGAAGTCTTAGCATTAAATACTTCCGCTGTGCCATGAAGATACCAGTCGATCACGCCCGGCTCTGATGTAATCGATTTATCGGGGTGTGACACCCCCATCATCACAACGAAGCACGGACACAACCTCCTCCTTACCTCGATCAACGCCAGATAACCAAATGCTTTCGAAGACGTATGACTAGTTTGAATCTTTTCCAAAAACATAACCAATGTCCCAAGACAACATCTTTATGCTTCACGGTTTGATCGGACTTTTTTATTTGTGAATTTTCATCATTTTTGAAAGTCTAGGATCCGGCGGGTTTAGACTGAAGTTTGGGTAGAAAAGAACTAATTCGGTAGAATGTTATTAAGAACGTAGTAGAAGCAGAAGTCGAAAGATTCCATTCATACCGAAAGAGTATACATCTTTACAAGCTGGAGAAATTAGCATTTCCCCTCTGGGTTATCCAAAACTTAACACAAAACTATATATAGACACTGGTTTGGTGCGGACTAGTTTACCTCCGTACAAAGGTAGTTACCTTCGTACACAGGTGTTATCTTGCTTACCTCCATACGAAGGTGATTACATTCTCACCAACGTGTCATGTGCTCATTTTTCTCACTAAACTATACAATATTCAACACACGATCTATATAGCCTATTCGCACAGTGAAGAACACACAAAATATGCACTAACAATTTTCATCATTATTTTGTGAGTTTCGAACTTTTAAATGAAATAGTTCCCGTATGCTTGGATTAATAACATTTCTCAAACGATAAGTCGCGTATAGGTCATTGAGCGCATACATGGGTCACCTTTTCAGACTTTTCAGTCTGAACTCACTGCATGTCAGTATTTATACCTTAACTTCCTCGCACATCGTACCTGTACGTCGCTCATAGGTCAATGAGAGGCGTATAGGGTTTAATACTTCAACTACCACCATCTTATACGCTGCTCATAGGGCAATGAGAGGGTATAGATTCACTTTTTCTGACACATTTAATGCTTTCAAACCTTATACTCCCCTCATAGCCCTATATGTTGCTTCTGGGGGATGTGCACCTAATTTTGGGGGATTTACCAATACCCTTACCTTCTCTTTACTTTAAAGTTTCATGTATTATTTTATAGAAACCAATAGAAAATTGAAAAGTTAGATGCAAGTAGGTTATACAGTGCAAGCATCCATGCTACCATCTCTCATGACGTCATACCCATTAATTTTCATCTTTGTTTACGTGCACAAAACATACTTACTAAACATACTTGCATTATTACTGGGGATTTTATTCGCACACCGGGGAATCTATCCCCACACTTTGACAATTTAATACGGATCGTATAAGCCTATACGATCCGTATTGTATAAAGTTAAGACATGGGAGACTGACAGGTGGGAATGTCTGGCGGCTGGCTTATACGAATCGTATAGGCCTATATTATCCGTATTGAGACCTGATTTTTTGAGGTTTGAATTTTGGTGTGTTGTGTTTGGTTTTTGGTATTGTGTGTTTAGTTATTGGTGTTTATTGTTGGTTATTTTTGTTTTAATGAGTTTTAAATATTTATTATATTTTTATCCTTACGTATCGTATTATAGGGTATCGTATCACATTTTTAACTTCTTAATATTTATTGGTGTGTTGTTGTTTATTTATTGTTTTTTATATGTTTTGTCATTATATATATATACATATATATATAACGTTCCGTGACGTATCTTATTTTTCTCGGTTATGTATCGCTCCGTATTAACCAAACTATTTTATACATTATACATAACCAAACCGACGTTTTTAAACATTGTAAATAAAATCAATATATAAATAAACTGAAAGCTGCTAAATTTAAATATTTAATAAGTTTATATATACAAGACATAATATAAAAAAGGTAACAACTATCCTAAGGATTCTAACCGGTGCGTGACGGCTGCGAATCTTGACCGGTGCCAGATGGCTGCGGATCCTGTCCCGGGCATGGCGGAAAGCCCGACATCGGTTTGGGAGTCACACCACAAGCCATCGCTGCCTATATATCACCCTGTATCGCCCGCATCAAAATAAGCTCAGTCCGGGCGTGGTGGCCATCCATGCGCGCCTGTAGCCGGTCCTCCATCTGTTATAATGCAAGTGCCACAGCTGGTGGCAACTAGTCATAGAGGACTTGCTAGGGGTACTGAGGCATCCCATGCGGCTGCGGCGGTGGCGGACTAAGCTCTCGATCGACCTGCACATAAACACAACTGTTAGAACATGATGGTAAATTTAACTGGGGTTATCTTCAGCTTTTATCTGATCAGCATTAACCTTTTCAGCTTCAGACTCATGCTCTACCTCAGCATCATTCTTCACTTATGCATCTTCAACTGGGGTTATCTCAGCCATGAAAGCCTGTGTGACATTGTCATCACCTTCCAGATGAACACTACAATCGTAAGAACCTTCTCTTGCAGTGGAGATCAAGGCCTTTGAACTGGTGTTATTTGATGCGTTCCTATTGCTCGAACCATGACCTGGAGAATCTTGATATGAATTACTAGGACGAGACTCAGTTTTTGGTCGTTGACATTCTCTAGCGAAGTGTCCATAACTCTGACAGTTGTAACACCTAACCTTAGACTTGTCAAAACCAACACTCTTTCCCACAAACTTTCTGTCTGTCCCATTCATGAATCTTTTCACTCGTCTAGATATCATGGCCATCTGCCACTGTAGATCCATCTCCTCAAGGTCATCAGGGTCAATCTGATCATAATCTTCATCAAAAGTAGCTAGATCAGATATCCTCCCCAGTATGTAGTTCTCATATGAAGCAACGAATGAAGCAAGCAAAGCTAGATGCTCTTCAGCAGCCTTGACACTTAAAGGCATTAGACTTGGTTTTGGTATTTTGATTACTAGAGTGTTGTCTCTTGCCTCCTGTTGATCCTCCTGAAGCAGCAACAAAACACACATCACCATCAGAATTAGTCACAACCTGCTCATTCTCACATGAGAGAAACGCAGTAGCCGAATCACTTGAAGCATTGTGAGAAGATGAAGATGAAAGGCCTTTATAAATTCCCGGATCTTGAACCTGATCATATCTAGTTTCCTTTTTCTGCATGATGAGCTCATAAGCTCTTAGTTGTCCAACAACATCTTTCAAGTCCATCTCCTCATAAGTAGCATCTTTCTTAATCATAAGAGTATAGATATCCCACTTGGTAGGTAAAGCATCAAGCAAATTATCATTTATCTCAACATCCGTGTATCCGTCTATGTGATAATTATCCAATTCTGACATAAGATGAAAATATCTCGTGATCATATCCTCGAGGGACTCGTTTCTCATTCCCTTAAAGACTGCGAATTGCTTCTTCAGTAGATCTACTTTGTTCTTTTTTACATCAGGATTACCCTCATATCTCTTCTCTAGGGCATCCCACATCTTCTTTGAGGTAGTATAACGTTTGAATGTATGTTTGATGCCATCTGGTAAAGACATCTTTATAGCAGCTAAGGCCTTCTTCTCAGACTCATACATTTCTCTTTTCAGCATCTGACATGTTTACATATGTAGTGACTCGCTGTCTGCCTTCGAAGTCATGAGTTGGGTTTACGTACCCATCTTAAATACAGATCCACATCCGTGTGTCCTGATATTCAACGAACGATTGAAACCTATCATTCCACGTAGTGTAATTCTCAACTTTTAACATCTTAGGCGTTCTGCTAGTTGTTCCAGCCTCATGCCCCATCCTCAAAAGTTCATTCAAGTTCGACATGTTCGACATTTCTACGAACCGGCTGGTTAAAACGGTAAAATGTTTTCCGAAACTGCTTTTTACTAAGATGTACCGTAAGAATCGTCTCGACGATACGATTCTAATGATATATAATGTCTAACACCCTTGTCGGGTTTTTCCAGAGGTTTTTTTTTGTCCTAAAAATCAACGAAGTCCAACGGTGCAAACGGTTTACTGAGATGAGCTACAGATAATTTTCTATTCACAAAAACGTGAATTCTAACTACGACAGCCAAGAAAAGTTCCACCTTTACTTTCAGTCGCAACCTCAGTCGAAACCATACACTACTCTTTCCCAGTTGAAACCACACTCGAAACCAACTAATTTCGAGTCGCAAACTCAGTCGAAATCTCAAGATTTCGAGTCACACAACACCAGTCGAAATCTCAGTCGAAATCCCTGATTTCGAGGATTTCGAGTCAAACAGTACCAGTCGAAACCTCTGATTTCGAGTAGCAATCTAGTCGAGATCTCTGATTTCGAGTCAAACAGCACCAGTCGAGACCTCTGATTTCGAGTAGCAATCTCCAGTCGAAACCTCAAATATGTTGAAATCCCGAAAAAATCAGTTACTTGCAAATATTCAGCAATCTCCGAAAATCAATTTCCTTTGAAAATCTTTCCAAACTATATCTCCTAAAATTTAGCAAACAACTTCCAAGCACCACCAAAATAGATCAAAACCACTAAAATTTAAATGTTCTTCACTGTTCTTCAAACCAAACTTGAATTTGTAAATCAGTTTTGAACCGGACACAAGAGCAAATGCTCTGATAACAATTGTAGGTCCCCTATCCCGTATGGATCGTTACAAAACTGGTAATCTTCCAAGGGTGCGGAATCCCCTTGATAAACTGTATGAACAGAAACAAGATATTAGACAAAGAACTCGCAAAAAATTTATAGACAGATCTTCTGTGATTATCAAACCAATTGTTTACAACCACTCAAGATCCCACGAACTCGTCCAAGCCACTCTGTTTACGAATTCTCTCTCAATCTCTCTAGTCTCTAATCAAATGTCTAACCTAAACCCTAAAGCTTAAAACTGTTTACATACATACAGCCATACGACGAGCTGGGCTAGGCCCACATACATAAATACAAACTCGAACTGGACTAAAACTAACTTGGACTTGATTGGGCTTCATAACAAACTCGAATTCCTTTAAGTCTTCATGATCCAATCTTGTTTCATATCCAAAGACCAAGCCAAAGCTGTTGTCACATAACATGCACTAACACGCACATAAAAAAGTTTTAAACCGGCGTGTAAAAAAAGTTTAAACTCGCGCGTAAAAAAAGTTTTAAAACGGCGCGTAAAAGCCTTTTAGACCGGCGCGAAAAACAGAAGTTTAAAACCGCGTGTAAGTAAAGTTTTATACCGGCGTGTAAAAAAATTTTAAAACAGTCGCGCGTGTTTTAAAAAGGTAAAAAAACGGCGCGCAAAAACCGTGCGTAAAAACGGCGCGCAAAAAAAAAAACGGCTCGTAAAAACGTTTTTTTGTAAAAAAATCTTGAAATTTTTTTTTATCAAAAAATCTGATTTTAAAATTTTGTTTAATAAAAAATATGATTTTTAATAATAATTAATATAATAAGACAAAAAAGGTAATAAAAATATAAGTATAATAAGACAAAAAAACATAATTTACCTTTTACATTAAAATATTAAAAACATAATAAGACAAAAAGAAGTTTTAATAATTTAATTACTTTTAATCTCATCCATCCATCTCCAATATCTAACGTTGGAAAGTGGTTTTCACAACTTAAGGTGGTTCTCATTTTACCCATCCCATATATATATATAAATTGTCGTTATACAATGATAAAAATTGGCACGTAGACGTAACCCACTAAGGATCGGTGCTTATAATGTGCATGTCAAAATGTATCACCACGATGACGTATACACATACTAACAAAGTCTAGTACTAATAACAGATTGTGTCGCAGATCTCCATCTCAACATAGGCATACACCTTCCCAGTGCTTGATGGGATGTCAAAAGATATGTACATAAGTAACTACCCCTCCTATCTACGCATCTGGAATACCAACCATGTGAAACCCACCATCAACAACGTAATAGCTCGTACACACAGATACAACAGAGTTTGTAAACGTCCTTGATGGTTACACACATACGCCATAGTCTGCCGGAGAGTCATGACTGCATGATGTTTTCATGTGATGCACTCATACATACCACTCCTATGGTGTGCGTCCTCCGCTAGTGCAATAGTGAGTGCTACAATCTAATCAAATAAGTATCCTATCCAGCCAGTAATCTGAGGTAAAGCTAGTGGCTTATCCTGTGGTACGAGTATGCCTCGAATGGGTGGAGGAGACTCCCGTACTGGACGTGACGGCTCACCCTCTCATAAGTATGTATGAGTCGATAAACATAGCGGTCACTTGGTATCTTGGTACTGATGGTGTAGGTATGGATGGTGTAGCAGACAGGGTACGTGAAGCGGAGGTGTAAGGTGTAGGGGACATATGATCCCTCTTATCTAAAATAGGAGTAGGACTCCTTCAATCCATACCCGAGTGATAGTACAGATCGGAAGTGTGACTATACCCGACTGTAGCGGGCTGGTGGTGTGGAGGTGAATGATACACACTGGTAGTCTCGGCCCCTCGTCTCGAAGGGGATCTGGGAGGATAACTATCACATCTGTAAGCTGGCAAGTCAGGTTCGTCACTCGATACCTCGTGTGGCACTACCGACTCCTCCTCTTCGTCCTCCGCCTCCGATTCTACCTCTTCTAGATCATCATCTGGGTCCATTGATGGGTCTTCGTCATAACGTCGCCTACGCTCGGTCGACATAGTATCTTATGACAATAAATTATAAATATAGGTTAATGTAAACACAGTACACACATAGATATATACACGTACATACATGTTTGCACCAAAGATTAATTATATCTACACACACGTATATATGTGAATATCTGTGTTCGCTTCTTGTCCTCTCTTAGTGACGTTCTCAGAACTCCCAAGTACAAGTAGATATATTGTTATCTTCAGGACCATAATAACTTAACTGTCCGACAAAATTATCCTAATAATAGCCACTATAACTTGGTCACTACAAGTTCTAATTGTGGGGAGTTGAGCTTATGATTATAGTCTAGGCTCTCTAAGGATACCTAAACCTCTATAAATGATGGCTCTGATACCATCTTCTGTCACACCACGACTAGCAGCGGAAGTGCATGCGGGGTGTAACAGACACATGGTACAAACACATTATTCATACAGATACTGTATTACACACTAAGAGCATCAGTTACATCATTAGCTTACACACTAAAGTATAATGTACAAGCACAACTTACAAAAGCAGATTGTCTTTGTTAGGATTGCATCTATCTACAGTAGTGTCTGAACACCAAAACTAAATTCATATAGTATACGCACATTTTATTGTATGTTCGCCTTTCTTGAAAAGCATGTTAAAATATTAAAGGTCACTACCAATAGTTGGTGAGTTTCACGATTTTTGTTTGTTCCAAAAATAAGTTTGAACAGAATTGTCCTGCACATATGATGTAATTATACTAAGCTCACAAGTGAAGCCTTTACTGTTCATTACTATTTTGGACCACATCCGCCACCCCAGCACTTCACCGTCCTAGGTTGCTATCTCTAACACTACATAGTGTGTTGACAGTATATGCGTGGACATGTGCAATTATAGTAGAACACATGACATTCATGCCAGTTCAATTGGGTTTGTCAGACCAATAGTACTATTCATACATCCACCGGTCTATAGTTGATCACTCATGTTTGTGGGGACTTTCCGTGTGTTAGTGCAACTCAGATAATTCACATCAGCTCACTTTCTTATATGCAAGTACGTACGTACATACGAAAACATGCTTTTCACCCAAGTAAAATAGTAATACAGTTTGGAAAAGGGGGGTAATGAAACTCACTTGATATTTATGTCACGGAAGTCATGCACAATCTATGTATAGGTTTGCAAGCTACTCTGATCCTGACATCTAGTTAATGTTCGGTTAATTACTGAAAACAATGTATGGGTCGGTAATCACTATATCTCATGCTCGGATGTGAATCTTCATCCGAGAATGAACTCATAGCCTAACAGTATGGCGATGGGTATTGCCTTAATGTCAGATTTAAGTTTGGCTCCCGTGCACCGATTTGTGTGCCTGTCACGGTAACTCGTTTTTTATGTTCAGAAAAGGACATGATCATATATAATGATCCAACTTATTAATAATAAAAAATGATTCGTTTTTTTATTAAGGAAGTTCGTGTGTTACCAATGTCTAACTCGTTCAAATCGCAATTTTTGTGTTCTTCGTCTGGGAACTATTCAAACTTACGTGTTATGTGCCCTAATTACCCAATATACCCTGGAACAGAACGGAATCACTTCGACTTTCCAATTATTGTCAATTAAGTTATCTGTCAGTTCACAAGTTTCGGCAGATTCGTTAAACCTTTAACTTGTCGGTTTGTATTAAAATAATATATTTTAAATTCCAATTTTCATAAACAATTATTCATATTCAATGAAATTCTGGAAGTTTTTTTTTGTATAAACTACCAAAAAGGCTTAAAAACCCACCATTTTTTACAATTTTTCTTATTAAAAATTCGCTATTTATTATATATTTAAAAAAAATAGTACTTCACATGTGCATTATATGTTGCATATGCAAGTTAGTTTAAGGGTTAGGTTTTGAGTTTAATTTAGCTTTCAAGGTTAATTTTTTGGTTGGGGGTGGGTGGTGGTGGGTTTAGGTTTTCCGTATTAATGCAATATGCAGTACGTATTTTTTTAAAATAAATTAAAAATAACGACTTTAATGAAAAAAATTAGAAAGAAATTGTTGTGTTTTTTAGTTTTCTCATTTAAACTAGTTTTCTCATGATCCATCCCCTATATATATAGGGGTAGACACTAAATATTGCAAGAACACGTAGAACAAAATTAATCACCCATTTTTTCAACCCCAAAAACCTAAAAAGTAAATAAAAATGTTACAAATGTAAGCATTATAGTTTTTCACAATAGAATTTAACACAAAATATGGAATATATTCAGTTTTATATAACCTACACATATGTGGGTTATGTGTAGGTTAAATTAACTAAATGTATATAGGCTATGTGTAGGTTAAAATATATGGTTTTTATTTATATATAATCCACATATGAGTGTAAGAAACATAAAGTTTAAAAAAATATGAACCCTAAATCTTAAAATTTAATAATTTAGAGTTGTTCTTTTTGTTCTCACAATAATTAGTGTTCTGTAATGATCCTCATCATATATATATAGGGGAGGGTTATCTTGAGAATGCTAAATATTGCGAGAACCGTGAGAACGAATGAGAAAACAAATCAAACCATTTTTTAATACAAACCTCATTGTAATTAAAATATAACATCAAAATAAGAATTTACAACATCAAATAATCATTAAAAACAACGACTTTAATGAAAAAAATTAGAAAGAAATTGTTGTGTTTTTTAGTTTTCTCATTTAAACTAGTTTTCTCATGATCCATCCCCTATATATATAGGGAAGACACTAAATATTGCAAGAACACGCAGAACAAAATTAATCACCCATTTTTTCAACCCCAAAAACCTAAAAAGTAAATAAAAATGTTACAAATGTAAGCATTATAGTTTTTCACAATAGAATTTAACACAAAATATGGAATATATTCAGTTTTATATAACCTACACATATGTGGGTTATGTGTAGGTTAAATTAACTATATGTATATAGGCTATGTGTAGGTTAAAATATATGGTTTTTATTTATAATATAATCCACATATGAGTGTAAGAAACATAAAGTTTAAAAAAATATGAACCCTAAATCTTAAAATTTAATAATTTAGAGTTGTTCTTTTTGTTCTCACAATAATTAGTGTTCTGTAATGATCCTCATCATATATATATATATATATATATATATATATATATAGGGGAGGGTTATCTTGAGAATGCTAAATATTGCGAGAACCGTGAGAACGAATGAGAAAACAAATCAAACCATTTTTTAATACAAACCTCATTGTAATTAAAATATAACATCAAAATAAGAATTTACAACATCAAATAATCATTAAAAACAACGACTTTAATGAAAAAAATTAGAAAGAAATTGTTGTGTTTTTTAGTTTTCTCATTTAAACTAGTTTTCTCATGATCCATCCCCTATATATATAGGGGAAGACACTAAATATTGCAAGAACACGCAGAACAAAATTAATCACACCATTTTTTCAACCCCAAAAACCTAAAAAGTAAATAAAAATGTTACAAATGTAAGCATTATAGTTTTTCACAATAGAATTTAACACAAAATATGGAATATATTCAGTTTTATATATCCTACACATATGTGGGTTATGTGTATGTTAAATTAACTATATGTATATAGGCTATGTGTAGGTTAAAATATATGGTTTTTATTTATATATAATCCACATATGAGTGTAAGAAACATAAAGTTTAAAAAAATATGAACCCTAAACCTTAAAATTTAATAATTTAGAGTTGTTCTTTTTGTTCTCACAATAATTAGTGTTCTGTAATGATCCTCATCATATATATATATATATATATATATATATATATATATATAGGGGAGGGTTATCTTGAGAATGCTAAATATTGCGAGAACCGTGAGAACGAATGAGAAAACAAATCAAACCATTTTTTAATACAAACCTCATTGTAATTAAAATATAACATCAAAATAAGAATTTACAACATCAAATAATCATTAAAAACAACGACTTTAATGAAAAAAATTAGAAAGAAATTGTTGTGTTTTTTAGTTTTCTCATTTAAACTAGTTTTCTCATGATCCATCCCCTATATATATAGGGGAAGACACTAAATATTGCAAGAACACGCAGAACAAAATTAATCACCCATTTTTTCAACCCCAAAAACCTAAAAAGTAAATAAAAATGTTACAAATGTAAGCATTATAGTTTTTCACAATAGAATTTAACACAAAATATGGAATATATTCAGTTTTATATATCCTACACATATGTGGGTTATGTGTAGGTTAAATTAACTATATGTATATAGGCTATGTGTAGGTTAAAATATATGGTTTTTATTTATATATAATCCACATATGAGTGTAAAAAACATAAAGTTTAAAAAAATATGAACCCTAAACCTTAAAATTTAATAATTTAGAGTTGTTCTTTTTGTTCTCACAATAATTAGTGTTCTGTAATGATCCTCATCATATATATATATATATATATATATATATAGGGGAGGGTTATCTTGAGAATGCTAAATATTGCGAGAACCGTGAGAACGAATGAGAAAACAAATCAAACCATTTTTTAATACAAACCTCATTGTAATTAAAATATAACATCAAAATAAGAATTTACAACATCAAATAATCATTTTTCCTCTCAAAATCACTCTTATTAGATTTTTTACATGTGTAAATATAACAAATTTACACATGTGTAAATGACAAACTTACACATGTATAAAAAAATTATTTACGAATCATGTAAATTTAAACGTGTAAATTAAATTTCTAACATTGTACTCGAATAATAATGATAAGAGTAAAAAGAAATTTGAATTTGAATTGTTTTGGACCAAGTTTTCGTGGTTTTTTCATTCGATGGTTCTCGCGATATCATATATATATATATATATATATATATATATAGGGGATGGATCATGAAAAAACTAATTTAAATGAGAAAACCAAAAACTAACTAAAAATGCCTAAAGAATACCAGTTTTATTTGAATTTTTTTCTATTAAAAATCGCTATAAATAATATATAAAAAATTTCAAAAAAAAAAACTTAAACCCCCCACCCAAAAAAACTAAACGCTAAACATAAACCCCAAAAAACTAAACGCTAAACATAAACCCCAAAAAACCTAACCCCCACTCTCACCCCTCAAAAAACCTAACCCCCACCCCCACCATTCTCAAAAATTCTAAAAACTACCAAATTATGCACAACTCTTATTTTCTTTGGATGTGATGAGGATGTAAATTTTCAAGTGCTAATAATACCCACACAAAAAGTTACACAAAAATAAAATTTAAAGTAAACTGCCATTTTGGTCCCTAAGGTTTGGTCATTTTTACCACTTTAGTCTAAAACTCAAACCTTTTGTATACGGATCCATGTGGTTTCAGTTTTATTACCATTTTGATCCAAAAGTGAAATCAGGTATATTTGTTTTATAAAATCCTGCTATTTTGTCTTTTTTCTCAGAAGTAAAATGTTTATTTCTTTTTTATTTTATTTAAAGCTTTTATTAAAACAATAACAATTCTTTTGTGGGTCCACCACACCACCACTTCTACATCCTTTCTCTCTGTATATCTCATTCCATAACAACCACCTTCCATCACCACTCCCCCACATCAATCTCCACCACCGCCACCATCTATGTCCACCTAAAGTAATACCTTTTTTCTTTCGGAAGTTGCAAGCAAAAAAGTAATACTTTTTTCTTCGGAAATCCCCAAATTACATTTACAACTTGAATGATAAAATCCCTTCATCAATTTTTATTCGTGAAACCTGCAGTCTTTCGAATCTAAAAACTTGTTTAGATTAAAAAAGACGTCTTTTGGTGGGATTTTCATCAAATAATTGATTCTTAAACAAAAACAGAAGCACATATTGTACAACACATCATCTCAATTTATTTTGAAAGCTGAAATCCCTAATCACAAACAATATAAAAACAAACACAATTAAACAGAAAAAGCCAAAATTAAAGAGGGGAAAAACAAACATTTGCGATATCATCAATAACAATTTGAATTAAAAACATAAAGTTCTGAATTAATAATCAAAAGGGTAATGACAATAATAATCCTAAATCATCATCAAATCCAAACAACAAACAAATCAAGATTATCTCATCGCAAAATATCACCGCAAATATCATGAGACTTTATAGAGCAATAACGAGATCCCCCTTCAGCCATCTCAATTAATTTAACTAAAGCAGACATCTTTCAAATCTCAAACCCCAAACAATCAATAAAAACAGACAGATCGGACCCAAATCAAATCAAATGAAATAATAATAAAGGAAGAAGAAGAAACTTTATTACACTCCTGTTCACCACAAGATCTGGATGAACGGAGGAGGGTAAAGGAAGAAGATAATCAAACCAAAGCCCAAATCGCCGCAAAAGAAATATGTAAGATTTTTGGTTTATATTTATATCACAGAGAGAGACAAACCTAAATGGGAGAAAATGCGGAAAGATTGATTATAATAGCATAGGAGATTTGGAAAAAGCTGTGATGATGTGTGTGTTTGTTGTTTCTCTCTCTAGAAAAGGGTTTATTATGGGGTGACTGGTGATGGTGATTTGGGTGTGATGTTGAGCAGTGCTGGAGTTGGAGATAGATGGTGGCGGTGGTGGAGATTGATGGTGTGGAGGTGGTGATGGAAGGTGGTTGTTATGGCATGAGAGATACAGAGAGAAAGGACGCAGAAGAAGAAGTGGTGGTGTGGTGGGACCCACAAAAGAATTATTATTGTTTTAATAAAAGCTTGAGTTAAATGCTTGGTTGGTCCCTGTGGTTTACAAATCTTGCAGACTTGGTCTCAGTGGTTCACTAATTACACATGGTCCCAGTAGTTTCAAATTTTGCACTCGGGTGGTCCTTACCACTAACCTTTGTTAGATTTCTCAGCTAAGTATACATAAAATGTCTATTATACCCTTCGTCTTCTTCATCCTTTCTATCTCTCTGAATAAAAAGCCATGTCAACCACCTGCAACTACTCTGCTACCACCACCCTCAAAATCTAACCAAAATTGGGTCGACAGCGATTGAGGCTCCGGTTTACTGTCTCTCTTCTTCTCATTCCTTGGGGTTTCCGTACATATTCTCTTTCCTTTTATCTCTCCGAATCATATCTTCTATGGTTTAACATTCTCCCTCTTTTCTCCTCCATCTTCTCCAAATTCCTCTCTGCTTCTTTCATTTTCAATCACCATCGCCTTTGCTAGAAGCTACTTCTGGAGAATTTTTCCGAGTTGAATGTAGAAATCTGGTTTTTGTTCGATTCAATTTTGCGCGAGTTTGATTTCAGGTTGAATTTGATCGGTGAAATTCGTTTGTAGATCTGTAAATAACTGTTTGTATGAAAAGGAATCCGTACAATTTGTGTTCGATTATTTGTGTAAGTGTTCATGCATTTGCTGGAGATCGAGAAGGCGTTTTTGGAGTTGAATGAAGAAATCTGGTTTTTGTTTGATTAATTTCGACGTATGCTGTGGTGTCATTCGAGATATATGTATTCGTTGTTTCGTGAATTTGATTTTAGGTTCAATCTGAATTTGATCAAGTGAAATTTGTTTTCAGATCTGTAAATAGTAGTTTAGAGAATCATTTTACCGACAAATTTTGGTTAGATTTTGAGGGTGGTGGTAGCAAAGTAGTTGCAGGTGGTTGACAGAGCTTTTTATTCAGAGAGATAGAAAGGATGAAGAAGAATAAGGTTATGATAGACATTTTATGTATACTTAACTGAGAAATCTAACAAAGGTTAGTGGTAAGGACCACCCGAGTGCAAAATTTGAAACTACTGGGACCAAGTATGTAATTAGTGAACCACTGGGACCAAGTCTTCAAGATTTGCAAACCACAGGGACCAACCAAGCATTTAACTCTAAAAGCTTTAAATAAAATAAAAAGAAATGACCATTTTACCACCGCGGAAAATGACAAAATAGCAGGATTTTATAAGACAAATATACCTGATTTCACTTTTGGACCAAAATGACAATAAAACTGAAACCACAGGGATCGAGATACAAAATGTTTGAGTTTTGGTCTAAAGTGGCAAAAGTGACCAAACCTCAGAGACCAAAATGGCAGTTTACTCTAAAATTTACGACACCTAATTTCAGTTTTCGTATCATATACCTCACATTTCTTGATCTTTTAAGCGACCTCTAACCATTCAAAGCATGAGTTGATTCCTATACAGTACCTATACGTCATATAAAATACAAATATGCATTCAACCTCGCCTTCTTTTTTGTTTAAATATTGTTTTGTCCAAATCTTGTCGAATAGAATGTGTTTTGATCCATAATCCGATGTTTTGCATTACGAAACAACGTATATGATCTTGTTACACATATACTCAGTTTGAACAGCCTTTGTGTCCACAAAATTTAAGAGTTTATGGATCAAAGTTGATTATTTATGGTTAAACTCGTTTTAATATAAAAACGCATGAAAAACTTACTAAAAACATAGATTTGGCTGGAAATTGATGTGTTTCAGCTGGGGCAACAGGTATGGAGTTTGAGAGAAAGTATAAAGGTGTTTTAAGTTGCAAAAGAAATAAAAACAAAGGTAAATGGGTGGTGGGAATTCCGATCGGAAGGTCATGGGTCCTTCTAGGGCCCTTTCACTTGGCCAACATCAGTTTTTGTGCCATGTGGCTGAGTATAAGTTGTATCTCAATGTTTAGGTTCCTATCGAGTTTTAAACAAGCCACCGGTTCAATGAACGGATGCAATTTAACGCATTTTTCGCGCGGTTTTACCGTTTTTAATATACGAACCCAGATTCGACAAAAACCTGAACGTTATAACATTTTTACTTAAAACAACTTAATTAATGTTCTATAAGTGTTTTTAGACTTGATTGATTGTATAATGCAAGTTTGGTTATTACCATGCACGTTAAAATCATAGGCGTTCCGCAAACCGAACACAACTTTGTTTAACTTGTTTTCTACCTGATAAGGCACCAATGACCCTATGTTATAGTCTACGGATCATACTTAAGTAATTCCGTACCCCTGGAATCATTTACGGCACGTCCATTTATTTTTAACGGTTAATGCATTGTTAACCTGAAATCCTTTCGTTTAACTAGTTTTCTAAATCAATGGCCCCAATATCAATGTGTTAAGTATTATTGTTCATGTGTGACTCATAAAGTTGCCTTGGATTCATCCGAGGCATGATTAGTATCATTTCGTTAATCGGTGTAAGTTGTGCATATCAATTAGGGTTTACCTGGTTTCGTCACAGTTGTCACAATAAATTACTTACTTTGTCGGGAAATTGGTTTTGATACAAAATGATAAAGTCAAACAAATGTGGAGAACCATGTAGCCGCATTCCCATCTACCCTTGTAACACCTCCAAAATTCATATTAAATCCTATGGCAACACGTGTACGGAAACTCTCAAATATTCCAAATTTGTTGGAGGAGAGGGACAATTAAATCATAATTGGAAGATGATATAAGTTGAGGGATAAATGTGATAAAATGCCAAAAATTCAACTTATGGCGGTCCCTTACAGACCGTAAGCCATAACCCTTACGGTCCGTAAAGGTGTTTAAAACGGTGGGCACGGAAGGTCCTTACGGGGATCACATGCAATATGTTCCGTAAGGGGATCGCAGGCAATATGTTCTTTTGGCAGCTGTAGCCTGCAGCTCAGCCACTTAGCTCCCGAATTTCCACTCCTCCTCTACTTCTTCCACCTATGTGGAAACTAATCAACATCTTAGAAGCCTTTCTAAAACTTGCACAACCTCCTTCAACCTCCATCACTTTGGCATTCTTGCACATTTCAACTTGCACCTTTCAAATTCTTACTCTCTAATATTTTGGAGCAGCTTCTAATATATAAAGGCCTCCTCTTTGAAGTTATAAACTTTCCTTTAACACTTGTAAGTGTTCTATCTCAATCCTTTTCCATTATTAGGCTAGTTAATAGGTGAAAGTCAAGCAATTGACTTTTGCTTTAATTTTCGATTACGACCATTTTGGTTAAGTTAAAGCTCGAATCGAAATTTGCAACGTGATCATAATAATGAAGGTGTTAATCTCTTTTGATTACACCCTCTGGAAATCATGTTAAGCGGTGAAATGATGAGTCAACTTATATTATGATAAAAGTAAAAAAGCACAGATTTTGCAAATTATGTAAATGAACTTCTAAGTTTTAAAACCCAGAGTTTGACATCAAAACAATTTATATAACATATTAGGACATGTTTATTCATGTCCAACTCGTCCTTTCTTGTTTAGAGCTCGTTTTGGAGTCGAAAGTCAAAATTTGATTTCTTCTTTGGCTTACGATTTTGACCCGTTTGGTCAAGTTTAGACCTGATTAAGGGTTGTTATATGACCATATTATTGTAGGAAATAACCCTTAGTGGTTATATCTTCTGGTCATATCATTTAGTAGGTTATTTGACAAGTCCACATAATATACTTTTAAATGCCGAAAATGACCTTATGGCATAAACATGGTTTTAAAACCAATGAGACTTATAGTCTGACTTTGAAACTGATATTACAACATCATGAAATTTAATTTTACATAATGGACTTGTCATAGACCTATTTGACCACCCGATGCCGCATATGCGCGTACAGCTAGTTTAAATAGAATAAATTATATAAACTAGCCGAATAGGGTCAAAACCTTTCAAATTTAGTTCTAATCAGAATGTTTGGTTATTAAACCCATATCACATGAGTCTTTGCACTCGGAAGGGTGTAAACCACATTCTATCCGGTCAACGTTCTAATCTAGTGAACCGAGCGTATCTATTAAATTAACCGGTCAAGTCAATGACTTACAAATAACCAGTTAACCTTTTAATGATAATATTTTCCTTTATTCCAGACTAGCAGCCTCTAGTAAATTGCATCTAAGTTTGAGTTGTTTTAAATTACGCTTTGCTAAATTATTGATATTATAAAGATTAAGAAAATTACAAAGATCAACCTTTATGTTATACCTAAACTGCACTTTACACCTTTCACTATGAAATCGGCCAAACCCAATCTTTACATTCACGTTTTGTTACAATCTATAACCTTTACAACTAATGTCGTCAAAATACTCAATTAAGTTACCTGCTTTGCATGTGAGGGTACTATTATCATTTCAACCTTCTCTTTTTTATTAATAAATTATTATATAATATGCACATGACCCACCATAAAACTCTTCTTGTTCATCTAAGAAAACCTAGCTCTCGAAGAAAACACCGATCTTAAACTAAGAAAATCAATCCAGCAAAATTTACCACTCGAAGAAAACCCAATCTTAAAATAAGAAAATCAATCCTGTAAAATATACCATACTTAACCCCACACGTTTAACACCATTTAAATTTTGGACTGAATCAAACAAAGACCTTGTAATTCCGATTGAGATTTCCAGCATGACCAAACCAGTTTTCCTTGATTCTCTGATCGACAGTTTCATACGTCAACAACATCGTTTTAAGACCATCGCGATCATGCCAATCCTTCCCATAATTTCTCAATTGTTATTCCAAGCTATGAACGCGTATTAACTCAAATAAGGAAATCGGTGCAGTTTCATGGTGGTGGTTATGTTGGATATTTTAGTGTAATTTGGGATTGCGTGTGACGTTCAAATAAGAGTGCACGCTTATTTGAATGTCAACTCGGGATCAGACCGGGGGTCCGGGCGGAGCCTGCAGGGTCGGGCAAGCCCCTGTCTGGGGTCGCTTGGAAATTTTTTATTTTGGAAAAAGTCCTTTATCAAAAATGCATTAGAAATTGAATTTCGGGCTAAATATGCACTTTTGGAAACTTAAGGGACTAAAGGTGTTTTGTTCAAAATTGAAACTGTAAGCAGTTGTGAAAAACTGAAAATACGCTCCCAAATATTTTTAGAGAACACACTGGACGATTTTGATTCGAAACAATTCCCCAAAATCTCACAATCAAAAATTGCCATACAAAAACTAGAATTTTTCTGATTTTATCCGATCAAAGATTGGTAGGCCACTCCAATTGTTTGATCTGATAGTGATTACACGACTTCAGAGTTATCCAAGCATTTACGAATTATTCCCAACAAAGATCAAACAATTCAGTGAAGATGACAAGCGGTGGACGAATCTTCGAAGGCTTTGACGAACAAATTTGCGAAATTGGACAAGTTTGAAGGGCAAGACTTTCGTCGCTGGCAAAAGAAGATGCATTTTCTGTTGACTACTTTGAAAGTGGTGTAGCGTTCTGAGTACCTCGATGCCCGAGGAAGTGGTGGATGAACCGCTGGAACAAACTAGGAAGCGTGGAAAGTGGTTGAATGCTGATTACATCTGTCGTGGGCATATTCTGAATGGTATGTATGACTCTCTTTTCGATATTTATCAAAATGTTGAATCTGCAAAAGAACTGTGGGAATTACTAGAGGCCAAATACATGGCTGAAGACACATCTAGTAAGAAATTCTTAGTCAGTGATTTTATGAATTATAAAATGGTTGATGGTAGACCCATCATGGAACAATACAATGAATGTCTAAGAATTCTGGGTCAATTTGAACAACAAGGTTTTAAGATGGATGAAGCAATTTCTGTTCCATCTATCATTGATAAACTTCATCCTTCATGGAAAGATTTTAAACATACTTTAAAACACAAGAAGGAGGAAATGAATCTGGTTGAACTTGGAAGTGTTTTCGAATTGAGGAGTCTTGTCGGGCCATGGAAAATGTTAACAAAGATAAACACGTTGGTGGGTCTTCTGTTAACATGATAGAAGAAAGTGGTCCTAGTCTTAAAAATTCTAACAAGGGAAACAACAAAAGAAAGTATCAAAGTGGGTTTAACAAGAAGAACAAGGCTGTGAAGTATGCAAAACAGACCAATGATCAAGGTTGTTGGAAGTGTGGTAAACTAGGACACTTCAAGAGAGATTGTCGTGTTGGTAAAGCCAAGAATGAAGCTGGCACTGGTGGATCCTCTAAGGATCCAAAGCAACAAGGATGATTCTGTTGCTTGGTGGTATGACTCGGGAGCAACAAGTCACGTATGTAAGGATCGAAGATGGTTCAAGGACCTTACATTAATTGAAGATGGATCTGTTTTAAAGATGGGAAATGTTGCAACCGAGCCAATCCACGGAATTGGAAGTGTAGTACTAGTATTTACTTCTGGAAAAACTCTAAGTTTAAGTAATGTATTGTATGTACCCGACATTCGGAAAAACTTGTTATCCGGTATCGTATTAAATAATTGCGGGTACAAACAAGTGTTAGAATGTGACAAGTATATCTTGTCAAGACATGGTTCTTTTATCGGATTTGGTTATTTATGTAATGGTATGATTATGTTAAATCTAGAAGTGCTGTTTAGTGGTAATTCTGTTTGTATGATTGATTCGTCATCTAGTGTAAATTCGTCAAAATCTGAATTATGGCATGCTAGATTAGGACATGTACATTATAAACGACTTATGGAAATGTCTAAGATGAGCTTAATTCCGGCAGTTAATTTAACAAATGAAAAGTGTCATATCTGCAAGTTGAATAAAATAACTAGAAAACCATTCTTGCAACATGTTACTAGAGAAAGTAAATTGTTAGATTTGATACATAGTGATCTATGTGATTTTCATGGTACACCATCATTAGGTAACAAGAAATATGTTGTAACCTTTATAGATGATGCTACTAGGTTTTGTTACGTTTACCTGTTACATGCAAAAGATGAAGCTTTGGAAAAGTTTAAAATCTATAAACAAGAAGTAGAGCTTCATCAAAGTGAATTGATCAAAACCCTACATACGGATAGAGGTGGTGAGTATTTTGATCTGGAATATTTCCAATCAACTGGAATAATACACCTTACCACAGCTCCTTACACACCGTAACAAAATGGTGTGGCGGAAAGGAAGAATAGGACGCTAAAAGAGATGGTTAATACCATGCTGTCCCATTCGGGTTTAAATAATGGTTTTTGGGGAGAGGCTATATTAACAGCCTGTTATTTGTTAAACCGGGTTCCTAATAAAAGGAACGAAACAACCCCTTTTGAGCTTTGGTATAAAAAGCCACCCGAGTTGCAAAAACTAAGAGTTTGGGGTTGTAGAGCCGTGGTTAGGCTTAATGATCCTAAGATAAGAAACTTAGGGGAAAAAGGTATAGAATGCATTTTCATTGGATATGCTGAGCACTCATTTGCTCACAGGTTCTATGTAATAGAACCAAATGACCACGTTTCAGTACATACGGTTATTGAGGCAAGAAGTGGAAATGTAGAATATGATATGGAAAGATTCACATCTATACCTAGGCCAAAGGATATGAATCATTCTCTCCAGATTTCTAGTGGAAAAGAAATTATGCCTTCAACTAGCACTGAACCAAGAAGGAGTTCAAGAGAAAGAAAGGCCAAGTCTTATGGTGATGATTGTACACACCCCGACCCGCAGCGGAAAAGGTGTTCGGGGCATGATTGGGTTTTCATCAAAGCTCATGACATTTATTATAACGTTTCATATTTATTATTACAATTTAAAGGGAATCATACAATCATAATTACAACATGTTCTACACATCTTTCTAGACTTCATTATTTTCTTCTAAGGCATTTCCTATGTTTTCCTTGCTTCATCCTGTTCACCTGTATCATGTGTAAAAATGGTTTTTGGATCAACAAAAAGTTGGCGAGTGAATCCTATGAAAAACATTTGAACAAGTTTATTGATTTGATTATAAAATAAAGTGCATAACCACATATGAGTAAATATAGATGTAAACTTATTCACAAAGCACTTAATATTAAATAATGTACACACATACAATAATAGATAGTTTTGAGGCACGCGTTGTTCAACTCGTCTCCCACGAGGAACTGATGGGCCTAATGTATGAGTTTTAAGGCACGCGTTGTTCTACGAACTGATGGGCCTAATGAATGAGTTTTAAGGCACGCGTTGTTCAACTCGTCTCCCACGAGGAACTGATGGGCCTAACAAATAATTTGCATACAACTTGACAATATGTAATACATAACTACAAACAATATTTACATTCTAAGTTTAGGTCATAATATGGTATAGCACGAGTTTGAATTAACGACTTAGTTTAAGTGACACATGATACACCCCAAAACGTGTAATAAAAAGGGGAGTTGTAAGATTCACTCACAGTGGTTGCGTTTCTTGGATTGATGATGAATGCGCACGAAATTGGATTTAACCACGAGAGAAAACTAACCTAGATAATAACATAACGGTTCGGTAAATAAGCGGATTTTATTAATCAATTTTAGTAGGATTTTTGGATATATTTTTGTGAGTTTAAGGCTATTTTCTAACTTTAAAAATGCTATTTTTAAGTATTTATAATTGATTTTAATTTAAATAAATAAATAAAAATAATAAAAAAAATGTTGATTTTTGACCATTGACCGTTGACTTGTGGACCGTTGACCGTTGACTTGTTGACCGGTTCGGTCGGTTATATGTGTGCGATGGGTGAGACTCGAACCCGTGACCTCCCGTACGCGTGCACGCAGCTCTACCAACTGAGTTACGTGTCTAACCCAAAATATTTCTGTTTTTAATTATATTTATACACTAATTAAGTTAATCCGAAAATCATTTATTTTAAAAAAGATTTAATGTATCGACTCGGTGCCTCCACAGGTCTCGAACCCGGGACCTGTGGTTTAGTTTGGCACACAGTCCACCGCTGGACTGTGTGTCTAACTTGGTAAATATTCTGGTTTTTATTATACTTAACATCTTACTGTTGTGGATCCGGTTCAGTTTAAAAAAAACATTTTATTACAGCGAAGGTGTGTGTGTCAAGGATCGAACTCGGGACGTATGCATATTGTTTGCACACAGTCCACCGCTGGACTGTGTGTCTAACCCGTTCATAATATTGATTTTAATTAATCTTATATCATACACGACTTCGTCTTCTTCGTTCAAAACACAGACAACGGTTAACCATGCTGTTACTTGATTAATTCGGTTAACGAATAATATGAACAATTGAAAAAGTATTGAACAGAAGGGTTTGGGGAAAGAAAGTACCGAACAGATTGTCTTCTTCAGAAATCCGGCAACGATTCGTCGGCTCTGTTTTGGTGACCTTCGGCTGTTAGGATAAATTAACAGTTTGGCGGGATTAGATGTGAGATTGAACTACTGAGTAACAATTATCAGTAGGTTTGAATGATCATACCGGTTAACAGCGAGTTTCCGAAAATTCCAGGAGTTTTCCGGCGAAAACAGAAAATCCGGCAATGTCGTCTGAGGTTGATTCTGGGTGATGGAGTGATGTTAGAATTTGTCTAATAATGGAATGAAACAGAAAAGTCGAGGTATTTACCGTGTAGATGAAAGTCCCGGTTTTCCGGCGACTTGCAGAGAATTCCGGCGAGTGAAATTTCTTTCGACAAAGATTCTTCAGAGGTTTAAGGTGAGTGTGGGAGATGTCAGCATGAGCTCTAAGATCTTATTTTAGAGTAAGAAGAAAGGATGGAATGAATTCGGTTTTCCGGCGATAATTTCCGGTTACTTTGCAGAGAATTCCGGCGACTGCGGCGAGGTTTTCTGAGCGAAAAGAAGAGTGTAATTTTGATAAACTCGCGAGCTCACTGATGAATAAAGTATATCTTAGTTTTAATTGTATTTCCGGTTTTGAATTCAAGTTATTCGGTTACGATTTGAATAAATGACCTTAAAGTTTTCAGTTATAACCGGCGCTGCTATAATTGTATCCGTTATGCCAAAAGATAACGTCAATGATTGACGATTTCGTCGGGATTTCCGGGGAGAGTGACTTGAGTGACCGAATTCGACTTTAGTTTTTATTATATGAATTAATTGAATCAATAAATCAACAAGAAACACAAGTGGCGGAGTGGTTGGATGTGTGTGTGTTAAGGCTTGGATGATTCTCGGCTGACCCGGGTTCGAAACCCGGCTTCAGCATTTTATTTTTAATTCACTATTTTTAATACATTTTCAAATATAAATTGTATATTCTAATATACTTATTAATTATGTATCGTTTAAAATTAATTTGAGCACTAAATACGCAACTAAATTTTTAACTGGTTGTTCGGTTAATAAACGAAGCGGGTTTGGTTAACCCGGTTTTTTACGGATGTTACAGTATCCCCTTTTAGAAATTTCGTCCCGAAATTTAAGTAGTGGCATGTTTGACTCAAAAGGATGGTGTTTAGTTTGACAGTTACATACTTAGAAAGGAGTAAGAGTTTAAATTTTGTTTGCGGCGGTAACGTTCCTTGTAAGGGTTGAGTACCCTGCTTCAGGAATCGCTTTTTGATGCCTATGATAATGAATATTGATAAACAGAGTTGATTGACTAAATATGATTTCATGCGCAAGAGTTTTGGTATGTTTGAAAAGATAAGGTTATATCCTAAAACAAAACTTCTACTACTAAAACCTACATGGAACTTCTCATAACCGCCTGACAATGCCTCTGATCCTTTGGCAAGAATACTTATATATAGGAAGTACCAGCGGCGTATCCACCATATTCTTGTCAAATTTTCATTGGTTTCATCAGTAAGTTATGATTGGTTCTATGATGTGGCTCTAGAACATAAATAAACACAACAACCAATGTCTGAGTCCTAATTCTGGTAGTATACATGTTTGAATGGTGACAGTACCTCTCTCGTTTGTTATGATGGAGAGGTTAGTCTATGTAGAAATAGAACACAATCCAATTTCTTTAGATGATGAGATGATATGAATGCTAAATCAGTGAGTATAACACAAACTTTAACCAAGACAATACTAAATCCTACATGGAACTTCTCATAACCGCCTGATAATGCCTCTGATCCTTTGGCAAGAATACTTATATATAGGAAGTACCAGCGGCGTATCCACCATATTCTTGTCAAATTTTCATTGGTTTTATCATTAAGTTATGATTTGTCCTATGTGACTCTATAACATATACAAACACAACAACCAAAGCTTGAGTCTTAATTCTGATAGTATAAATGTTTGATTGACGACAGTACCTCTCTCGTTTGTTATGATGGAGAGGTTAGTCCTTGTGGAAGTGAGACATAGCTCAAATTCTTTAAATAATGAAATTGAAATACGTTGAGATGTATGATGATGTAAATGCTAAATCAGTGAGTATAAAACAAACTTCAACCAAGACATTACTAAATCCTACATGGAACTTCTCATAACCACCTGACAATGCCTTTGATCCTTTGGCAAGAATACTTATATATAGGAAGTACCAGCGGCGTATCCACCATATTCTTGTCAAATTTTCATTGGCTTTATCCGCAAGTTATGATTAGTTCTATGTGACTCTAATACATAAATAAACACAACAACCAAAGCTTTAGTCTTAATTTTGATAGTATACATGTTCGAATGATGACAGTACCTCTCTCGTTTATTATGATGGAGAGGTTAGTCTATGTAGAAGTGAGACACAACCCAACTTCTTTAAATGATGAGACTGAAATATGTCGTGAAGTATGATGATATGAATGTTAAATCAACGAGAAACAAAACTGAAATAGTAATTCGCATTAAGATTCTTGGATAAATTTCCAATTTATAATTGAGACACGTGAGAATTGAGATAACATAAAGGAAAAACATAAAAACTAAGCGGTTGGAGTTGAATCTTGATTTTTGGTCAAGAAGACTAGTTGGGTGGTTCGTTTGGGCCGTCATTATCTTCAACAGAATTGGCGTTGATGTTGTAGACTCTTCCTCTTGCTGGTGGCCTAGTGGTTAGGTTTTCTTGATTTGCTTGGTTAACTGGGTTTACTTGAGCTTGGGCGTTTATGATGTTAACCAACCGAGGGCACGTGTTTCTAAAGTGGGTAGGGTCGCCACAATTAAAACAAGCTCGAACATATGGAAGCATGGGGTATTGGGGTTGTTGATATGTTTGGATCATGTTTTGAGTAGGGGGTGAGGTTTGGTTCTGAGAGGTGCGGCAAGCCTTGCTCAAATGACCATAGCGTCCACAATTCGCACATAGTCGACAAGGTAAGGTAGATGGATGGTGATAAAAACAGGTGTTACATTGAGGGTGAGGTCCAAGGTAAGGCTTCTTATTTGGGTAAGTTGAGTTGGGTGCTACTTGGGTGATTGGGATAGCTTAGAGGGGTACGGCTTGTGAGACTGGTTGATTGCGTTGGTTGACAGCGAAAAGTTGCCCATCTCGTTTTCTCTTAGAAATGGATCGTGAAGGGGATTCGGTTTGAGTGGAGTTTGAGGTTTCAGTTGATGTTTTATCCTTCTTCTTTTCCTCCTTGAAGTCTTTATTACGTATGCGGTTTTCGGTGAGCTCTGTAGCTAATTCCATTGCTGCTTCCAAAGTTGCAGGTGTGGTACTTATTACAGAGTTTTGAATTTTTTAAGGAAGACCTCGAATGTAGTGCTCGATCAAACGGTAGAGGGGAGTGAACAAGTTGGGAACCATTTGATTTAACTCGAGGAACCTCTTGTTGTAGGTGGTGTGATCGCCTTCCTTTTGTTTCAAAGAATTGAACTCATCCTCCAATTTCTTGATTTCGCTTCTTGGGCAAAACCGTCTTGTCATGATTTCCTTCAACTCTTCCCAAGTCAAAGTAATAGCATCTTCAACGCCTCGTTTGGCCTTCTCTGTATTCCACCAAGTGAGTGCTATTCCAAGTAAACGACCAGTAGCATATCGCACTTTGCGATCATCGGGGCAATCGCAATTTAGAAAAGTGTTTTCCATTTCTTCAAACCAATGAAGGAGAGCGGTGACACCTTCAGTCCCTTCGTATTTTGGAGGGTCGCAGGATTTGAAATGCTTGTAGGTGCATTTAGTGGTATTTGGGGGAGGGTTGATAACATTTTGATCTTCTTGGTTGACGGGATTAGCAGTAAGGGCTTGTTGAACTTGAACGACAATGTTGGGTATTACGGCAGCCATTTGTTGAGCGATTTGGGCAGCCATGCGCTCGCGGGCTTTTCCTGATCTCATCTTCCTACGAGCGAGACTAGAAGACATCTACAAGGAATACATATCAAGAGTATGAGTTGGATGTTTTAGGGATCATGTGTCGTATTTAGGAATGAACATTTATAAAATAAATATAAAGTAATAAATCTACTACATCCATAGGATGTCTTGGGCTTTGCTCGTAATTGGACCTTGCATGTCGCCATACTTCACCTTCGTAATCATGTGGGCCCCCATGACTACCGGGTTTTTCATATGGTTCGCATGTGTTAGCCTGGTTACGTACACTAAAACCCGGAGAAAATCGAGAAATATGTATGTAACGTATGATATTCGGAATGTATCCAGGTGTGGACACGGTGACACCTCAAAGTGGGGTTAGTTCGAACGACGTTTGGTGTTGCATGCTTTGGCCTAATAGGTCCTTCGTACTCTCATCGTTAGACCCCAGGTAGGCAAACTGGTCCGTTATATTGGAGTTATACGAATGCCAACCTAGACAGGACGTTCCGACTACCGGTACTTGTACCCTTACAGTTACTACATGCCCGTCGCAGAACTCACTTTGATGAGATTTGAAAAATGACAAATGCGACAAAATCTTGAATAACGGAAGTATGAAGATGAATTGAATATGTGAACATTGAAATATGTATGATAAATATGTATGTAAGTATGTATGTCTGACTGTAAGTATAATCCACTATGTATCACAAAATGTAATATTGGAAGTGTTTGCATGCATTTGTATATGTAATAAATATGAAAGAAATAAACATCATGAGTTTGCATGTAACCACATAAACAATTAAAAACTAATTAACTATAGTATAGGCTCTAAGGGTCTAATAACCTATCCTATATCCCTATAGTCATGGCTCTGATACCAATCTGTCACACCCCGACCCGCAGCGGAAAAGGTATTCGGGGCATGATTGGGTTTTCATCAAAGCTTATGACATTTATTATAACGTTTCATATTTATTATTACAATTTAAAGGGAATCATACAATCATAATTACAACATGTTCTACACATCTTTCTAGACTTCATTATTTTCTTCTAAGGCATTTCCTATGTTTTCCTTGCTATATCCTGTTCACCTGTATCATGTGTAAAAATGGTTTTTGGATCAACAAAAAGTTGGCGAGTGAATCCTATGAAAAACATTTGAACAAGTTTATTGATTTGATTATAAAATAAAGTGCATAACCACATATGAGTAAATATAGATGTAAACTTATTCACAAAGCACTTAATATTAAATAATGTACACACATACAATAATAGATAGTTTTGAGGCACGCGTTGTTCAACTCGTCTCCCACGAGGAACTGATGGGCCTAATGTATGAGTTTTGAGGCACGCGTTGTTCTACGAACTGATGGGCCTAATGAATGAGTTTTAAGACACGCGTTGTTCAACTCGTCTCCCACGAGGAACTGATGGGCCTAACAAATAATTTGCATACAACTTGACAATATGTAATACATAACTACAAACAATATTTACATTCTAAGTTTAGGTCATAATATGGTATAGCACGAGTTTGAATTAACGACTTAGTTTAAGTGATACATGATACACCCCAAAACGTGTAATAAAAAGGGGAGTTGTAAGATTCACTCACAGTGGTTGCGTTTCTTGGATTGATGATGAATGCGCACGAAATTGGATTTAACCACGAGAGAAAACTAACCTAGATAATAACATAACGGTTCGGTAAATAAGCGGATTTTATTAATCAATTTTAGTAGGATTTTTGGATATATTTTTGTGAGTTTAAGGCTATTTTCTAACTTTAAAAATGCTATTTTTAAGTATTTATAATTGATTTTAATTTAAATAAATAAATAAAAATAATAAAAAAAATGTTGATTTTTGACCATTGACCGTTGACTTGTGGACCGTTGACCGTTGACCGTTGACTTGTTGACCGGTTCGGTCGGTTATATGTGTGCGATGGGTGAGACTCGAACCCGTGACCTCCCGTACGCGTGCACGCAGCTCTACCAACTGAGTTACGTGTCTAACCCAAAATATTTCTGTTTTTAATTATATTTATACACTAATTAAGTTAATCCGAAAATCATTTATTTTAAAAAAGATTTAATGTATCGACTCGGTGCTCTCCACAGGTCTCGAACCCGGGACCTGTGGTTTAGTTTGGCACACAGTCCACCGCTAGACTGTGTGTCTAACTTGGTAAATATTCTGGTTTTTATTATACTTAACATCTTACTGTTGTGGATCCGGTTCAGTTTAAAAAAAACATTTTATTACAGCGAAGGTGTGTGTGTCAAGGATCGAACTCGGGACGTATGCATATTGTTTGCACACAGTCCACCGCTGGACTGTGTGTCTAACCCGTTCATAATATTGATTTTAATTAATCTTATATCATACACGACTTCGTCTTCTTCGTTCAAAACACAGACAACGGTTAACCATGCTGTTACTTGATTAATTCGGTTAACGAATAATATGAACAATTGAAAAAGTATTGAACAGAAGGGTTTGGGGAAAGAAAGTACCGAACAGATTGTCTTCTTCAGAAATCCGGCAACGATTCGTCGGCTCTGTTTTGGTGACCTTCGGCTGTTAGGATAAATTAACAGTTTAGCGGGATTAGATGTGAGATTGAACTACTAAGTAACAATTATCAGTAGGTTTGAATGATCATACCGGTTAACAGCGAGTTTCAAATGTACTTAGTTGAAGGATCTAGGATTGATATTAATTTTCAATATCAATATTGTTTCAATGTTGATGAGGATCCAAAGACATATAGTGAAGCAATGGCTTCAAGGGATGTTTCATTTTGGAAAGAAGCCATCCAAGATGAAATGGACTCTAATTTGCAAAATAACACTTGGAAATTGGTGGATTTACCTCCTGGTTGTAAACCATTGGGAAGTAAATGGATCTTCAAGAGGAAGATGAAGGTTGATGGTACTATTGATAAGTTCAAAGCCAGATTAGTAATCCAAGGGTTTAGACAAAAGGAGGGTATTGACTTCTTTTATACATATGCTCCTGTAGCAAGGATATCCACCATTAGATTATTATTAGCACTTGCTGCTATACATAATCTTGTAATTCACCAAATGGATGTGAAAACTGCATTTCTAAATGGTGAATTAGATGAGGAGATTTACATGAAACAGCCAGAAGGGTTTGTTATGCCTGGAAGTGAAAACAAGGTGTGTAAACTAATTAAATCTCTTTATGGTTTGAAGCAAGCACCCAAACAGTGGCATCAAAGTTTGATGAGATTGTATTGTCTAATGGTTTTGCTTTAAACCAAGCAGATAAATGTGTTTATAGCAAGTTTGATGCTTCTGGAAACGGAGTCTTGATCTGTTTGTATGTAGATGATATGTTGATTTTGGCACTAACCAAGATCAAGTCAATAGAACAAAAGAATTTTTATCATCTATGTTTTCTATGAAAGATATGGGGGATGCTGAGGTGATTTTAGGTATTAAAATCAAACGTGAGAACATGGGCATTTCAATCTCTCAATCACACTAATTGAGAAGATCTTGAACAAGTTCAATTTCAAGGATTGTTCTCCGCAAGTACTCCTGTTGATCCTAGTCTGAAGCTATTACCTAATAAAGGCATTGCAGTATCTCCACTTGAGTACTCAAGAGCGATTGGATCACTTATGTACGCTATGATCTGCACAAGACCAGATATAGCGTATGCTGTTGGAAAACTTAGTATGTTTACTAGCAATCGTAGTACTCATCACTGGCAAGCACTACGTCGAGTATTCAAATACTTGAAAGGAACCATGGATTATGGTCTAACTTACATTGGATTTCCTTCGGTGATTGAAGGATATTCAGATGCAAGTTGGATAAACAATAAGGAAGATATTCTTCCACAAGTGGTTGGGTATTCCTACTTGGGGGAGGTGCCATTTCTTGGGCTTCAAAGAAACAGGCTTGCATAACTGATTCAACAATGGAGTCTGAGTTTGTAGCATTAGCCGCAGCTTGCAAAGAAGCTGAGTGGCTAAGAAACTTGATTTATGAGATTCCATTGTGGCCAAAACCAATGCTCCCATTTCTATAAGGTGTGATAGTGAAGCTACACTGGCTAAGGCATATAGTCAAGTGTATAATGGCAAGTCAAGACACTTAGGTGTGAGACATAGCATGGTTCGTGAGCTCATCATGCATGGTGCGATTTCGGTTGAGTATGTGAGAACTCAACATAACTTAGCTGATCACTTAACCAAAGGGTTAACTAGAGATCTCGTGAAAGGATCAGCTGTGGGATTAGGGTTAAAGTCCATCTGAAAACTCTCATGTTAAGATACCCAATTCCCACCTAATATGACGTTAGGTGCAGAATTCAATGTGGAAAGCTTAACATCTAGAGTTTGGAACACAACATTAAAATTATCCAAAGGTATGTGTTTAGATCTGCAAGTTAAGTAAGGTTGAGGTATATCTTCTTAATAGCTCTTTTGAAAAATTGCATTTGCAGTGCAAGAGTAAAAGAGCTACCTATATAAGCATGAAGTTTAGCTGCTTCAAGAAGCTTGGACTTGGCTTTGATATGCTTATGAAGGATAGGGACATAGGCTAGTAAAAGATAGTGTCAAGTTAGATCTATGTATGTAAACTAATGTGTATATTATCTTCATGTATTCAGTATGGATATTAAGGGTTCAATCCTTAGAGACACCCTTAAATTCGAATATTTGGAATGTGTAATATACTAATATGAAATTCAATCGTCACGACATTTCATTTATGCATCAGTTTGTTTGATTGCTGTGAACAAGTTAGGTAATTCTTGATTACACTAAAATGGGGGAGGTATGTTGGATATTTTAGTGTAATTTGAGATTGCGTGTGACGTTCAAATAGTGCACGCTTATTTGAATGTCATCGGGACTAACGGGGGATCCAAGGGGGCAGCGCCCTGGAGCAGGGTCAAGGGGGCTGCCCTGCGGTCCAAGGGGCAGAGCCCCTGGCTGGGTCAGCTTGGAAATTTTTTATTTTGGACAAAAGTCCTTTATAAAAAATGCATCAGAAATTGAATTTTCGGGCTAAATATGCACTTTTGGAAACTTAAGGGCCTAAAGGTGTTTTTGTTCAAAATTGAAACTGTAAGGAGTTGTGAAAAACTGAAAATACGCTCCCAAATTTTTTAGAGAACATACTGGACGAATTTTGATTCGAAACAATTCCCCAAAATCTCACAATCAAAAATTGTCATACAAAAATCTAGAATTTTTCTGATTTTATCCGATCAAAGATTGGTAGCCACTCCAATTGTTTGATTTGATAGTGATTACACGACTTCAGAGTTATCCAAGCATTTACGAATTATTCCAACATTTTTGACGGTTACGGTTCGGAAGGATGAAGATGATGATGTTATGGCGTTTTGCTAGAGTTTCAGTATTACGGAAAATGGCGCCACACAACCAAGTCAACTGTCAACATTCCACTTGAATCTTAAATTAATTAGTTGTATAATATTATTTAAACTATGTTGTAACTCCTCGTAGATATCTCCTATAAACTCTCCAACTTCCACTGTACATTGATGCTATATATGGCAGATTAAAGGTGAATACAAATCAAGCTTTTCAACCCAAAATCTAACTTCTGCCATTCTTACACGTTAAGTTTCGATCTCATTCTCAAAGCTTCTCCTGTTAAAAGCCTTGTTGATTGATTTCTTGAATGGTAAGTTAAATCACACCATCTTAGTTCCGATCGTAGTCGATCTTGGATGCATATCAGAGTTTTTTAACCACAATCTTCAGCGTTTAAGCGCTCCTTTTTGAGGTTTTTCTCACCGCACAACCAAGGTACACTATTCATCATGTATTCGCGAGTTAGTAAGACTTGTTGATTCGGTGGGTGTTGATGTTCTGGGTTTTCTGGTTTGGAGCTAGGAGATGAACAAGAACAATTTTATCGATGGGGTCATGTTCATATTATATAATTTAATTATAAAAAAAGACAAGGTTGAAAGGATAATAATACCCTCACATGCAAAGCATGTGAGGTAACTTAACTGGTATTTTGACTGACGTTAGTTGTAAAGGTTATAGATTGTAACAAAACGTGAATGTAAAGGTTGGGTTTAGCCGATTTCATAGTGAAAGGTATGAAATGTAGTTTAGGGATAACATAAAGGTTGATTTTTGCAATTTAGTCTAAAGATTAGCATAGTTAAATACTCTTAGCCTATTTTATTTTATAAAGGCCTAGGATATGGCACTAGCCACTTGGTCGGGTATTACAAAATAGTGAATGATGTCATAGAAATGTAAATAACCCATTTTAATCATTTTTGCTTGATAACTTAAACACTTGGGGGTTAATACGACCATGCCCTTGATATCCCGACTCATTAAATTGCAAATAGCCACGACTTAAGCGTGGGTGTAGGCATACACATGACAGACGCTAATGCCTTATATATTTATATGGTATTGAAAATATGGTGTGTCGATTAATCATGTACCGCATATGATTTTTGGTCCCCGACTGTATTGGCAAGCATGTAAAACTGGTAACAAGAAATATAGTTTGTCCCAAGTTATTTAAAATAATATACCAAATGTATCAAATAAATTTTGAAAAGATTTTCAAAAGAGTCGGTTAATTGTATTTACCAGTGAAAACTAACGTATTTTTAAAAGACTAAGCGTAGGTTAATTAACAAATACAAAATAGGATGGAGTAGCGCAGGTAAAATTAGCAAATGCGGAATAGGCTGGAGTGGCTTGGTCTTAGAGGTTGGAACTTGCAACTCCACAATAAAAGACCCTTATAGTCCAAAGTGGCATTTTATATTCGAGACGCCTGTGGATTTTTGTACGAACAGTTTGTATAACTTTATTATTAATTTCAAGCTTTTATTTTATTTACTTTACTTTATTCCATCTTTCGTTTTCTGTTGTGATGCTGTTATCAATCGTCACACATTAACCCCAAGTCCGGGCTCACCGGGAAATCAGGGTGGACACCTTTTTCGCTTACACTAAAATAAATTAACAAATTATTATTTAAAAGATAGGAAAATCAAACAACTAAGAAATAGCAAACACAAATACATCAACTATTGTATAGTCGAACTCGGATCCTAAGGCGGTAGGAATTAGATTTGACCATAATTTCTTTTTGCTTTTAAGTGACTGTGGATCATTTACTTTCAAATGAATCGTGTTGAAAAACAAACAAAGCTTTGTGATTGTATATCGGATTTCATCTGGTAACGACCCATAGATTGCAATAAGAATCATTTGTCTCATCAAAACATGACAATCATGAGACTTCATACCAAGAAATTTACAATCTTTCAATGACACCAACCTTTTAATATTTGTTAAATAGCTAGATGGAACTTTGATTCCGTGTAAACATTCACAAAACAATTTTTTTCCTTTTTGACATTGTATAACACGTCGATGGCTGAAAGAAACCTTTAGGGTGCACAACAGGATGAAGCCCTTCGTGTATTCCCATTTCTTGCATGTCTTTTCGGACATTGATCCCATCTTTAGTTTTCCCGAGAATGTTTTACAATAATTCAAGCAAGCGTTCACATACATTTTTCTCAATATGCATAACATCTAAGCAATGTCTAACTTGTAAATGCTCCCAATAAGACAAATCCCAAAAGATAAACTTTTTTTTCCAAATGTTGGATGGTTCAGGATGAGTTTGTTTTTCCACAAAACCTCATTTAAATTTCTTACTCGTGAAATTGCATCAAATTCTTCTCTTGCTTTTCCACGCTCAGTTTTTCCATCAAACTCCACCATTCTGTTTTAGTAATCGTGATTGTCTGGAAGGAATCTTCAATGTCCCATGTATACAGTTTTTCTGCAATTACTTAACCATATCAAACTTGTATCATCTTCACAAACAGGACAAGCTAGTCTAGCTTTCGTACTTTTACCTGGCAAATTACCATAGGAAAATAACTTATGGTGCAAAATATCATGGCACGCAAATCAAAATATTCTTTCTTATAAGAATCATACACGTGAACACCTAGGGCTCCATAGAGTTTTAAGGTCATTTATCAATGGAGACAAATAAACCTCAATGTTATTACTAGGTTGTTTCGGGCCCAGAATCAACAACGACATCATTATGTATATTTTCATGAATAACCACAGTGGAAGGTTATAGATGCAAAGAAGAACATGCCATGTACTATGACGACTGCTCATGTTTCTAAAATGGTTGATTTCGTCCGAACTAAGTCCAAATCATATATTTATGATCTCGTTACAAAATTCAGGATACATATAAACAATAGTTATCTTAAGGTGAATCCCCCACATGTCTTAACTTTCTATCATTTATACGGTCATCTGAATGCCAACGCAACAATTTTGATTCCTTCTCATTTGCAAATAATCGTTTTAATCTCGGTATAATAGAAAGATACACAACATTTTAGACGGTGGTCCTTTTTCGTCACATCATCGTCAACATTATTTGTTTTGCTTTTATGCTTATACCTTGATGTACCACGGTTAAAATGTATGATCATTTTTGAGAACTCCTATCTATAAAACATACAATCATTTGGACATGCATGTAATCTTTCAACTTCCAATCCCATCAGGCACATCATTTTTTTTGCTTGGTATAACGAAAGTGGTAACTCATTGCCTTCAAAGCATGCCATTTAATAACACTGATAGTTCTATGAAACTCTTATCATTCCATCTGTGTGTTGACTTGAAAGCAGACAATCTCAAAACAACACAAAGTTTTGAATATTTCTTACAACCAACGTATAACGGTTTTCCTCAATTTCAAGTAATTTTCATAATTTTTCTTACTTAACATCACCAATATTAGTCTCTAAATCATTGTACATGTCATTAAAGTTGCCACTGTCATCATTGAAAGTGGCATTTTCGTGCTTAATATATCGTTCGTTATTATCTGTTTTATCATTGTCTATATTGAAAGACGATGTGCACGTAATATTTCAACTTCCAATCCCATAATGCACATCTTTTTTTGCTTGGTATAACGAAAGTGGTAACTCATTGCCTTCCGAAAGCATGTCATTTAATAACAATGATAGTTCTATGAAACTCTTATCATTCCATCCGTATGTTGACTTTAAAGCAGATAATCTCAAAACAACACAAAGTTTTGAATATTTCTTACAACCAGTGTATAACGGTTTTCCTCATTTTCAAGTAATTTTCTTAATTTTTCTTGCTCAACATCACCAATATTAGTCTCTAAATCATTATACATGTCATTAAAGTTGCCACTGTCATCTTGAAAGTGGCATTTTCGTGCTTAATCTATACTGAGGCATAAAACCATATCTGAAAAAAATTAAAGTTCCTTTCTTTAATATCATATTTTTTTTAAATTTATACACGCGCACAGGGACAAAATACCAATCGATCTCTTATATTCACCCGATGAGCTTCAGCGGCCTTAAAAAAACTTTGAATACCCATAATAAATGTTGTATCAGTACAACTTTGGTTGTACATACAAGCGTCGCGATCTATCTGGAAATTTAAACAAACAAATAATCATATGAGCATATGTTTATGATGTAAACATGTGCTCTAAGGCGGTGAATCCACACCGCTTTTTGAATATTTCATCTCACAATTATACATTTTAACGAGAGGCATTTAAGAAATATCAGCAGTATTTCCCCTTAACTCTCTGAGTATGCCTAAAACCGCAAACCCGCGGGAGTAAAGGAAATACCAATCAATCTTTTCTTAAATGTTGTTTCCTTAAACTGCATACATATCCTAAATGAGCTGGAATATTCAAAAAGCAGTCCCGAACAAGACAATCCAAAATTTATTTCTATTAGATATAAATTTTATGGGTAATTCTAAACGGTTACCTAAATGTTATTTATATACCTATATGTAAATGTGAATATATAACATCTATATGTATATAAAAATACATACATTTTTTTAATTTTACTTAAAATAAATTAATACAAGGTTAAACATACTTTATTACTATATATAAAATAAGTTTAATATACAATACACTAATGATTTATAAAAGTGAAAGACAATTTTGAATTTTAACAAAAAAAAACATATAATAAAACACATTTAAAGTTATATAAGTATTATTTATTAAAAAACATATAATAACATGTGTAAAGAAAAAGAAACTAATTTTGAAACTTTTAAAGCTTATTAAATGATAAAATTGAATGAAGAAGATAAAGATGAATGAAGAAGGTGGTGGTTGAACTCAACAATTTGATGTAGAATTAGAGTGCAAGAAGTTGGGCTGTTGAACTCAACAATTTTGATGTAGAATTAGAGTGCCTTCCGTCTAAAGGGTGCATAAATTCGTATTAGAAGGGGTTATTTTGAATTTTGGGTTATTACTTTAACACCCTCAAGTATTGATTATAAGACGGGGTTATTACTTTAGAGTTAGGTTCCGATACAAATAGGTTTTAACAATCAAATCTGGCTTAACATTAGAAGTGAATGAAGGGATTTTTTCCCATCAATTAAGCACGTATTTTAGTCTTAGAATATAAAAAAATATGATTTTACGCTTGTAGAATAATTAATTTTCGTAGAGTAATTATAATTACTCTACAAAAATTAGATAATTACTCTACTAGTGTAAAATTACAATTTATTTAATTTTTTATACATTTTCTCATTAAACATCATACTTAAATGGTAGAAAAAACTCAAAAAAAACTTCCTTAACTTCTCATGTTAACGCTATTTTGTATGTTAAGACTTATTTACATTTAATCCTTAGTTTAATCTCGTCTAAAGCAAATATTAAGGTGGCATTTGTTTTTCTAGAAAAGATGTGCGCATGCTCTTCTGTCTGTCGCCGCGGTGACATTGTCATCTGCAGACTGTTTGTTTTTCTTAAGACGTTTCATTAAAAAACGTCTACGCGAGCTCTTCTTGGTGCAGACTTGGCCAAACCACTTTTAAGATCTTCTAAGGTCTGCAGATGGTTACACACCACCACCCACCCCACGTCTACCACCACCGTCACCACCCACCGTCCGCCGTCCACCACCACCACCCACCGTCACGTCCACCACCCACCACCACCGTCCACGTCCACCACCCACTTCCACCACCACCAGTTTATTTTAGAAGTCTACATATGTTAAAAAACAAACAACTTTCTTCTTGCAGACTATAGTGGTTTGGTCTAGCTCTTCTTCTAAAGATATTTACAAATGTGGTTCGCAGACTGCAGACATTTTACCTATTAAAAAAACAACACCTAAACCTTCTCTAATGCTCATTTTGTAGTAGTGTTTTAGTTAGAAAGCAAGCCTTTTATTATATATACTCCTTATGAGTGAACACATTAGGGCAAAAAGGTAATTTTAGCATGATTTTAAAATGAGGTTAAAGTTACATTTCTGTCATTCTACTTAACCTATATATCCGAGTTTATAAAGCTGAAACTCTCAAACACATGTTGTTGCATATCACTTGCCTGAAGAAACACCGACAAAAAAACCTTACAAATAGAAAGAGTAATTTAACAAAGTTCCTTAGCAGCTTTGTTTAGTTACGCCAAGAGCCCTTTGGCTAGTTTAGTTTTAATTTTTACCGAACCAAAACTTTGGATTTTGGTTATGGCATAAAATTGAATCGAATCGCCTTGTGCACAATCTTAAAGTCACCAACCTAAGTGTTGTGCTTCCTGTTGAATCGCGCGGGCTCCACTCTATGTTTTGAATGCGACAATAGCAAGTTTTTTTTAATGGCGACATTTCTTGATCTTTGTAAGATTTGAACTAAAACTCCATTAATGTGTTAAAAAAACTTTACCTTGTCACTCAAAACCCATTTGTGTCTCTTTTGCTTTCCAAAACTATTAGCTAAACCGTGAAGTGGAGAGAATTTCAATTCAGGTAAGAAAAAAGAGTTAATTGTCCGGATGGTCTCTAGGGTTTGCCATTTTTTCATCTTTAGTCCCAAACTTTCTAAAATTACATGTATGTTCCCTGTAGTTTGATCGTTTGTTTCTTAGATAGTCCCCTGAGTGGACGGTTGTTAGTTTGTTCAGTTAAATTAGTGTGAAATTACTAAATTACCCTTACTAATAATAAAAACAACTAAAATGGAAAAAAAAATATTAGTCTCTAAGAATTTATGCGGAGCCCACTTTTTTATTCAAAACATAAATCCTCACCCCACCCCACCCTCCGACCTTCATCCTCTTCTCCACCATGGGTTCATCAGACTCCGATGCCGACCACCGTACCCGGACCACCACCCACTAACATAACATCACCACCACCAGTTACTTATGCCCCACCGCGCCCCACTAACACAACTTTTCCGCTGCCGGTAAATCCATTGGATCTGTCAGCTCATCCATAAATTTGGCTGATGGATTTTACCACCGTTCAGACTCCAGCAAAGACCACCATCTTTTTCCGGTAGCACCTGCAACACCCAAGACCACCTTATTTTCTAGTTTCCGAACCGTACCGATTATGTAAGAGTCGGGACCAAAAACTTGTTTTATATAAGTGCAAGGCCTTTCATAGTGGAGATTAAAATAAAGTATTCTAAGTCAAATTACCATTTTTTTTATCACCCTTTATAAATACGTCCTGATAAATTTTAGAATTTTATGATGCTACTCACCTTGAGAAATAGAAATAATTCCATTGCTCTGTTTCTCAATATTCTAGATACAGCAACCACCAATAAGAATTGTGATTGGGAATTAAACCACGTTTGTCTGCATTGTGTTCAGACTCATTGTACACAAAATATTTGAACAAAGTTTTTCTATATGTCAAGTTATTGACAAAATAACAGGTTTTGATTTTCCAGAAATAGTTTTTCTTTAGAACTGATGTGATTTTGATTTTCCGCCAATGGTTATGGACAGAATTACAGAAGGTGAGTGGTGTTCGCGTTGGTTGGAGACGTGGCTTGGATGCCGGAGACCGGTTTGGTGGTACGGACGGCAGAGCACGCTACCGGGACGATTTTGTGAGGATTTTTGTTTTGTGTTTGTTAATTTTGTATTTAAATATAATATAATATATATATATAATGGTGAGGTCCATTTGAAATTTATATTATTTAATATAATTTTTTGTTTGTTATGAATTAGTAAGGGTAATTTAGTAATCTCACATTAACTTAACTGAGCAAATTAACTGTCATCAAGTTAGGGGACTATTCGAGAACAACCAAACAAACTACGGGGAACATACATGTAATTTTAGAAAGTTGGGGACTAAAGATGAAATAATGGCAAATCACAAGGACCATCCGGACAATTAACTCAGGAAAAAATGAGTGCTCTCACAACTTTACTATGGTTTTTTTTTTTCTTAAAACTCAAAAGAAAAGGTTATGTACATATTGCACATCAGTCACCTTTTTCAAGTTTGCTTGCTTTTTGTCCCATACAAAGACAAAAACTAACACTAAGTTACCAACTTCTTCTGACCATATATCAAGTAGCTAGCAAAGAACACCCTTTATTCATTGTTTAATCTTTGTCCAAGTAGATGTTAAACTACAAGTGGAAATCAGCAATAACAGAAAGCAAAACAGCACAAAAGAAGATGATCCAACACCAAACAAATCAGCACATATTTAAACAGCACAATGTCTCAAACAAGCACACGAATTTGCAGAACTTTTGCGACTCTTTTTATTAATCGACATAAAAAGCAAAATTACAATAAATGTGGACCCTAGAACTGTTTATACATTTATCATTCCTTCACATTAATTTGAATTTTAAACCAAAACCAAACCGATTAGTATCCAACCTAATTCATTTCACTACTAGAAAATTGCCAATTTGCTACGGGTTTTTCCAACGAAAAAAAGCGTTGCAAATTTTAACAAAATTGCCACACATTTCCAACGACAAGAAAAACTTTATACAAAGTTACAACACAATTGTTAGTGCATATGTCTGTTGCCTACGTCATAATAATAGAACGAATCTGGAATGATCAAGAGCTTCTGAAGACTGATCAAGACAAAGACGATATCCAAGGGGAGTCTGTTAGTACAGTATGTCTATGTCTTAGTCTTGTATCAAGTCTGTTTAGAATAGGTGAGATCGCGTTAGAAAACAAGTTCGGGCCGGGCTTGAGATGTGAACAAGTTCGGCCGAGCTTGTTCAAGACAAGTTCGCCCGAACTTGTCTATCCCAAGCGAACTTGAGTTCCTATAAATAGGTAGCTTGAGATCTCATTTGTAACAACTTTGGCACACTGACGGCGAAGCTCTGTCCGATCTGGAACTTGAACGTTTATGAATATTGATCAATAAACAAACAATTAAAGAGTAATTCTTGTTATACGATTAACACGTCACATAGTTTCCGCCTATATGAACGTTAGATACAAATCCTAGGTTCCTAAGCTAAGGAGGACGATCCTATCAAGTGGTATCAGAGCCTGGATACCTGGATTTGGTGAAATTTGGACAAGAACTACTCTAATTCTACCTAATTCTACCATTTTTCTTAACTTTTTCACATATTTGAAGAATTCATGGACAAAAATGGCTAAAAATTGAACATGTTATGTAAAATACACCTTGTGGTAAACCCCTGAGAGTTTGAACATCAAATTCAAACGAATTGATATCAAAAAGTTCAAAAAACCATGTTTCAAAAACTTGATTTGGTCGAATAGGCTAGATTGAGCGTGTGTTGAATATTGTATAGGTTAGAATTGAAACACGACCAAAATATGGAGCGAATAAAGAAATTGGGTACAAGTTCGCCCGAACTTGACATGTGAAGGTCAACTTCGCCCGAACTTGACATGTCATGGTCAAGTTCGCCCGAACTTGTCCATGCACACTCCGGGCGAACTTGTTACCCTATATATAAGTGTGTTGTACATTTGTCATTTAAGTTTTTGGCATCCCTCCGGACTTAAAGATGTATACTCTTTCGGTATGAATGAAGACTTCCGCTGCATTCTACTTCTACTCCATTCTGTAATAACATTCTACCGAATCGGTTACGTTTACGCACTAATTTCCGTCTAGAACCGCCTGATCACGGATCTTCAATTGGTATCAGAGCTACGGTTATCACCTACGCTTATGAATTTGAACATTTATGGACATTAGGAGGTGTTTTGGACGTAAAACATGAAATAAACATACAATCCTCGGACAAAAAGTAAAATTGAACGGATAGGATTGTTAGAAAACCATTTCGACCAGATCAATGGTGGAATCATCACGAAATTCGAAGAAATAAGGATTATGGATCGAAAAATGTGAAAATGGGCTGGATTTTATAGATCAAGTTCACCCGAACTTGGTGTTAGCCAACCAAGTTCGCTCGACTTGTACCATTTCGATCAAGTTCGCCCAAACTTGTCACAAAGTTCGCCCGAACTTGTCACATAGTGACAAAGTTCGTCCGAACTTGCCAGGGAGCCTTAAAGAAATTGTTAATCGTATTGATGGGATGAGTGTCCAGAAAAAATTTGGCGATAGAAATTTTTTCGAGTTTTCATGACCGAACCGGAATGTTCGGGGACACCGTCTTGGAGCTTCAGAGTACATATTTGATGATACGATTGCAAATTGTGAAGATATTGGGATAGTCACTGATACCGATGCAGAATGTTGATCATTTGGGTGTTGTGACTAGTAATGGGCCTAAACGTTAAATCCGCATTTGTTAAATACTGAAAGTTCCGGATTTAAGGGGGAATTTTAGTGAAAATTTCAGTATGGTCAGAATTTGCAAAAAGTGGGGGAATAAAAATTTTACGTTATATGAAGATTTCGGCATTTTTGAAATTCGTGACTGCTGCAACAATATTCGGGCGGTTACCGATTGCAGATTAACCGGGAAATGCAGAAGATTTAGATTCATTGGGTATTTCAAATTGATGACTAGTTTGAAAGCGGAGTGGTTTCATAACTGAGTCTTGGAGGAGTTGTTTATCAGATTTTGAGGTCATGGTTGTGGATTAACACCTGATTCGCGCGTATGGTTTGGAAGCACACACGACTGCCTACCTTTAATTCTGCTTTGCACATGAATTATTGACTGGACTAACCGCCAGGAGGTAAGGATGCTCTGTAGTTTCAGTTGCCCAAGGTTGTACTGGTACCATGATTAAAGAATATGATTTAGGTGATCGGATCTTCCTGACAAAGAAGTGTACCGGTTGCTGACGAAAAAGGCTATATATTTGGGATTCCGTGATCACTGTAAGTTTGATTTTTCAGACCATGATATAGATTGAAGCTTAAGGGTTAGAGTCCTGATCTCCGGTGAAGGAACAGTTAGCTGGATTAGCATTCATTAGTACCAGTGAGGAACTGAGGACGTTCAAAACGTTCAGTGATGATCTTAGGAATTAACGACTAGCTCCGAAGATGGATAGTTTCAAATTACCAAGAGATCTGAAGTTATTCAAGATATAACTGATGATAGCCTTTGGTGGCTATTATTTTTAGTCTTCAAGTAGATGAATCATTCTTCTCTTTGGACTAACCTTCGTTGGATGACGATGTTTGTTGACTAAGTGGCGCTGGTCTACCGGAGATAGCTATATATCTGACATTGTGACTGAAGAAAAAGAATGTGATTTTGGCCACGGACATATGTTTCTCAGATTCGATGCATTATCAGATTATCTGTTTTTCCGATGAAGATTTGCTGATTGAGCAAATTACCGATTTGCTGATCAAATCTTTCTGAAGGCTGCTTAACTGCGATTACGGAAATCGGGATTTTAGATTTTCGAGGGTATTCGTTGATTTGAAGTTTTCCGATGCGGTGATTCGAAGTTTCTATCAATTGCCGGTTGAGTTTTTGATATTTTAGGAGTGTGCGGAATAAACTCTCGATGCTCAACGCTTATTCAAAAACTGAACTCGGATGCGGTTATCGTTGAAAATGGAGAAGCTGCTACATTGATTAGCTTCGAGTTGATGATTAATCAAGAAAATTTGATTTATCAAGCAAATCAAGGAGGTCGGAAACCGTGCAACCAAAGTTCTGAACTGGAGATTTCGCGGAATTGAAAGTTGATGATGCGAGCCCGGATTATCAATTAAGGGGGAATTTGTTGACGCGTCTCGACGACATCGACAGACACCTTGATTGAAGTTGCAGAATATTCAAACACGACTCAGAGATTTGAAGATCAAGATCAAGTTCGACAGTAACGAACAAGGGGAAATCTGTTGATGCACTTGGTGTTCGTCACTTGACGAATAGGCTAGATTGAGCGTGTGTTGAATATTGTATAGGTTAGAATTGAACACACAACCAAAATACAGAGCGAATAGGGAAATTGTGAACAAGTTCGCCCGAAGAATGTCATGGTCAGCCATTATGCACACTCCGGGCGAACTTGGTTTACCCTATATATAGGTGTGTTGTTGATTTGTCATTTAAGTTTTTGGCATCCCTACGGGGAGGTGCTGCCGGATTCTCTACAGGAACTCCGGCAGCTGGACTTAAAGATGTATACTCTTTTGGTATGAATGAAGACTTTCGCTGCATTCTACTTCTACTCCATTCTGTAATAAGATTCTACCGAATCGGTTACGTTTAGCACTAACTTTCGTTTAGTACCGCCTGATCACGGACCTTCAACAATACCCACAAAAACAAAAAACTCCATAACTTTGTGACAATTTTGTTGCAAATTTATCTGAATATTGACTTTGAATAGTTTATCATTATCAAATAAATATTGTTTGCTTGCTTTTCTACACATTTCCCACAAAATCTATTAACTAAATTAAATTTTAAAACTACTAGTATCTTGCGTCACAATTTGTAACGCATTTGTAACCTAGTGTAACTTAATTTGTAACATATTTGTAACTTATTGCAACTTAATTTGCAACACATTTGTAACTTACTGTAATTAAATATTTGGGCATGTTTAGTTGGGCTTAGGTTTAATCAGGCCCAAAATATCAGTTTGTTATGTATATTTGGGCTTAGGTTTTATAATCAGACCCAAAATCAAATTATCTGCTCGTGCAAATTTAGGGTATTCGAATCAGACATCCACAATCAAGGGGTATTCTAATCAGACGAACCTTCTCCTGTATCCACGGCATATCCTCTCCACTTCCACTTCCACTTCCCTCCTCCACCTCCTCCTTCTTCTTCTCCGACGTCGCCGCTGCGGCGGTTGAGGAAATTAATCGAGCACGACGAGAGGAGCAGTTAGTTTGAGTACCGGTGGTAGTGAATTTAGTGGTTATTAAGTTTGACGGTGGCGGTGGTGATAGAAGCGTGAATTCGTCTGTATATTGGATACAGAAGAATCGCAGAAACTTCGACTCGAAGATGTGCACCGTTTGGAATGGTTTTGATTCAGTTTTCATAAACCTCCGACTCCGTACGATTTGAATCAAAACCGCGGGTCGATGTGTTCAACTTTTGGTTTAATCGGTAAGTCCTTTGAATTCATTCGACTTGGTTTATCGATGCGTACAGCTTTTGGTTTATCGATTCTGCAGTTTGGTTTAATTTGTGTATACATCTGAGATCTGTAGCATCTGAGTTTTTATGTGTTTGTATAGCGTTAGTTAGGGCTACATCATCAGATTCTGACTCGTTGTTCTGCGTCTCGTTAATTAGGGCAACATCATCAGGTTAGAAACTTAATTTTTCACCGACTTCAATAGATTCGTGCTCAACTTAGCTTGATTCTGATTCACTAAGGTAACCGAATTCAATAGATTAGACATATAATGGAAGTTAATGTTTATATCACAGTGAGATACCGGATGAGTTTAAAGATTTGTTGAATGTTAATTTATTGAACTTGTTTAGAAACAAATTCCACGGTTAGATACCGGAGTTTATTGCTGAGTTGCCTGTTTGTGTCAGGATTACGAAACCTTATTATGACTTGTCTAGTTATTCCGCCTTCTTCAAATGTTGGTAAAACCTTCTTTACTTTTTGCAAGATCTGAAAACCTGTAGAATGACTTAGAGCGGAGCATTGGTAGCTTCTTCTGATGGAATTTGTTAGATGATATAGGTTGACTCTGACCTAGTAGGTAATAGGTATGTCTTCTAACTTCCAACATATGGACCATTGCTTTTATTACCATTGAACAATTAAAATATATTTTATGTTACATTTATTAAAAAGTTTTTCAGACTTCTTCTACCTATTTGATCCATCTTATGCTTTATTTGTATTTTTACACTTATGTAGTTTTTTGAACACGTATATAGATGTTTAAATTCACATGCACATGATATAGTTTAACTGATCTGGAAATGGTGTAAACTGAGTTGAGTCAACTTACTTAAGTTATCATCTAAATGAACATTCAAGAATGATATTGTTTTCGTTAAATATATTTGCCCTTTAGGTTATCATCTCAATGAACAAATTGTGATTGTGGTTATAAATTGATGTGGATATGCAAGGTAGGAGCATTGTTATGTAATTTAGGTTGTTTCATTGTAGTTGTTTTGGTTCTTTACGTATATAAGTTTTAGGTTGCTTGGTGATAATTATTGTTTTGTTGTTGTTGTGGTATTAATTATTATTATTATTATTATTATTATTATTATTATATTATTATCATATTATTGTTAGTTTATTTAGTTTTAGATCAACCAAAATGTTGCCTGATAGAGACTGGATGTACACGAAGAGAACCACTAGTAATGGTCTTTTCAATCCGACATTTCAATTATATGTCAATAATTTCTTGGATTTTGCATTCACCAACGCACCTAACATTCAAAGAGAACTTATAGAAGCGATTGAGGTTTTTAAAATTAGATGCCAGAATGCCAAATGCCAAAATCTCCGTTTCAAGAGCAGAGATGTTGTTGAGGGTCACTTATATGACAAAGGGTTTGTGGAAGATTATAAGGTATGGTATGTGCATGGCGAGTCATTGCATACACAAGACATGGGTCAACGTTCAAACCACGTGCCGTCTCAACATGTGAGTTAAGACAATGATGAAGATGGTGAATATGCCGAATACGAGGAAATTGTTATGGAAAGCATGCACCAAGATCGAAATCAAAACGCCAAGGCATTTTATACCATGTTAAGTCAAGCCAATGAGCCTTTGTGGCTCGGTTCTGAAAACACTAGCATACTCTCTACCGCCACCAAGTTATTGAACTGGAAATCAGATTGTAATTTCTCCAACACTACATTTGATAAACCACTTCTGATTATCAAAGATATTCTACCCGATGGTGCAAAGCTACCTAGAAATTTTTACTAGACCAAGAAGATGTTGAAGCTGCTAGAGTTGCCATCACAACGGATTCATGTATGCGAAAACCATTGCATGCTATTCAATGGAGATAATTCGGACTTGAATCATTGTATAGTATGTAATGAAAATAGATACAAGGATAAGGGGAACAAGGTTCCTAAGTTGGTGATGACCTACATGCCTGTTGGACCAAGACTTCAAAGACTGTTCTATTCAAAGAAAACGACCCAACGTATGACGTGGCACGCAAATCATCATAGAGAACCCGGAAAGATGAGTCATCCTAGTGAAGGTAAGGCGTGGAACCATTTTGATTCCGTGTTTTGTGATTTTGCACAAGAAAAACGCAATATTCGTCTTGGGTTGTGTACTGATGGGTTCAATCCAAATAATACAATGGGGAAAGATTATTCATGTTGGCCGGTTTTTATTACAGTTTACAATCTACCTCCTTGGTTGGCCTTGAAAGAGCGATACATACAACTTCCGGTGCTCATTCCCGGTCCGAAAAATCCTGGACAAAATTTGGACGTTTTTCTACAACCTTTAGTAGATGAGCTGAAATTGTTGTTCACGGATGGCATTGAAACTTATGATGCCTATCGAATGGACAATTTCCAAATGAAGGTCGTGCTATTATGGACAATTAGCGACTTCCCAGCTTATGCAATGTTGTCCAGATGGAGCACACATGGTAAGTTAGCTTGCCCATGTTGCTCGAATAAATCAGGATCTTTCCAAATGTCGTTTGGAAGTAAAGCGTGCTGGTTTGACTGTCATAAACAACATCTCCCTCCTAAACACTGTTTTCGGAAAGATAAAATCAACTTTCAGAAAGACATTATGGTTTTGGAGGAAAAACAAATTCCGGAGCCAACTGGGGAGGATATTTGGGAGACTATTAAAGATTTCCTCACCGTTTACGAAGGTACCCCCTATCGTAAACAAAATCATAAACCAAATGGTTTTGGAAAGACACATAATTGGGTAAAAAGAAGCATATTTTGGGAGCTTCCATATTGGTGTAAACTGTTGATCCGACATAACCTCGACGTGATGCATATCGAGAAGAATGTATTCGACAATCTATTTCACACTATTATGGGCACTGACAAATCCAAAGACAATATGAAGGTAAGGCAAGACATTGAGCTTCTTTGTGACCGACCTCTTTTAAACCCCATCTATGATGACAATGGAAAGATGACCAAACTTAAGGGAGACTACACTTTGCAAAAAAAAAGACATTAAAAAAGTTTGCGTGTGGTTAAAAAAGCTGAAATTTCCAGATGGGTCATTGGGAATTGTGTAAACGTCACGGAGTGTTGTTTTTACCCTTTCAAAAGCCATGACTGTCACGTGTTTATGCAACGATTGCTTCCAATTGCTATCGGATGTTCTGTTTCGGGTCTTATGCTCGAAGTCGTTGCATGTAGATGACTTGCTTAAAATGAAGCGCACTATTGTAACAATCGTATGCAAGTTGGAGAAAATATTCCCTCCCGGCTTCTTTGATTCCATGGAACACCTGGTAATACATCAAGCTGATGAAGCTCTTCCTGGTGGCCCGGTGCAATATAGATGGATGTATCAATACGAGAGGTAATCCTACTATTTGTAAATAGTAATCATATAAATCACACATTTTTGATATTTTCTAAATGTAGGAAGCTTGGATTGATGAAAAGAAGAATCAGAAACAAATCAAAGGTTGAAGGATCAATCGTGAGGGAACACCTAGTTAGTGAAGTCGCTACCTACTGTTCTCTATACTTTGACCCGATAGTTGAAACGCGCCATAACCGAGAGCCACGAAATTTCGCACCAGAACAACTTAGCATTTCGAGTAGAGACTTTCATTTAAGTGTGTTTATTGTTCCATCTAGAAGATTATATGAAAAGGGCGGTGCACAAAGACTCATGAGTATTGAAGAACTTAAAAAGGCGCATACCTATGTTCTTCTAAATTGTGTAGAAGTTACCCCATACATCATCAAGTTTGATGAAGTGGCGCCACAATTGTATCCAGATGTTCCGGTTTTTCGTCTAAGAGAGGAACGCTTCGCTAAATGGTTTGAAAACCTTGTAAGTAACGCCAAATAAATTACAATGGTTGACATTAGTGCATCACTAACCAATACAATGTGTGTGCGCTCTTCAATGTAGGTAACAAATGGCTTATCTGACGGAAGCACACAACATTTGAAAATTTTAGCAAGGGAGCCACCGATGTATGCTCGATCTCACAAGGGGTACTTTGTAAATGGTTATAAATTCCACACAAAGGATCATGGTAAGGGACATACGACCACTAACTATGGTGAATGCGTGAGAGGGGGGATGTATAACTCTGTAGAGTCGGACTACTATGGCATATTAGAGGGGATACTAGAGCTTGAGTATTATGGCAATGGGCCTTCAACTGTTGTAGTGTTTAGGTGTAAATGGTTTGATAACATCCAGGGTGTAGTAGTTAACAATAACAAACTGGTTGATGTCAAACACAAGTCCAGACTTTCAAGTGATGACCAGTTTATATTGGCTTCACAAGCAGAACAAGTGTTTTATACATCATACCCTGCCATGACTAGTGATACAAAAGATCTATGGGCGGTTATCAAGACAAAAGCTAGACACATATACGAAGTCACCCCACATGCAACTGAAATCTCGAACGAAGAAAACATAGAAGAACATGGATTCCTTCAGATTGATGAACGATGAGTTACCAAATGTAGTAACTAGGAGTCAACGCATGTGCCTAGTTACAAATACAAACACATTAGAATCTGAAGAGGAGGATGAAAGATTAGAAGGCGAACTTGAAGAGGAAGAATTTGAAGATGAAGAGGATACGTCTGATGATGACGATGATGAAATGGTTTTTTCTGACCACTCGTCAGATGACGACGAGTGTTAGAAACAGTGTTTGTTTTTGTACAGTTTAATTTGTTTTCTGTTTATCATATGGTATGTCAACTTCAAATTATATGCAATCATAGGGTTTGTCACTTTTATATTATCTATCTAACATTTCTTCTATTAATTGCAGGTGTATATATTATGGCATGTTTTCGTGGTGGTATTAGGAGTGGTATACAGGGAGATAGTAGTCGTGGTGGTCGTGGACGTGGAGATAGTAGTCGTGGTGGTCGTGGACGTGGAGATAGTAGTCGTGGTGGTCATAGCGGGGGTCGTGGACGTGTAGATAGTAGTCGTGGTAGTCGTAGCGGTGGTCGTGGACTTGTCCCTCCTCAAGGAGATCGTGGGGCATTTGGTAGTAGTAGTAGTCGTGGGGGTTCCGGGGATCCCATGGCTGATATGCATGAGACACTGCGTGAGCAACGGTCACGTGTGATCTCAAGTTATGGGTCGGATCGCTATAGCGAGGATGCCAATTACGGGGATAGCGATCATGAAGTTGGTGATCATGAGGGTGACACAAATCATTCTTCTCAGCACAACTCGCATGTTGGAGATGCACTCCGTAATACCTCTCACGGGAGATTAATCAAGCGTTCAGGGGAAGGGTTTGTAAATATTAGTAATCGTAATATAATAATTATAGTTATAATAATAATCATAAATATACTTATTTAGTTACTACAAAATATTGCAAGTTTGTGAATGTGCATGGTGATGTTCATAAGAGTATCTTTCGTATACTACGTGAGCATCGTGATGGAGCTTGGCTCACGTTCAAACAGGTTCCGCGGGATGAAGTGGCCCGTATGTATGATCGATTTAGGGTAATATAATGCTTATTTGTTAAGTTTGGCATTTTAACTTGTATTTTTATTTTTGCAGACCCGCTGGACGTGGGATCCAATAAACGAAGAAGCAATCTATGAATGATTTCTTAACGTGCTAAAGAAACGTTTCAGAGAGATTATGATGCAATTAAGAATAAAAGCTACAAAACTTGCATATAATGCCGGAGAAGATGTTGACTTGAGTGATTCTAATCGATTCCGCATTATTCGTAAATATCCGCCCGAATCGATACCTATCAACATATGGCGTGACATGTGTTCGGTAAGCAAGTTAATATATTGTTATTTTCTGTTTATGTTATGGCTGATTATTGTTGCTGGACTGGTTCCATAGGCGTTTTGCTTATAATCAGTTTAAATGAGTAGCTACAACAAATTAAATTCCATAGGCAGCTGATTAAGTCGTTATTAAGTTGGGAATACTTGATGCGGTCATTGCTTCTTTAGATATCTTTATCTGAAAGTTTAAACTTTTCTTACATAAGCATTAGTCTGCTTTTTCCGTTAGCATCTTTATCTGAAAACTCTTTCTCTTAAAAGTCTGGCTTGGAAACTAGAGGGGTACTTGAAAACTATCTCTTAGAACTTAAAGCTTTATATAACATTTACAGACAGGTTTCGGGTTCGGAACTCAAAAAGTTATTTATGGTATCACATTAGAAGCATAAGCAAAGTCTTGACATGATCATCCTACTGTTTGTAGCTATTATATAAATATGGCTTCTTACATACTTGCTCCAAGTACATTATCAGCTAAAACAAGAACATGTTGTCCATTATGTTTGTTTAAAGAGAGAACATAAATTCAGAATCTTTTGAACTTCAGTTAGGCGGTGCCAATGCATCTTAAAATTTACTATTATGCGTTTGGTTGCTGATTCACTTTCTTTTTACATATTGTGTCTTTGCAGGCTTGGAACACAGAAGCATGTCTTAATAAGTCAAAGAGTGGGTCAGCAGATCGCAACAACGCCGATATCAATGGCAAGTCAATGGGTTTTGATGAGCATCGTGAAAATTGGGTACTTGGAGAAGGACTTATTTATGACTTTCAGTAATTGTATTTACTTTAGAACTTATACTCTATTTTGTGTAGAGAAGGACATATAATCGAGAACTTAGTTGGAAAGAACTCTTCCTGCAAACCCACCTCACCAAAGAGTGCAACGAAAAGTTAAGGAAAGGAGAGATTAGCATATATGACATGAAGAATTTGAAGTTTTGTACAGACCGATCCAAAGATACATATGTATGTTATCTATATCATTTTCTTATAATTTCGTATAAACATTTAGTACAATAAATATTGCACTATTTTGATATATAATATATTTCAGGGGGGATACTTGGAGGAGATGCATGATCTTCACGGCCCGGACCTCACTGATTGTCCTGATGACCCTGAGGTGTGGGCTCGTGTGCAGCAGGCAGGAGGTCGCGTGACCACCCGAGTTTTTGGGGTAGGATCTTCAGATTTGCATTATATGGTGAGCGGGACATCATCCTCTTCTAGCGGGTGTGCACCATCATCTGTTGAGTACCAACGGTCCCTATAAGAGGTATCGTGTTCATACTCAAGTTTTTAATTATCTGGTTGTGGTGATGGTATGCTAGATGGTAGTCTTCTTTAGTGAAAACATCATAATAGGAGAATCAGGCTGAAACATTAAGAATAGTCCTGCTGTTTGTTCTAGATTTGATATTGTTTGTTCTAGATGATATTTACGAATAAGAATATAGCATATTTTGATCAAACATAAACTAAATAGGGAATTTTTCTGAAATGATCGCTTGCTATTCTTCGGTCTTGAAATGGACCAATCTGTAGCACGTGTGTAGTTTGATAGTTCTTGATTTATAATTGTTTTTGAACCAATTGCATGTTTAATAGGGAATACTTAGTATGCTTACTACACGTGTGAAACTGGTCAGATAATCCGTTGCTGATGTATTGATTGTTTACTGATATCTTTTAACAAATTTATAGGCTCAAGCTATGCGAACACAACTGGCAGAGATTCAAGCCCGTCTTGAAAATGAGACGAAGGAGATGGATGATCTTAGAGTTTGTCTTGAAAATGAGAGAAAAGCAAGAGAAGACCTCCAGCTACACATAAATGAAACCGTGAAAAGAGAATTACAAGACTTTATGAAGAATTGGCATCCTCCTCGTAATTAGTTATCTTGAAGAGTTTCTTAGTTTTGTGGTTTAAAGGCACTAGAACTCATGTTATGTATTATTGTTGAAGTACTGTGAATTTAAAACATGTTTTTTAGTTTTCATGTATATTTTTTGGTTATTTTTCGTTCAGAAAAGAACAGGTTTTTTTCTAGAAAATTCTACTTCCCCAGGTTTTTTCTATTTTTCTTTATAAATAATCGTTAGAAATGTGTTACAAATTCTTTAAGGAATGGGTAAGAATTGCGTTAAAATTAATTTCCAACACATATTTCCGTGCAAGTATGTCACAAATCTTTTAGAAGAATAATTAGGGAATTGTAGGAAATGCATTACAAATTTCTAACATAATATTTCCGTTATAAATATGTTAAAACTTGTGTGGTAAATGTGTTGTAAAGTTAGGCTTTTCCAACATCAATTTTTTGTAACAATGTGTTCCAAACTCAGATTTGCAATGCAATTGTGACGGAAAAACACGTTGAAAATTCCCACTTTTCTAGTAGTGTTTGTTCTGTGGCTGCCTCGGTTTGAGGTGGTTTGTGTTCTAATGAAATTCTCTATAAAAAAAACCTAATTCATAGGTTTAGGACCAGATACAAAGGGTTCTGAAAATAAGAAGTCGTACAAAAGGCATCAAACGGGCTCCGATTGACCCCATTCAAGTGACATTGGAACTGTCTCATCGAACTCTTACGATGTGAGATTTTAGTTTTCACTTTTGGATTTATAGGTTGTAGATTTTAGAATTTTTGTTTATTATTTGTCACTGTGTCTTTTTTGCGGCCCATTATATCTTTTTTCCTCGATATTGTGTTATATTTTTCGGTATTTTCTTATATTTTGCTTGACATTATGTCATCTTGTGCGATGCCTTGTGTCTTTGTACACTTCTTATTTTTTGGGGACTTTTAAAATAACTTTACCCCTAATTCATATATTAAATTTATTTAAGTTTCAGGTTAAACATTAAAATAGTTAGGTTGCTTTTTCTTCAAGATTCGAGTAAGTGTTGTAATTTAAAAATAGACACCATACTTGTACTTCTATGATACCAGTAAAAAGGTACAACATGTGTTGATGTGGGGTATGGTAGGGTTTGGGTTGAGGGCACATGGTGTGACAAGTGGTGTACGGTGGTCCCAAGACCAAAAGCCAAATTGAATGGGTATGGTTGGGCGTGGTGGGGGCGTGGCCTAGCCACATCAGTTTTTTTTTTGTTTTTTCAATTTTTTTTTCAAATAAACACAATATTATAACAAATTAAAAATAATATTACAAATATTTCTAAATTACAAAAGTAAACATAAAAAAAGATCACTAGTCATCTCTTCGTCGGAGTCGAACCCAGGAATCGTTGAAACATGTTCCACCAAATAAGATCGAAGGTTGTGATGTATATCCCTAGACTTGATCAAAAATTCGTTTATGGATTTATCTTCTTTTGTAACGATTACGTTATCTACTTGGACGTTGTCATCCTCATAGTAGGTAGCGACCGCACGACCTTCATCCTCCAATGTCATCGTATTTAGGTTCGGTTGAGAAATAATCGCTTACCAACAAATCGTTAGCGGTGTGCCGTTCACGAGGGTTGTACCTCCTCCATTTCGGTTGCGAAGTCTCTTCCTCATCTTGTTCCATGATAGCTTTCACCACAGTCACGATCGTTTGTAGAAATACTTCCGCGCCGTCGTCAGACGATGATGACGATTGCGTTTTAATGAATTTGAAAGCCAAAATGGTATGTATTTATAAGGAATTTTTTTAATAACAGCCCAACGGCTAGCCCAAACGGCTAGTGTTCTCCGCCAATGACCTGCCGCCATGTCATCTAGGTAGCCCCGCCCCACGCCCAGTCTGAAACCCCCGCCCAACGGGCAATGCTGAAACCCAAGCCCACCCGGGGTGGTGCCGTTGGGCGTTTCCCCCCAACCCACGCGCAAACTCCCGCCCCATACCCCATAGCCTTATGCCCAATGTTTTAGTAACAAAAAGATTAACAAACCGGCCATCTTGGTTGTTAATTGTTAAGTAGTCTAGCTAGTCAAATCAGACTTAAGACTGTACGACGATGTGAAAGAGCTTAAAAATTGGGCGTTATTCGACAAGTGGAAGATATGTCAGCGTGTATCAGAAACAGGGCGTGGTGCAAAAACTGAGGGGGTGTGGGACGGGACGTGGAAGAGTAGACGTTATTCGACATGTGACACCTAGTTTTTGTTATTATTTCTATTATTTAAATTATAATTTTTTAAATGCCTATGTAAAATAAAAAAAAGATTACATAAATAAAATAAAAAGAAGATTACATAATTAAAATAAAAAGAAGACTACATAAATTTTAAAAAAGGAACCCTAAAAAACCGAAGCTTAAAAAACAGAAACTAAGTATAATATTTTGCCTTTATTTCTTCTTTCGCTTGAGACGAAGTGGTGTTCGGTACTTCGCCCACACCATAGGGGTTGTTCGGATCGAAGTTATGGTTATGTGGATGCATTGTTTTTTACAAAAAAAAAATTAAGAGGTTTTATAAAAATGAAGGATGAATGGAGTTGGGTAGAATAAAGTGAGGTAAAAATGGTGAAAAGTTTTGATTTTTTTTATATAGGTGGGTTAAATTATTTTTTTAATTGAATTTTTTTTAAATTGTGCCGTTGGGGTTCAACGGCTATAAGCCACCCTAATCATCACACGGCATGGCAACCTACAAACCACCTTCACGCGGTGGAAAACCCCAAGCCCAAACATAAACGCCATAGACAATGCCGTTCCCGGGTTGGTATGTGTGGCGTGGTGTGGCATAAACGCCACAAAACCACGCCCACACCGTATAGTCTAAGAACCGGTTACGTTATAATTCATTTCAACAATAATGTAAGTATTACATACGATATAAGTACTATATATCTGAGAAAAAATAAAGGCGAAACTTCTAAAAAAATAAGTAAATGAAGATAGTGTAATGAGTTCATATACCTAGCATTATAAAATAAATACAGTGAGGGTAAAGTTGACAAAGGTTCTATCATTAATATAAAATCGGTCCATCCATCGAGCGGTGCTGACTACGGCTTCCAGTATGACGAGTTGGTTCGGTCCGCTCTGTTCGTTAAAACGTGGTTATTCCATCATTTATTTCGCAAAATCGTAAGGAATGTATGGAGAAGACAAATCGGTCAAGAGTACACAACTAAAGGTCAAATTCATCTAGAACTCCCGTTAGAATAGCAAGTCTCTTTAGATATGTGTTGTGGGCTAACTAAACCCAATACCGCATCACTATCACATCTTTGCTACATAAGAACGTGACCAGTAACTAAATACCCGTTAACTATGTATTATGAGTTAACTAAAAAATAAGAAGAAAATCAAATAAATAAATGGTGGCATGGGATTGGTTCTCACATCCATGAGCCTCACCATCATTCTCATTAACATAGTTAATGGGTTAACAATGAAGGCATTTAATCCCCATTCACGGTCGCGTCAACTAGCAGACATGGGTTAACCGTTGCCAACAGCCTATGTGGCATTGTTAATGGATAGCTAGTGAACCCACAAAACCCCGTCTTAGAATATTCCATCTCACTTTTTAATTACTTGCAAAATTATTCTCGTCAAGTTTAAACCGAAATGTATAACATTATCATATGTCGTTTTCTATAATTGGGCTTTGTAGTTGTAATTTCTTATATCGCAATTTGATTTTAATTTTCTAATGAAAAAAACATCTGAAATCTTCTCAAAACTATAAATACAGTTTTACATGATTTTCAAATATACAATATAAAAACTAGTAGGATGCCCCGCGTTGCGGCGGGAATACAACACTTAGGAAATGTTTTCATTACCATGGAGAAATCTAATCGGACGACTTGAAGATTCACTTAAATCGTAGCACTGACATTAGCTTCACACATGTCAATTAATTAATAATTTAACTTAAATCGTTGGGTCACCGTTTCTGTTAGACCATTTGGTTTTGTGTGGTTTTGGTGGAGTGAGAGAAGACGAAGGCATTCGGCGAGAAAGTTCGGAATGATATGGTGTGATTACGTCTAATCGGAATTTTTCAATTTTTTGTGTATGGAGGAAAATTGTTGAAAAAATGTGTTATAATTCGTTCATATTCTAACAACTAATCAAAAATTTTCAAACAGTGATTTGCCTTTTGCATTTTCATCTACTTATGGAAATTTGTACAGAAATTCAAGCATATAACTACGAAATCGGCAAGTGTGTACATTATATAATAAGAACAATTCTTGAAATGCTTATTAAAACTATATCATTTCTATATCATACTGTTATCATCCTTCAATGACGGATGCAACATATGAATTAGAAAACAATAAGAAATAATATTGATGGTTAGGTTATAATATTAAAGACGCACAAAGAAGATTAATCTAGCAGATAATCTGCACATAAATAGGACTTAAGAAACAAAAAGCTCACTAACATTTAGGAGTCACATACTCACGTTCATTTAATTGCGTGAATTAACTTCCCTAAGGGTTGAATTGTTTCATGACAACATTATTTACAATATAATTAAACACTAAGATTGTTATTCTTGCTGTTTTTTTCCTAATATATAATATTTATTTCACGAATTTTAATATGATATTTATTTTCTATTTTAAGCTTCATTTTCATAAATATATTGATAAATAGGTGTAGGGACGTGAATGGGTCGGTCATAACCATGACTACGATGTAGGTTAATGGATAATCATAACAAAAACTGGTTGGTTATGACAATTTGGTTAATCAGTTTTGAAGGTTATAGCAGGCGATTATGGATGGTTAACCATGAATTTAGGCCTCCTAAAAATAGCTCAATTTTTTTTAACAATGGAATAAATTGTTGTTACACATTTCTATATTAGTTTATTACATAGTATTCAGAAAGTGCATACAATCTATAATATACCAATTATAACCAAATATTCAAATAAAGTTATATGATATATTTTTTAAATTCAAATAAACATTAAACTAAAACCATATACAATAACCTAAAAATATGAAAAACGTTTAACCAAAACATCAAATATTAAAAAATGCTGAAAAGTCCTAAATCTTACAAATATTTTACTACATGTTAGTTAGGTTTGGTTATGGTGGTATGGAAACATTGATAACCATAAATGACCCGTTACTTTCGGTTTTTAGAAAAAATATTAACCGACCCATTGGTTTTTTTATATAATTTGGTTTTTTCAGATCGGTTTTATCGATTAATTTGGTTATGGGTAGTTAATTCGGTTTTTTGCACGCCCCTAACCAGGAGAATGGGTTGGAATTAAATCACACATCTTGCTATAATTCAGAAGAGGGTACAATTAATAGAATAGAAACATTTAAAAGAAACGGCTAATAGAATGGGAGGGAATGGTTTTTTTTAACCTCCAAAAAAATTAAACTGCTAAATCAAAAGTTAAAGCATAATTTTCATAAACACCCTTATGATTTTCTAATTATTATAAAAGTCAAGTAATTTTATGAAAAAAAAGAATTGTACATTAATGCACGAATGCCTTGTACATTATAATTCACATCTCAATATTGATCATAATTTACATCGACTCGTCGACAAAAATGAGTACGTCGTAATGGTATGTTCAAAAAAAAAACTTAGGTAGCGTTTGGTATGTAAGAATCAGAGGGGAATGAAATGGACCATTATGAGGGAATAAAGAAAAGAGTGTTTGGTTAGTCAATGTAATGGAATCGCTCATTCCAAAATGCATTTCATTCCCTCAAAAGCATTTCATCCCTCCCCTATTTTTTCCATTCCCTCTTCACCCTTCATTAACAACACAACAACCCACTATCGTTGCCACCACCCACCACCACCGTCATCCGCCACCGCACCGCCACCGCACCACCCACCGCCACCGTTACCCGCCTCCACCCACCGCCACCGTCCGCCACCCACCGCCACCACCGTTGTCACCACTCACTGCCCGTCTCTGCCCACCACCACCGATGCCGCTACAACTGCCATCTATCACCACCCAACCATCACCGCCTATCATTGACCACCGCCATCCGATTTTATTCATTCGTCTTTTCACGCATACCAAACAACAAAACTAATGGTTTATTCCATTCTCACATGGTAACCAAACAAGACATGGAATGGTAATTATCAATTCAATTACCTCATGCATTCCATTACTCGTCCATTCCATTCCCCTGCCCATTCCATTACCCCATACCAAACAGACCCTTATAGGGTAATGGAATGAATAAGTGAATGGAATGTACAAGGTAATGGAATGGACGAGGGAATGCAATAGATCATTACTATTCCATGTTTTGTTTGGTTACCATGTGGGAATGAAAAAATTATTATTGTCTATTATTTGGTAGACAAGAAAAGCGAAGGAATAAAATCAGCGGTAAGTGGTGGTGGTCGATGGTAGTGATTGTTGGTGGTTATAGGTGGCAGTGGTGGAGGCAGTGATGTGGTGGGGTGGCGCGACGTCTGGTAGTGGAGGTGGCGACGACGGGTGGGTGCCGGCGGGTTGGTGGTGGCGGTGGTTGTGGCGTCGACGGTGGTGGTGGGTGGCAACGGCGAGTGACGTTGGAGGAGATGGTGGTTGGTGGCGGCGGTGGGTGGAAATGGTGCGGCTGGTGGTGACGGCGGTGGCAGGTGGGAGTGCTGGGTTGCGGGTGGAGGCAGCGATGGCATTGGTGATGGTGCTGGTGGTGGTAGCGAAGGTGGTGGGTTGTGGTGTTGTTGATGAATGGTGCAAGAGGGGGTGGAATGAAAAAAAATATGAGGGGTGAATGAAATGATTTGAGGGAATGAAATGCCTTATGGCATGGTGATTCATTCTATTAACCAACCAAACACCCTATTTTTCATTCCCTCGTAATGATCCATTCTATTTTGTTTCTCATTTATGCATACCAACCACTACCTTAAAGCATTCAAAGATATAAAAGGAAAAAAAGATGAATATATGGGTAAAAGTAAAGGGTAAAACTGTAAGTATTGAAGGGGGGTGTTTTAGAATTGTTTAAAGACAAATTTTCCCTAAAAAGTTAGTTATCATATGCAATGTGTGTACCATAAGCTACTATAATTGTAATCCAATTAAATTTTAAGATGCCGATAGACAATATCTATATTGTTATATTATAAAGCATTTTCGAAGGCTTCTTAAAATTTAAGAGGTACAACAAAGGCTAGCAAACAACACACAATGCATATGTTAATTACTATGGGTGTAAACGAACGAACGAACACGAACAAGGTCTTTTTGTGTTTGTTCATTAAGGAATCAGTTTGTTCATGAACTATTCATTAACTCTTACTGAACGGGATTTCTTGTTCATGTTCGTTCGTTAAGGAAACGAATATGCTCGTGAACTGTTCACTAACAATTATCATACGCAAATGAACTCTAACAAATGTTCATGAACATAAATGAAAACAAACGACGTTTACAAACACAAATGAATACAATATACATTTAAAAAATCTGCATTTTCATCAAAAACATTACGAAGAATCCACAAAAAAATAAATAAACACTTAACATAAGTATTCGAACACAGTTGGCATGATTACCAGAAACATGATTAACACAAAATTAATAGTTTTTCACGCATTAACAGAAACTAAAATTCATCATCATCATTATACTCAGTAAATCCCACCAATAGCACAGCTAAGGTAGGGTCTGAGGAGGGTAAGATGTAGACAACCTTACCTCTACTCCGTAGGAATAGAGAGGCTACTTCCAATGAGACCCCCGGTACGATAGTAGTTTTGCATCAAGCCTTGGAGATAAGGCACATAATACTCAGCAATTAAGACAAAGGCCAATTAGTGCATGTACTCACTAGTCTTTTGGCTATTAAGCCACCACATGATGCATGATTAACCATCTTCCTTTTTAACGTTATTTTCACGAAATTAGTAAAATAACGTTAAAATTAATGCACTTTCACTTTTGCCCCCGGAACGCCCACACATATATACATTATATGCGCATACCACAAGCAAGGTATATTAGATAACTAGGGGTTCAAATTTAAAAACTGGGAACAATAAAACAAAATACAACATATAAAAACCTCTAAACAAACGAATACAAATAAACATTAACGAGCGGACATAAATGAAGTCATTGCCGAATGCTCACGAACATAAACGAACACATTACCGGACGTTCACGAACATAAACGAACGAACGCAACCTCTGTTCATGTTCGTTCGTTTAGCTTAACGAACGAAATTTCTTGTTCGTGTTCGTTCATTTAGTAAACGAACGAACATAAACGAATTTCCCGCCGAACGGTTCACGTACTGTTTGCTGAACGTTCGGTTCGTTTACAACCATATTAATTATGTTTGGGATAAGTTTGTCTTTTTTTCACAAGAGATATACATAGATATGTTTAGTATATAATATAGAATGCATATGTTAATTACTTTTTAGGGGTAAATTTGTATTTTTTTTTAACATAATGAGTTAATGAGAAATTATATAGTATTAAATGGAATTAATGTAAATCAATGAGTTAAAATTATATACTAAATGGAATTTTTATAATTCTAAATATATCCTTTAAAGGTTGAACTTAAGTTGTAAGCCCATTTGTTTATTTTTTAGACTTCGACTCCTTTTTCATGACATCCATCAGACATTAATTTAATATAAGTAATTATAATGTTAAATATGAATATATATATTATTGAAAAGAAAATGTGAAGGTTCAACTTAATTCAAAACAAATAAGGACTAAACTGGCAACTATAGATACTCTCCACGGGTGAAGTTTGAAATTTATGAAAAGAGGTTGATCTCTTGTAATGGAATGTCATGGCAACCGAGTGACCGACCGTATTTAACACTTGTTCCGTAACTCTATAACCGAAAACTTAATTCCATCAATGGGGTGAATTGAAACCGAATGTAATGTAATAATGGCCATCATTGGGCTGATTAACTTTGGCTGATTTACTAGCATATCATAAAGTGATCGTTGTCGTGTAAACATATGGACATTCTATATGATCTACAAACTAAACCTGTCATTTTTATAGAAATCATAAGAAAGTTTGGATTTTCAGTTTTTGTTAAGAGTGGTACCTAACCATTTATTTTAGGTTGCTTTGTCGGGTTCATGCAGTACACGATTGTTCGAATCGGCCAAGAACAGGAGGTGCAAACATACACCGCCGCACCTCACTTTTAGTTCGTGAGTTCCTGGGTCGTTAGTGTTGGTTTAAGGTAACGAACTATAGATTTAATCTTTATTACTAGAACATATTTATCGATCCATTATCTTTGGACTTCACTCTTTTATTTGTTATAGATGGAAGATGTGTCTACAAATTATGGTAATAATGAGTTAATGAGAAATTATGTTGCTGCTAAAAAAATTAAGATATATTTACGGATGGATCATTAGAAAACCAGTTTAAATGAGAAAATAAAAAAACTAACGAAAAAAGTTAATGATAAATTATGTTGCTGCTAAAAAAATTAAGATATGGATCATTAGAAAACTAGTTTAAATGAGAAAACCAAAAAAATAACTAAAAAGTTAAAAAAACATATCAATTTTTTTTTGAATTTTTTTATTAAAATCCTTAATATATATATATATATATATATATATATATATATATATATATATATAAAGTTGTACTGCACATGTGCACTAATACGGAAAAGCGTAAACCACCTGACCCATCCCCCAAAGCTAACATTAAGCATATAATACACATGTGGAACATATACATATGATGCACATGTGTAGTACATGTTTTTTTTTAGAATTTTTTTTAATAAAAAGTAGCGATTTTTAATAAAAAATTCAAAATCTTTTTTTGGATATATTTTTTAGGCTTTTTTAGTTAGTTTTCTCATTTATATCTAGTTTTCTCATGATCCTCTCCCTACTTACGAAATTGCTTCTTTTGTTAGACTAATTATATATAGGGGAAAGTGAATATGAGTTTGTTACGCATCCAACCTTAGATGCAAAACTCATCAAAATGACGTAGTTTTGATTAAAAACCACCTAAAACCTATTTAATTAAATGGCATCTGTTCATGAACAAGAGTGATCTGACATCATTGTTGTTGGTTGCCTTTTCACCCCCACCTCCTGCTCTCACTTGGATGATATTAGGGCTAAAAACAAAATAAATGAAACAAAGATTCCGGTGATAACCCGTAAAACGTTTACGCAAAGACAAGTCAAAAAGTATGAATTTGAAGCCATTACCGAAACTTCAAAGGGTCGTTTCTCAGCCACCCCTCATGATGAATCAGTTGGTGTAATCTCTCACACTATGCCGTCGTTCGTCTTTAAACCTGAAACATCATCAATAAAGATATTTGATTCCACAGTACTATACCAAAATCGAACTGTCTTATGACAGGATTCATGGAGATTCGTTTCTTAAAATAAAAAGAAATCAAAATTTTAAATGTTTTTAATTAAAACTACATCGTTTTGATGAGTTTCGCATCTAAGATTAGATGCATAACAGCCTCGTATTCACTTTCCTCTTATATGTATCTTATAATTTAGATAATACGTCATATTATAAAAGTAGGAACTCTTTGGATTAATTAGCCACTTGACTTTTGGTCCAGAAGCCGTATTACACACGGTGAACCACATTCAGATCGAGGTAACTGTTCAATTCTATCCATATTATAGTCACGTAAGGCAAAACACAAACTCAAACCAAATGTAATGAGTTGATCTTTTTCTTTTTGCCACTATAGTTTTATACGAAGAAGATGGAGTGGCTACAAATATGGGGAACCCTTCATTGCATTCTTTCTTATATTGAAGATACAAAGAGAAATAAGGATGCAAGCTTTCAATTTTCATCAGTGCCTTGTAGGAATGCAATATTTTCATCACACTATTAAATGGATAAACCTTTTCTATAACTAAATTTGTTACTCCTATTAAGTTGTACCATGACATCGTCACTTCATTGACCACCTGATAGCCTAATGCATATCATGCTCTCAGAGTGTATTGTTGACTCCGCCGCAACGCGCGGGTTTCCCATTACTACTATATTATAAAGCATTTTAGAGAGATGATGGTAAGATTTGTTTCTATTATTATATATGATAAACGTGTTAATTTTGGCTGACGTGGCAGCTTGTGGTGCATTCTCAAGATAATTTGGGCGGGAAATAATATTGGCTAAGCTGGATGCGGGATTCATTTTAAATTCAGGAAATAATATCTTTCTCAAACCACCACGTTTTACATCATCACTTCCCTGAAACCCTAAATCCCAAAATAAAGATTCTCCTTGAATTGTTCTTCGCACGATCGGTCAATCTTCAATGGTTCAAGATTCTTCACCAATTTACTCGATCTCATGTTTGCTCAATCTTCAGTGGTTATTAGACGATTCAAGATTCTTCACCAAAATAAACCATCCTCCTTTGGCTTCTGGCTGTTGTCTTGGTCATCACGTGCCTTCCGAGCGCCACAGGAAGAACCCTCCAAAAAGGTAACCAATAACCCTTTGTTTTCTTCATTATACACTCCTTTAATCCTGCTGATTAGCAACCCTAACTTTTTATTGTTTCACGTACTATGGTTTCTTAATGGTTAAAAGCTTTCGACACGCTTCAGAAATTAGTGTTAGATCTAACGTCGTCGCTGCTGTTATCGGCTGAAGTAGAACCCTAGGTATGTTTTTATGTGTAAACGAGTAATAAGTAGGTGCTTTTGATCTACGCGTGTAAATGTTATTTGGTATAGCTTCTGAAACGGTCTCTGGTTTAAATTTGATGAATCCGTTTATCTAATTTTTAGTCAATTTTGAAAGTCATTTCTTCAGTGGTTTTTTGTGATATTAGATATCTGTTATGTTATATGATTGTTATTTGTTCTATAGAACAATGATATCGCTGGATTTTTGTGATATTAGATCTATGTTATACATTTATTATCTGTTCTATAGAACACTGATATTGTTGGACTGAAACATAAGGATATACTTAAAGCCACCGAAGGCCATCTCCAGTCATATTCTTCCATTGGCTTGAGAACCCTTGTTGTTGGGATGCCCGAATTGGGTGTTCCTGAATTTGAGCGATGGCAATCTTCTTATGATACAGCTAGCACTGCAGTAATGGGTCGAGTTGCTTTGCTTCGTAAGGTTGCCATTAATTTAAAAAATAATCTTGAAATAGTTGGTGCATCTGCAATTGAAGATAGATTGCAAAAGGGTGTGCCAGAAGCAATCGAGTGTTTGAGAAAAGCAGATATGAAAGTTTGGGTTTTGACTGGTGACAAGCAAGAAACCGCAATTTCGATCGGTTATTCTTCTAGGCTTCTAACAAGTAACATGCATCAGGTGGTAATCAACAGCAATTCCAAAATGTCATCCAAAACAAGTTTGGAGGATGCTTTGATGACTTGTAGAAATTTCTTAGTGCCTGGTGGTTCTGATGGTAATACAACTTCTGTTGCTTTGATTATTGATGGAACAAGCCTTGTATATATCCTCGACACTGAGCTTGAAGAGCAGGTGATTAATGAACACACAAATTTTCATTTGTTTAAGATTAATCTTAAAATTCTAATTTTTTGGTTGTTGTTCATATTTCAGCTATTTGAGTTAGCGAGTTACTGTGCTGTGGTACTTTGCTGTCGAGTTGCTCCATTGCAGAAAGCTGGGATTGTGGCACTGATAAAGAAAAGGACAGATGACATGACTCTTGCCATTGGGGATGGTAAGCATTGTTTCTTCTTCTACATGAGATGTTTCCCGAGACCAAAAGAGTTATATTTCTGTTTCGAACATTGTAATACACCATTTAGAAGTGGCAATATGGGTGAGTTGGGTAGGTTTGATGAAGGGTGCGACTTTTAGTCTGTCTCAAAACACGTTTCTCTCTTTTGGTAGATTGTATGCATTAAAATTGTACTTTGGGAAACTTTTAGCCTGTTTGACCCATTCCCCCTTTTAGTGAAGAATTTTTGACCTATGTATGATAAAACACAACCCATATTTAACTATAGTTTCTGAGAACCTATAATATATTAGCTGGACATATGTAGTCAAATAAAATATCTCTTTTTCTAGAAAATGCTGATTTAGGTAGGTGTGTTGATTAATGTTTGTGTTGCCAGGTGTGAATGATGTTTCAATGATCCAAATGGCTGATGTTGGAATTGGAATAAGTGGGCAAGAGGGTCGTCAAGCGGTGATGGCATCTGATTTTGCAATGGGTCAGTTTAGGTTTTTGGTTCCTCTTTTGTTGGTCCATGGACATTGGAATTACCATCGCATGGGTTACATGATCCTCTATAATTTATATAGGAATGCAGTCTTTGTCCCTGTCCTCTTCTGGTAAGTCCAAACAAAATAAATATAAATATTTTCTTTCAAATTGTTTGTTTATTTACATGATTTTGTCCTGGTACGTGCTCTTTACAGGCTTCACTTTGACCACAGCTATTACCGAACGGAGTAGCGTGTTATATTCTATACTCTACACCTCAGTGCCTACAATTGTTGTTGCAATTCTTGATAAGGATTCAAGCAGAAGGTTTCTGATGGCATATCCTCAGCTATATGGGGCTGGCCAAAGACACGAAAGCTACAATTCAACGTTATTTTGGCTTACAATGGCTGATACACTATGGCAGAGTATAGTTGTGTTCTATGTTCCCCTTTTTTTCGTACTGGAAAAGTGACATTGACGGTTCGAGTTTAGGGGATCTTTGGACCCTTGCAGTTGTGTTCCTGGTCAATATTCACTTGGCCATGGATGTTATTAGGTGGACTTGGGTCAGCCATGCATCAATTTGAGGGTCTATTATTGCAACTTGCATTTGTGTTATTATTCGTTGATGTCATTCCCGTGTTACCTGGTTACTTACTGGTATGTATGTATTACCGTTGATGTCATTCTTTAAAAAAGTTCATATCCTCTGATGTTATTTATGCAAATTTTTGGATTTATCTTTGCAGGGCAATATTTGATCTTGCAAGCAAGGGATCATTTTGGGTTTGCTTGCTTGGCATGCAGATAGCAGCGGTTGTCCATCGGTTTGGCGTAAAAATGTTCATACAACACTGTAAACCTTCCGATATTCAAATAGCAAGAGAAGCCGATAAGTTTGGAAGTTCAATGGAGTTGACCCGTCAAGAAATAGAATTGAATCCATCTCGAAGATGACCCGTTTTAATCTGGTTCATTGCAATTCTTTTGTTTTTGTTTTATTTTATATTTTATCTTCACATCTTTAGGTTGGTAGGGAAACAAATTGTTCTCTTGCTTGCCAGAGGCATTAGCTGTGTACTGTTTCTAGGTTTGTATTACTATAGATTACCATTATTTATGACCAGAAATCGGATGCATGTTGCATCAATGTTTCTTTTGAAGTTAGTCTAAATAGAAATACCAGACACTGTATGTTTCTGTCTCTATCAATGAAACTTTTACCTAACTTTACAAGCTTCTCAATATTGTATTGCTCGTAAAGCTCCTCATTTAGTTGTTGGACGAGGAATAAGACCATCCGTAGCGGGCTTGATCTTGCACTTTTTCCCCCAATCACGCCCCAAAATGCCCTCCCCCACCCCCTTGAGCGTGATTCGGCGCGTTTTGGCGAAAATGCCCCCTCGCGTGTTTTGAATCACGCTAAAATGAGAAAGTGTTGGCCAATCACATGTATCCTCTTTTTCTTGGCCAATCCCCCTTTTTGGTTAGTTTTTTTTTAATTCTTTACACCCCTTTTAACATAATGCCCACATCCCCACTACACCCATTTTAGAAAAAAACGCCCAATAATGCCCTTTGATGTCTGTACTGCCACATGGCGGAAAACGCCCAAGAGTGGGGCTTTATTCACCCAAACCACTACACATGGTCTAAGTAGTGTTTAGCAAACTCAATTGAAGGCAAGGCAGGTAAGGCAGGTGCTTAGTTTTTACGTTTACTTGTGCAACTTTTATGTAATAACTTTTTGTTCTATTTATAAATTTATTATATGTTAATGTTATCCTCCATTTTTTATTTAAGAAAAAAAAAACATCATAATTAATTGAGCTTCAATGTTTGTAACTGTTCTCATGGCTTTACATCATATTTGAGCCTTTAGAAAAAATAATGTTAATTCAATTGCAAAAAACTTCAGTAAATTGATATGGAGAGACAGTGATTATTATGTTAGAAATGGTATAACTAGAAATCCACTGGGCATTTAGATTTGAATACTTTGAACATGTTTTACTTATCGTCTTGCACCTAATTCGCCATTTCTCCATTTGAGAGATTTGGTGAACATACAAAAGGCACCTTAGGTAGTAAATATGGTTTTCTAACATTTATTAATCTTTTTGGCATTTCTAATTGCCTTCTTTTATATGGGTTAATCTTAGACATCTATTAGCAACTCGTGATCAAGAGCTACAAACACTTTCAGTTGAGATAGTACTCATGTTAATTGGTTTTGTTATTTACTTTTGACCCGTTCGGCCATTTCACCCTTTTTCTTTAATAGTAAAACATGTAGCTCAGTTGACCCGTTTCGATAAAGTACGATTATAATTGATCATTTTTCATTATAACGTTTAATATGTAATTATTTATTATAAGGAGTTACATATATTTTTATTGCATCATTTTTAGATGAGCTTTTTGGTTTTTGAAGACAACAATTGTATGTATATACTGTTTTAAAAGAGTTATATGTATTGTTTGATAATTTTTTCTCTTGATCTTCTTTAGCCAATAAAATGAGTAAGGATGAAGAAGAGGATAAGTGTTATAACTTTTTCTTGTATCGTGTATATACTGTTCTAAAAGAGTTATATGTATTGTTTGATAACTTTTTTCTCTTGATCTTCTTTAGCCAATCAAATGAGTAAGGGTGAAGAACAGAATAAGTGTTAACTTTTTTCTTGGAATAGGCAGCCGAAGGGTCGGAGAGAATCGAAGGTGAACTTACTATCTGAAGCCATCAGAAACTTTGCGCATGGAACTGGAGAGGACCGCTGGTTGTGGGGGTTCTGGAGAGCTGGGGAAATTTTTAAGTCAAGATCTTGAAACACCATGTTTAACAACTTTCTTTTACATATCTGGTCATTGAGTTTGTATGGAACAAGTGGAGTCCGATTAATGTTAATGTTGAAGACGGGAATGTTTAATTAATATATCTTATTCGTCACACATTATTCACTTATATAGATACGACTGACAATTCAAAACAATTATAAAAAACGTTTGAAAACATGTCTTTTCCTTTTATTTAACGACATAATTTGATTAATATAAAGTGATTTTTCTCAACCCGGGTTGCAACTCGGGTGATAACCTAGTTTAAGTAAATATAAGTTTTAATGCTTATACTAAATGAGGTTAATTTAGGATACAATCGTATGTCTACATGAATATTAAATTAATATTTTAATTCTAACAATTTTTTGTAATTATAATACAAGTAAAGTTAATAGGGAATACAAGTGAATTTTAATTGAATTAAATGAATTTTAATGTTAGTAGGGACTACAATAGACAATAAACTGAAAAATCACTGATGATAAATTGAAACCTGAGAGAAATAATTGAGAAAATAAGAAGTCTGTCTATATTCATTCAACTATGTCCCTTATATACATGTACATGTAGTCAAGATGCAACAAAAAATACAACAGAAGATGAGAAAATTCAGGGAATATATCTGTATTCATAACACTCCCCCTCAGATATATCATACTACTTATTATACACGGTTAACAACATACTTCCGGATGATGTTAAATAAATACTTCAGGACCTATATAATAAACTGATACTACCGGATCAGTTATGCTGCATCATTAAAAACCTTACTAAGAAAACCCAATGGGACAAAACTTAGTTAAGGAAAAAGAGTACAACATGTATAATTCTCTCTCTGAGTTCAACAAACATCTTTCAAACTGCGGAGACCGACCTTGTGTGATAATTGTTCAAAACTGCTTCTAGGTAAAGATTTTGTGAATAAGTCAGCTAAATTTTCACTTGACTTGATCTGACGAACATCAATTTCTCCTTCTTTCTGCAAGTCATATGTTGAGAAAAACTTTGGTGCGATGTGCTTTGTTCGATCAACCTTGATGTAACCTTCTCTTATTTGAGCTATGCAAGCAACATTGTCTTCATAAATAATCGTTGGCCCCTTCTTGATCTGTTCTAATCCGCATGCTTCTTGTATGTGAGTAATCATTGATCTCAACCACACGCACTCTCGACCGGTATCATATAGTGTTATTAGTTCAACATGATTCGATGACGTTGCTGTAAGTGTTTGCTTAGTTGACTTCCAAGAAATTGCTGTGCCACCGTATGTGAATACATAACCTGTTTGAGATTTTGCTTTATGTGGATGCGATAGATATCCAACATCGGCATAACCAACAAGTTGAGACTTTTGATCTTTCTGGTAGAAAAGACCCAAGTCTTGTGTCCCACAAAGATATCGGAATATATGATTTATTCCATTCCAATGCCTGCGTGTTGGATTTGAACTGTATCTTGCTAGTACATGCACCGAGAAAGCAATATTGGGTCTTGTATTATTTGCAAGATACATAAGGGCACCAATCACACTTAAGTATGGTACTTCTGGACCGAGTACTTCTTCGCCTTCTTCTTGAGGGCGGTAAGGGTCCTTTGGAGGATCTAGCGGTCGGACAACCATGGGTATGCTTAACGGATGAGCTTTGTCCATATTAAAATGTACTAACACCTTCTGGATGTAGTTTGACTGATGTAATAATGTACCGTTGCGCAAATGCTCGAACTGCAGGCCGAGACATAATTTTGTTGTACCAAGGTCTTTCATCTCAAATTCTCTCTTTAATATATTACCAGTTTTTTCTATCTCTTCAGGAGCTCCGATGATGTTTATATCATCAACATAGACTGCTATTATAGTAAATTTTGAGAGTGATCTTTTTATAAAGACACATGGACTGATTACATCAGACTTATATCCTTCTTTTTCGAGATATTCACTAAGCCGATTATACCACATGCGGCCAGATTGTTTAAGACCATATAAAGATCTTTTTAGCTTTATAGCACACATATCTCGGGGTATTGATTTTAATGCTTCAGGCATTTTTAACCCTTTCGGTATTTTCATGTAGATGTCATTTTCAAGTGTCCCGTACAAGTATGCAGTGACGACATCCATAAGTCTCATTTGAAGTCCTTGTGAGATTGCAAAGCCAATTAGAAATCTATGGGTTATCGCATCCACTACAGGGGAATACGTTTCCTCATAATCAACTCTTGGGATTTGGTGTAACATCCGTCAAAAACCGGGTTAACCAAACCCGCTTCGTTTATTAACCGAACATCCAGTTAAAATTTTCATTGCATGTTTAGGGTTCAAACTAATTTTAAACAATACATAATTAATAAATATATTAGAATTTAAAATCTATAATTGAAAATTTATAATAAATAATGAAATAAAAATAATTTGCAGATGCCGGGTTTCGAACCCGGGTCACTCTCAAGACCAATCAGCCAACACACCACTCCGCCACCCGCTCAGTTTGGAATAATACTGAAACAATTAATACTTAATATAAAACTCGAAACTCAAAGTTAGTTAACCAGCGCGCCCAAATCCGCAGTCGCCGGAAAATACTCGAATTTGCGACCGTTTTCCTTTGACTCCGGAATCAGGCAAGTGTAACTGACGATAAACATCAGTTATAACCGAAAACCTTTAATCACTCATTCAACTCGTCAAAAAAAAAACATAACTGAAAGTTAAATTTAATCCCTTGACCAAACCGTCGAACATGAATATCAAGTCTGAAGATTGTAAGTCTCGTTCAATTCATAACCGCACTCTCACCGCATTTTGAGAACCAGTCTCTGTTTCGCCGGAATTCTCTGCAAGTTGCCGGAAAACCGAAGAATTTATCCCATTGTTCTTTTACTTTATAAACCGGACATCTAGAGCTCATACCGAAATCACCCACACTCCCCTTAAACTCCATGTAGGATCTCTGTCGCAAGAAATACATCGCCGGAGATTTTCTGCAATCGCCGGACTTTCGCCGGAAAACCGAGACTTTCATCAAAACGGTAAATACCTCGACTCTTTCGGTTTCAATCCATTGTTAGACTATTACTAACTTCAATTCATCAACCAGAATCAATCCCAGACGACGTTGCCGGATATTCTGCAATCGCCGGAAAATCTCTGGAATTTCCAAAATCACGCTGTGAATCGGTATAATCATCTAAACCTTCTGATAATCATTGTTTAGTAACTCAATTTCACATCTAATCGATCAAAACTGTTAATTGATCCGATCAGACGGAGTTCACAAAACAGAGCCGACGATCCTTGCCGGAGTTCTGAGAAAGACATCTGTTTTGGTACATTCATTTCCAAAACCCTCTCTATCCATCACATTTCAATCACTTATAAATTTCGTTAATCGAATTAAACAAGAACAGTTGAATAATTGTTGTCTGTGTCTTTGAACAAAGAAGATGAAGTCGAACTTATGTATAAGTATAATTAAAACAAGATATTAAACTGGGTTAGACACACAGTCCAGCGGTGGACTGTGTGCAAACGATTAACACACGTCTCGAGTTCGATCCCTGACACAACCTCACTCTCTGAAATAAAAATGTTTTTCTTAAACCGAACCGGATCAACTCGCTGTAAGATGTTAAGTATAATAAAAATCAGTATATTAACCAGGTTAGACACACAGTCCAGCGGTGGACTGTGTGCAACACTAAACAACAGGTCCCGGGTTCGAGACCTGTTGTGTGCACCGGTCCGATATAATTAAATCATTTTTAAAAAAATAAATGATTTCTGATTAAATTAAATAGTATATAAATATAATTAAAAACAGAAATATTTCGGGTTAGACACGTAGCTCAGTTGGTAGAGCTGCGTGCACGCGTACGGGAGGTCACAAGTTCGAACCTCACTCAGTGCAAACAAATACACGACCGAACCGGTCAACGGTCAACTGGTCAAAAAGTCAAAAATTTTATTTTCTTTTATTTATTTATTTTATTTAAAAATCAATTAAAAATACTTAAAAATAATATTTTTTAAAGTTAGAAAATTTCCTTGAACTCACAAAAATAAACCGAACAATCCCATTAAGAACACTAATTAAAAATTCTAATCTCAAATAAGAGTTTATTTTTTTTATCGAACTATTATGTTATTATTTAGGTTAGTTCCCTTGTCGATTAAATCCGAATTCGTGCGCATTCATCATCAATCCAAGAAACGCACCCACTGTGAGTGAATTCTTACAAATTCCCCTTTTTATTCATGTTTTGGGGTGTATCATGTGTCGCTTAAATTAATTCGCTTATTCAAACTCGTGCTATACCATTATATGATCTAAATTTAGAATGTAAATATTGTTTGTTGTTATGTATTACACATTGTCAAGTTGTATGCAAATTATTTATTAGGCCCATCAGTTCCTCGTGGGAGACGAGTTGAACAACGCGTGCCTCAAAACTCATTCATTAGGCCCATCAGTTCGTTGAACAACGCGTGCCTCAAAACTCATTCATTAGGCCCATCAGTTCCTCATGGGAGACGAGTTGAACAACGCGTGCCTCAAAACAATCAATTGTTGTATGTGTGTGCAATATTTAATATTATGTGTTTTGTGAATAAATTTACACCTACATTTACTCATATGTGGTTATGCACTTTATTTTATAATCAATACAATAAACACGTTTAAATGTTTTCATAGGATTCACTCGCCAACTTTTTGTTGACCTAAAAACCATTTTTACACATGATACAGGTGGACATGATGAAGCAAGGAACACATAGGAAAGTGCCTTAGAAGAAAAATAATAAAGTCTAGAAAGATGTATAGAACATGTTGTACTTGTATGATTTGATTGTATGATCTTCTTTAAAATTGTACTAATAAATATGAAACATTATAATAAATGTCATGAGCTTTGATGAAAACCCAATCATGCCCCGATCACCTTTTTCCGCTGCGGGTCGGGGTGTGACATTTGGGAATAACCTTGTGCTACAAGGCGTGCCTTATACCGTACAATCTCATTCTTTTCATTTCTTTTTATAGCAAACACCCATTTATAACCTACTGGTTTGACGTCTATGGGTGTTCGGACTACAGGTCCGGAAACATTTCGTTTTTCAAGCGAACCTAACTCAGCCTTTATGGCATCTTGCCATTTTGGCCAATCATCTCTGTGCATGCACTCTTCTAGAGTTTTAGGTATGTAAACATTTTCATTGATTACATCCGTTGCTATAGCATATGCGAATATATCATTAACATGTGTTTCATTTCGGTTCCATATTATACTATTTTGTACATAATTGATAGAGATCTCATTTTCATTTGGTAACGGATTATCTTCCGGAACTTCATTTTCCTCTGGAATTATATTTGTCTCTTCTGGGACATTTACCTGTTCTAGGGTTTCATTTACTAAGTTTTCACCAACTGATTTATTATGCTCTTTTCGTTTACGTGGGTTCTTATCTTTGGAACCTATTAGTCTCCCACGTTTTCTTTGTATGGTAATCACTTCTGGGATTACTTCAACTCGAGCAGGTGCATTTGATGCTGGTATATGTGACTTTGTCACTCTATTTGTGTCTATGAATGCATCTGGTAATTCATTTGCGATTCTTTGCAAATGTATAATCTTTTGGACTTCAGATTCACACTGACCACTTCGGGGGTCGAGATTTGATAACGATGATGCATTCCATGTTACCTCTTGTGTTACCAGTCTTTCTTTAGTCTTATCTCCCCCTAAGACTGGGAATACTGTCTTATTAAACTGACAGTCAGCAAAGCGTGCTGTAAACATGTCACCTGTTAATGATTCTAAATATTTAATAATAGACGGGGAGTTAAAACCAATGTAAATGCCTAGTCTTCTCTGTGGTCCCATGATGGTATGTTGTGGTGGCGATATCGGTACATATACCGCACAACCAAATATTTTTAGGTGGAACATATTTGGTTCTCTTCCGGAGACCAGTTGTAATGGGGAGTATTCAAGATCGGCAGTTTGTCTTAATCGGATTAGTGCAGCAGCATGTAGAATAGCATGACCCCATGCAGAAGATGGCAATTTGCATCTCAGCAGGAGAGGTCTAGCGATTATTTGTAATCGTTTAATTAATGATTCAGCTAAACCATTTTGTGTGTGAACATGAGCTACTGGATGTTCAACATTTATCCCAATCGACATACAATAGTCATTAAAAGCTTGGGATGTGAATTCTCCTGCATTGTCCACTCGGATGTTTTTAATTTGATTGTCTGGGAAATTAGCTCTAAGTTGTATGATTTGAGCTAAAAGTCGGGCAAATGCTACATTTCGAGTAGCTAAAAGACTCAAATGTGACCATGGTGATGAGGCATCAACTAAGACTAAGAAATAGCGGAATGGACCACAAGGAGGATGTATAGGCCCACAAATGTCCCCTTGTATTCTTCTAAAAATGAGGGTTTTCTTGTGTCAACTTAGTTGGTGAGGGCCGAGTAATGAGTTTGCCTAGAGAGCATGCCGCACATGATAATCTTGTGATAACAAGACTTTTAAATTCTTTAGAGGGTGCCCATTTGTACTTTTAATTATTCGCCTCATCATTATGTTGCCAGGATGACCTAGTCGGTCATGCCATATTGTGAACGTGTCTTTATCTAGTAACTTATGGTTACTCACCACCATGTATGATTCAATTGGAGTAATATTCGTACAATATAATCCAGAGGATAAAGCTTTTAGCTTTTTTAAAATGGTATCTTTGCCATTTTCATTTGAATAATTTGTAAGTATTCAATATTATTTTCAGATGTTGTTTTGAGGTGGTAACCATTTTGTCGAATACTTTTAAAACTGAGTAAATTTCGTCTTGATTTACTAGAGTATAATGCATCATTTATAATTAGTTTAGTACCGATGGTAATATGATGCTTGCTCCTCCAGAGCCTTCTATAAGATCACATACACCAGAAATAGTACCAACAAGTGTCTCTGCAGGAGACAATTCACAGAGTTTGAGAATAGTGTTGGTAGTACCACTATCTACAAGACATTCATCACCAACGATAGCGTTATTGGAGCTTGTAAACATATTTCCTCTGAAAATAATAAAACAAATTAATATATGAACTACTTGCTTGAGTAAGAAAAAAAAACATCACATAAATATGAATCAAACATCACAACATTTTAAATGAAACCATACGAATAGTTTAGACACAAAATACCATAAGAGTTTAAAACAAAATCCAAAACAAAGAAAAGAAACCATAATCTAAAAAAAACATCACATAAAGTTCAAACACGAGATATCACTAATTTTCAGTGAAGTCAGACGCGTCCAGATGAGTGACTGATAGTGGTGGAGGAAATGCCAGATTAGGTGTATTCTCAATCAGATTTGTCTCAACATTTTTTCCTGTTTCTTTTATCATCCGTTGATACGCTTCAACGAGATGTTTGGGGGTGTGACATGTGCGGGACCAATGATTTGACATTCCACATTTATAACATATATTGTTTTGGCTCCCGCTAGTTCTCCCTCTAGGAGTTCGTCCCGTGTTCTGTCGACTTGATTCTCCACTACTAGATTTAGAATTTTGAGATTCTCGTCGCCATGTATTGCTCCGTCCACGGCCACGACCGCAACCTCTACCTCTCCCACGTCCGCTTTGATAATTTGCCACATTGGCTTCTGGCAATGGGCTTGCACCGACGTGTCGCGCTTGAGGATTTTGCAGTAGGAGCTTGTTGTTTTGCTCCGCGACCAACAAACATGATATTAATTCAGAATATTTTGTAAATTTACGTTCCCTGTACTGCTGAGACAGGAGCATGTTTGATGCATGGAACGTTGAGAAAGTTTTCTCAAGCATGTCTTCGTCGGTTATTTTTTCACCACATAATTAAGTTTAGAGGTGATGCAGAAAAGGGCAGAGTTGTACTCGCTAACACTTTTATAATCTTGTAGCCTCAGATGAAGCCATTCATAGCGAGCTTTAGGGAGCAAGACCAGTTTCTGGTGGTCAAATCTTTCTTTAATATTTTTCCACAACTCGAGAGGGCCCTCAATGGTAAGATACTCCCTCTTCAAGTCTTCGTGAAGATGGGGGGCGAAGAAATATCATGGCCTTAGCCTTATCTTGAGCAGAGGTTTGATTCTCATCATTGATTGTCGCCCCTAGATTATTTGCTGTTAGATGAATTTTTGCATCAAAAGTCCATGAGAGGTAGTTATTTCCCGAGATGTCAAGTGCGACGAATTCAAGTTTTGATAAATTCGACATTGTATTTACAAATGAAACTTATATGTGAATTTTGTGAAATAATAAGTAATATGAAAAAAAAATTACTAAGTGGAGAGTAGGATACACGTTAGGAAAAATATTTTGTTAATTAATTTTAATGTTATTTTATATAAAATTAATTTTAATCATATGTAAATCACACATCTAATTAACTCAAGTGTTAACTTAGGCATTTGATTAAAATAATACTACTGATATAAACATCTATAAGATATATAAGATATAGAGGGAAAAAAACAATTTGAACATATATATATGTATGATATAAATCGACTGAGAAGAAATAAGTATATATAGATATATATTAATGTTTATATAAATATGCAATAATATTAATTAATATTCAGTAGCTAAAAAAATACAAATATATTGGGATACTAACAATGTTGAGAAAGAAAAAATTGTGTCAGGTGCATATAATATAAAAACCTTAGTCTGCTCTATTTCTTTTTAATTATTGGTTAGAAAAATTACGTAAACGAAACTTTCGAGTTTGAGTTTCAAATTAAAGAAAAAAAAAAATAAAGATATGAAAAAAAGATACGTGTCTGTCGCTGGATCAATTTGGAAAAAAATGTGATATGAGTCGTAGAATATGATAAGGATAAAAGAAAACAGAACCTAAAACTAGAAAACGTTTCTCCTTGAACCTGGTGGAGGACAATTCGTAGTCATTTGTATAGTTTCTTCACGGATTGGTAATCCCTTTCCCGAATCATGTTCTACACTGGTAATGTATAATTTGTTATATTAAAAAAAGAGTTATTGGAGCTTCCCTTGGAACTATGGAGGTCAGACCTACCATTAATTGCCCGAACTTGTCTCGTCTTTCTGATGTGCAACCATTTACAATGTTGGAAATTAAAGAAGCTGTGATGGTGACCGGCCCCAGGACCCCCCGATGGTTTTAATTTTAAGTTCCTAAAGAGGTGTTGGGGGAGTTTGCAGGATGACTTTAAGGCGTTGTTTGAGAATTCTACCATAGACCAAACGTCAATGTAGCGAGGCAGGTCCGGCACTTTCCCACCTTTTGTATGCGGACGATGTTGTTTTCCTCGGGGAATGGTCCATGTCTAATGCTAGATACCTTAGACGCCTTCTTAGATGTTTTTACTTGGTGTCCGGTTTGAAGGTGAACATGGCAAAATGCTGTCTCTGGGCATAGGTGTGGACAATTATGAGGTTCATGATATGGCGGAAGGTTTGAATTGTAAGGTAGGTGTGGTTCCGTTCAACTACCTTGGTTTGCAAGTGGGAGCAAACATGAACCGAAGCAAGTTTTGGGAGCCGGTTCTAGACACTTTTAGGAACAGGTTATCCATATGGAAGGCGAAACAACTTTCTATTGGGGGCCAAGTAACACTCATAAAGGCGGTTCTTAACTCATTCCCCACGTATTATTTTTCGCTTTATAAAGCCCCGGAGATGGTAATTGAGGCGCGGACGTTGACCGATTCTTTTGGGGTGGATCGGAGGAAAAGGAGAAACTTAATTGGGTGGCGTGGCAAAAGGTCCAAGCTCCGGTTGAATATGGGGGACTCGGGATTGGATCCTTACGGGATGCTAATCTTGCCTTGTTGGCCAAGTGGTGGTGGCGATACAAAAGAGATGAGTGGGGTCTATGGAGAAAGGTCATTTGGGCTATCCATCACAATTCGAGACGATGGAATTTTATTCCGGTAAAGGTAACGATTCCCCGTCCGTGGAAGCAAGTGGCAAAGTCGATAACCGAGATACAAGGGGTGGGAGTTGAGGTGGAAAAATCTATAAAAGGGATACTAGGATGTGGCTCTAGTTCATGTTTTGGTTGGATGTTTGGCTTGCGGATGAACCTTTGGCAATTAAATTTCCAGCTTTGTTTGCTTTAGAGAAACGAAAAATGGCTGTGGTAACGGATCGGGTGGGGTTGGGGGTCATGTGGGAGTGGAGGCGGCCAGTTACAGCAGGCCATGAGGCTATGGAGTTGCAGCAGCTGGCGGGTCTAATGGGGGGTATCTCTTTATCGGCTAGGAAGGATCGGTGGCAGTTGCTTCTTAGCGGTACAAAGGAGTATGATGTGCAGAGTATCAAACATGGGCTGCAGCGGCATCGCTATAGTGTTCCGCCATACGTAATAAAGCGGAATAAATGGGTTCCGAGGAAAGTTTGGAGGGCGGAGCTTGATAGACTGCCCACTCGATGCGCGTTGGTCAGGAGGAATATAAACGTGGATTCGACTTTATGTCCACTTTGCTGTGATGCACAGGAGACAACCGAGCACCTTTTTGTTACATGTGCCTTCGTCCAGATGGTATGGCAATTGGTCGCACAATGGTTGAAGATTCCAGCTATTTTTGTGTTCCGATTATGAGACCTACTGGATCTGTATATGTACGTGGGCGGCTCGGCGAAGTTTAAAAAGGTCGTGCAGGCAGTTTGCTTCACTACCTTCAGCTCCTCGGTTCACATCGTTGCTCGTCAGAGAGTCGAAATCCTAGATCTGCACCGGATCTAGCGGTGCTGATGGGAGGACACTTGTGTCTGCCAACCAAAAAATTAATATTTTTAAGTAGCGGTTTTTTAATATTAAATACTAAAAGGTTTTTTTTAATGACGGTAAGCAGCCATTCTTTTATAAAGAATATTAAAAAAATAAATGTTTTTTAGATTTTTTTAAGTACTTGATCTTAATCCTACCTTTCATTTAAATTTCGCAGTCAAAAGCATGTTAAATAAGGAGCAAAAGATCAAAAAGCAACTTGAGACATGTGTCTCTTTGTGTGGATGGTTGACTTCTTTCAAACCGAAACTTTGCATCACAAACTTAGAAAATTATTTTTCAAAGTCTATGGTGGAGTGTTTTCTAAGTCAAAATAAAATCGTAAGTGATGTACATCAATTTTCAAATATATTATCATTTGTGAGGAAGAATAATCATTCGAATGGACGTAGTGGCTTGTTATGCGTACTTCACATTATTTTGTAATGATTGTGGTCACCAATATTGCGATTAGTGGAAGTTTTCTCTCCATGTAGATTAAGACCAAAGATAAAAGGGAAGAAGCCACTATGGAAAATATTAGTATATACAAACATACCAAAAACACCATGTATTATGTTTATTTTCATACCTTCCCTCAAGAATTGATTCTTTTTCTTTTCATAGGTAAAGATTTAAAACTTATACTAAATTATAGTATTATGGTATGAGCCAAAAGAATTATACAATAAATATTTTCATGTTTCTACGAAACGATGTGTTCCAAAAAAAAAGAATTGTGTGATTTTTTTAGAGTTTTCTTCTGTTTTCATTTTGGCTATGCAGCAGGATTTTTGCTATGTATTTGATCCTGAGGTCATTTAGCTTTTTTTGTTGTAGGTCATTTTGGGCATTTTCTTGTGCAAGATCACATTCCCCAACCAACCAACACTGCCCCATATGCGTTTCCATATGCCTCATAGCAAAAATCCAACAGTCGATCCCGTTAGACTCTGTCCTCCAATCCATCTTTTGTCTGACAATAGGCGTCATCTTCATCAAGTAGTTTGCAAAGCATCTTGTTGAAGTTTCACATTTTTGCATATATTAGTATGGCGTTCTATCAACATAGTTTCTACATACAAAGTTTTTAAGATATTACCACTTTTACCACCCATCGTACTTTTTCTTGATGCTGGAATTATCCCCTCGAGCGCTGTTATCTAATACATCAACTCTGATGTGTTTTAAATTGAAGCATACAACATAGAAATCGCTTTGCCATATTATTGGCATGAAAACCAAATCATATTCATTTATCTTTCTATCTTTCCGGTCTTCTTTGAAACAGAGGAGTTTCAAAACTAATTCCATGTTGTTGAATTCTTTGTATCGATAACTTGATGTCTTCGTATACACGGACATATTCTGTAATTTTGAGGGACCACATTTTTAACAACAAAACAAAGTCATAATATAATTGCATCAATTATATATAGCAAAAGCATTACTGGCATTATGTGTGTGCAAAATAATCTTGAGGGTGATTCTGGAGCCTTGTATCTTTCTTCATAATTCAGGATATGCCCCCCATTGAATAATGTTGACATGTGCATAGAATTCTGGTCTCATGCTCTCAGAAATCTCCCTTGAGAGTTCTGACACTCCTTCAATCTTGATCACGGTAGTACCTGTAAAAAAATAAACAGCATATGGCGTTTTAGTTATGCAAACTCATTTTAATATAAGACATGGCGTTTTCGGTGTTTACATGCATATGCTTGTATATTTTTTAACGTAACAAATGCAAAGTTCGGCATTTTTACGAGAAAGAAATGTACATACATATAGTCACCACATCCAGTGAGTATGTATGTGGAAATGTTGTTTTCATGTGCCGCCCTTGCTGCATGTAGAACCAATTGCCACCTGACATAAGGTGACAAACATGCCCTACTATTTTTTGACTCTTTTTTCTCCTTTTTTCCGTAGTCTTTTCCTTTTTATTTTCATCATCTTCTTCATCACCAGGAAGCTTTTTTGGGTTTTATAATGGTGTTATCTTGCATTAAGTTTGTGATGTTTGGCGTTTTGTCATTATCACCTGATGTGCAAAATTCAACATATAAATTACATCAATTGAGGCATAAACTAACCCTTTTTAGTACTAATGTTGGAAAAAGCACGTTTCTTTGTTCCTTTTGTAATTTTCAGGATTAAAAGAGCATAGAAGAACGAAAGAAGCAAACAAACAGCCAAAACCAACATAAATACAAAAAGAATGAATAAAGAACCATGCCCGACCCTTCAGCAACACCCCAAAAGACAAAAAAAAGTTTCAGAAGACGACCACGGGCCGTGTCCATCCAACACGGGGCGTGGTCAAACCTCACACTTCAAGACAAAACCTGCAGAAGCTTCTATGCCCATCACGGGGCCGTGCCCAAGCCAACATGGGGCGTGTTCAACTGTAAGATTTGCAGAATCCAGATAGTACAGTGAGCAGATTGACCACGGGCCGTGCCCAGGGGACACGGGGTCGTGTGGGGCCCTCTGCTGACAGATGCAGTTAATGAAGAAAGAGAAGAATGATGGCTACGGGCCATGCCCACTGGACACGGGGCCGTGGCCGGGCCTCTGTTTTGACTATAAATAGGTGTGCTTGGTTCCCTTCAAAGGCATCCATTGGCAAACCACTTCTCTCTCACTTTGCCACCACTCCACCACCACTACAACACCAACACCAACACCAACACCAACACCAACACCCACCATCATCATCCATCAATCATCTTTAGAGTGTGTAGTAGTCTTGGGATCCAAGTAGATTGTAAGGGTTCTTGTCAAACAAAGCCATGCTTGGCTAAATTCCTTACATCACTTGGTGAAGACTAAGCTTTTATGTATTACTTTTAGTTTTTAATCTTTCGGCACTTTTTATTTGGGTATGTTTTAATGACTTTAATAACTAGTTTCTTATGTTGAAAGTGAATTTTCCTAACCATTTCTTCATGATGTCATTGATTTGCTCATTCGTGTCTTTACGGTCTATATAAAGCGCGTTAACTACTTGGAAGCGGGTTAGAAGGGTGGTTTGGTAAAGTTCTTGTCTCGTTCAGTGTATAGATCCTGCGAGGACTTGGTTCAAGCTTACTAGGACTTCCTTCAATACTATATGGGTATTGGATGGCGGGGGCGCGAATGGCTTGAACCCCTCATATGTAAACTACTATTAATATTTTAAACCGGCTACTTGGGATTGTATCCCTGCTGACTCAAACCACTTAGCCGAGGGTAACGTCACCTTCAAAAGAAGGGCCTACCACTTTTCGCATTAATAACTTACTTAATTATCTTCCAAAATTCCGATCTTTTGGGATTGTATCCCTGCTGACTCAAACCACTGGGTTGAGGGTAACGTCACCTTCAAAAGAGGGGCCTACTACTATAACTAAGATAATCTCTTAAAAAGTCCGAAAGTGCAAAAACTATCAAAGGGTATATAAAAGAGAAGTTGGATCCAAGTGATTCTATCTTGTCTATTTGTATTTTATTTTATTTATCTTTATGTTTTTAAAAATCTTTATCAAAAATTTAGATTGATTAGACGTTGACGATGAACCGGTATTAAAAGCTCTGGTGTCCTTGGACGATCTCGGTATCTTACCAACGCTATACTACGCTCACGATGGGTGCACTTGCCCAAGTGTGTGTTTAGTGTTAGTAGAATATCGTGTTTTATAAATTTAAAACTTGACTAATGCATAAAATGAACCTAAAATGACAACAAAAAATATAGTACGCTTAATGCACACCATCACCCTTCACTTACACATCTGCCCTGTTTGGCGTTTTGGTTGGTGATGTGTCATTGGTGTTTTGATCTTGGGGTTTCTGGGGTGTCTTTTCTTCTTCAAAAGTTTGTATAGGTTCTTCCTACCTCCATATGGTGGCTGCTGACATCGTGTTTCATCAACCATTGCACCTTGCTGGTCAACACTTTTGTTCACCATCTACACTTCAGTTTTTCTAGTTGAGAAATGAAGGCATCACTGAACTATGTCTCTGTCACAGGTACGTTTGGCATTTTTCATTGACTGCCTCAGTTGTTTTTTTGAGTTCAGTGATGAACCCCTGACTGTATTGTGTTTCTGTTGGGGGGGTTTTTGGCGTTGCATCAAATACAAGCATTTTTGGGGTCTTCTCAACAGGGTATAGGTGGTTTTATAGCTTTAAGCATTTCTTCCACAATCTTTTGACAATCTAAACCTTCTTTAAGTTCAATCATTTGTTCTAGGTCTTGCCCCGGCAGTTCCAAAACCTCAGCAATATTCCTTTTCATTATCTTTACCCCATTATATCTGAAAATGTGATATTCAAGTGTTTTGAAATCACAATCCCAGCTTTTAATATCATTTTCGTTTATATCTTCATCTGTACTTTCTTCAGCTGACAATATAATATTCTCATAACCACCCTCAGACTCTCTTTCATTTTGAGCATCAACAAATGTTGGCACTTCCTTGGCGTTTTGTTCTCCATCCATTTCCCCTTCCCTTTCACCTTCAGCTTCCCTTTCAACCTCATCTTCTTTTTCACCTTCGTCTCTCTCATCCGCCACTTCCTTAGCATTTTCATCAACAAATGTTGACATGTTCTTTAACAATGTCAAACATTGTGAGTATTTTATGCGTACCAAAAGGCTGTTTGGATGTTCAATCTTTGACTGATTTAACAATGTCCTCATTTTTGTAACAGTCTTCTAATTCTTTGTATGCCTCATCCAACTTCTCAGCCATTGCCTGTTAAATAAAAAAGGAATTATTAAGTATGGCGTTTTGTTTTTTTTAACTTATTATTCGAACAACATACCTCCTCAGCTTCATTGTTTTATTTTTTCTCACTAGCACCATGGTCTTCATAGTGTGTTAGTACTCTGACTTGAGCATGGTTCCTTGATGCAGAAACTTCAAATATCATGTTCTGGATTTCTATATCTTCATCCACAACCCTTCGATAGATAGCCTCTTCATTCTCATCATTGATTTCAGGGCGTTTTGAACTTCAGGGTCGAGTTTAGAATAATCATAAAGATCATCATGATCGAAACCATCATCATCATCAACCTCATCATGATCATTATTAGCATGCATATCAACATTGTCAACATCAACTTCATCTTCATTGTCAACATCATCACCATCAGCATCTTCTTCATCGACACCCTGCATTTTGTCTGTTGTCTTGGGTGTGGCTTATTCTTGAACAACTGTTTCTTAACAGTTTTTTTAAGTTCTTTGCCATATTGGCATTTCGGCACTCCACCATATTTCATTTTCACTAGTACACTCTCAAACATGTCAAGAGTTCTTGTTGTAACCCACTCAATCAGGTATCCTTCTTGTCGTTCCAACCTTTTTCTATTGCAAGAATCATTTACCAAGGCAAGCTGTAACACAAGACATTTTTAATTTTTAAAATTTTATTTTGTTCAAACTATTATATATGCAAATTGTTTTCTTACCGCAAGTACAATTAAGGGCCCTGTGAAATGCTTTTTTGGAGATCATGCGGTTTTGGCGTGTTGCAATCATTGGATGAGATAACCACACCAGTTTAGTTGGTTTATTTGAACATGTCGTTTAATGTTGTGCAAGAACAGTTGGTTGACGACCGCATTATCAATTGCATGCCCAATTATAGTGAAGAATGCTACAAGGAAATTTAGGCAGAAGTTTCTCCCGAAGCTATCCATCTCAGGAAAGATGTTATCAAAGTAGAGCTTCACACTTGGTCTATTAATCCACTCAGTCCCTTTGAACTGTGCCCTCCACTCATCCACTACTCCGTCTTTAGTTGTTGACCCTTTTTTACCCTTCACGGCCACGTCTCCATTCGGTATACCCATTAAAGAGTTGATCAATTCGTCATTGATATGTATTGTATGGTTGCTAACATTTAGATTGTGTGTTTTCTCATCATAATTTTCAACCAACCAGTGCCCAAGCATTGTGGGTATGCTGTCTATTTTCATCTTGAGGGCAACACCAAACCCCATGTCGTGTACTGCTTGTCTTTGATTTTGATTCAGATTTATAAACCAAGCAGTCAAGTTTGTAGGTTTTACTCTTAACAAAACTCTAGCCCCTTTGAATTGAAAAAATGATTCTTCCTGAATCTCAATATCCTGACTTAAGGCCTTCCTCTTATTGGCGTTTTGGGCCTTGCCAGTGTGCACATTTATTGTTACTCTAAACCTCTCTTTGCCTATAAAACAAGTTTAATTTCCATGGCGTTTTAGTACTAGTTAAATGATATATGCTGTTCACTAAGACAATCACAGATGATACATGGCGTTTAATAACACAAATGAGATATGTAAAATGGCCTTCTCATACGTTCAAACAATATTATACCAACGACACATGTATTGGCATTTAGTAACAAACTATCAAAGTATATCACATGATATATGGAGTTTTACAAACAAACATCATAAAAGTAACCATTTGTACCATGTTTTATTGTTGTCTTCTTTGTTGCTCGGTGAATCTTTGGCGTTTTAGAGAAGGCGACTTTCCGGATTCCACACCCATAGAAACTGCAATTACTGATAAAACTAAAACACCAAAAACATCATAAAACTAGCATAATGTAAATCGAAGTTAACTCACCATAGATTGTTTTGATTTAACGGATGAGGGACGTTTTCACCGTTTTCACACTTATAGGCATTTTCTCTAAATCTTACCCCTATATATATATATATATATATATATATATATATAGGGGATGGATCATGAGAAAACAAAAAAACTAACTAAAAAAACATATCAAAATTTCTTTTATTTTTTTATAAAAAATCGCTATATATATTATATAAAAAACTTAAAAAAAAGAATATAATGCACATGTGCAACATATAAATATAATGCATGTGTGTAGTACACATATAGTGCATATGTGCAGTACAAGTTTTTTTTTTTTTTTTGTTTTGAAAAAAAAGTTTTCTTATACATAAAAAGCAGTGATTTTTTATAAAAAAAATTGTAAAAAAATTATATGTTTTTTATGCTTTTTTAGTTAGTTTTATAGTTTTCTCACATTTAAATAGTTTTCTCATGATCCTATATATATATAGGGGAAGGTTACCTTCGTAAATTTCATTCACCAAAAGTTGTAAAACTTTAAATAGTTTTTTTCCCATCTCATTTATTATTATGTTTGACTAATCAATTAGTCATAAAGACTATCATCCTCCACACTTCAAATTTTTGCCTACACACATCAAAAGTTATCTTACACATTTCAAAATTTATCCTACACATATTGAAATTTATCTTACACAACTCGTAATTTATCCTACACACCTCGTGTTTATAATACACTATAAATGAATTTTTATTTTTTATTTTTTTGAGAAAAATATATATCTTAAAAATATGTTACAAATTTAATATAATTAGTTATTAAAGATGAAACTACGAATTAATGATGTATGTAAGTTTACCTATATACCCTTATAGTTACATTAAGTGTAAATATTAAATGAAGTCTTATAAAACATTCCTATTAGTTGAAATTTCTTCTTTTTTCTTCTTACAAAGAATTTCTTCTCATCTGAACCCTCCACTATATAGTGGATGGTTCAGATGAGAAGGAATTCTTTGTAAGAAGAAAAAAGAAGAAATTTCAACCAATAGGAATGTTTTATTTGACTTTATTTAATACTTGCACTTAATGTAACCATAAGGATATATAGGTAAACTTACACACATCATTAATTGGTAGTTACATAGTGGAGGGTTCAGATGAGAAAAAATTATTTGTAAGAAGAAAAAAAGAAGAAATTTCAACTAATAGGAATATTTTATAAGATTTCATTTAATATTTACACTTAATGTAACTATAAGGGTATAAAGGTAAACTTACACACATCATTAATTCGTAGTTTCAGGTTCAAATGAGAAGAAATTCATTGTAAGAAGAAAAAAGAAGAAATTTCAACCAATTGGAATGTTTTATTTGACTTTATTTAATATTTGCACTTAATGTAACCATAAGGGTATATAGGTAAACTTACACACATCATTAATTGGTAGTTTCATCTTTAATAACTAATTATATTAATGTTGTAACATATTTTTAAGATATATATTTTTCTAAAAAAATAAAAATAAAAACTCATTTATAGTGTATGATATATACGAGGTGTGTAGGATAAATTTCAATATGTGTAAGATAAATTTTGAAATGTGTAGGATAACTTTTCATGTGTGTAGGCAAAAATTTGAAGTGTGGAGGATGATAGTCTTTATGACTAATTAATTAGTCAAACATAATAATATGAGATGAGAAAAAAAACTATTTAATGTTTTACAATTGTAACATTTTGTTCTTTTTCTTCTCAAATGAACATTCCCCTATACATATATATATATATATATATATATATAAAGTATATATCGTACAATATGCCTTAACGTACTGCTGCGTACGCGAGGCAAGTTCGCATATTATAAAAATCTAATGCTATAAATTTCGCATGTTATATTACATTTCTGAATCGCATGTATATACATTTCTTGAAAGTCGCATGTTATATTATTCAAAGTGGCATGTAAATTGCATGTTATATTATTGGAAGTCTCATTTCTAAAAGTCGCATGTTATATATAGAAATGAAAGTCGCACGTTATAAATCAATTTCACATGTTGATAATGCCTCTCGTACGCTTCGTACGTTAAGGCATTTTGTATGTTAATCGGCCTATATATATATAGGTATGTATTATAACATCTCCCGTTAAATAAAGATCAATCACCTCAACTAACCACAAGTGTCATTAGCAACTTTTGGGGAACACTTAGATATATCATTGTCTATCTTTATAGATGAAAATTTTCCCTTTAGAGGATCGCAAACCATAGTGATTTGTAGAAGAAAGAAGAGTAGTTTGATGTCTCTAACCTAAAATTAGGGGATTGCTCCTTAAAAAGAGTCTTTTTCTAAGGTTGGGCACTGAATTGTCTTTAACTGGCTCTAATTGTATTTTAACCTGAAAGTTATACTTTGTGAATCTTATAAAAACTCATAGGTAACCTTAGCTAGGAGCTGATTTTTCAATTAGTTAACCTCCCCACTTGCCAATAATCTAACTATAATTCATCCCAAGTTGATTCGAAGATCCAAAGCAACACTCTTCGTGCTCTTAATATTCTCTACTAATTCTCCATTACTTGTTTTTATTATTTGGTTTTATATAAATTAACAAACAAACAAAAGAAAATTTATTAATTAGTTGGTAATTTAAAGTTGAGTAGTAAAAATCGTATCTTTTGGGTTCGATACTTATTCTTACATAAACTTTACTACAAACAATAGGTACGCTTGCCTGTTGTGTATATTTAGTCTAAGTAATAATCATTTCTTATAAATTTAAAGCTAGATACAAGTATTTTAAACGTTATTAATTTAACCCACTGAAGAAACATTGAATAGCACTTGGCTAAATAGAAGGATCATCTCATGTACGGGGGTTCAACCTCTGTCCTTCACTCGACGGATGACTAATTCTTCGATGTATCCTGCAAAACGAACAACACCGGTGACTCGCTACAAGGAGGAGAAGATGGGGGATCTCCTTGTAACCACCATCCGGCGTGGGAATAAGTAATCGCTTTGAGGATAAAGTGTGTGTGTATAGTGAGAGAGTAAAGAATCGAACCCTTAAACCTGAGGATTGAGCCTTCTATTTATAGCCAGAGAATGGTGGAGGCGAAACCTGCCAGCTAGCTAATGCTCGCTACCTGTCTGACCAGGAGGAATATCCGTCCTAACCCCTCTGACGGTGTCAGACCTCTAGGTGACATGGTGCATGGTTATTCGTTCCAGGCCAGCATTCGGTTGTACTGGTTGTCGCTTCGCCCTCCAAGGATCTTGTAATTGTTGTTGGCGTCTCGCTATTGATGTCACCTGTTGTCCTTTTTTTCTACAGAGAGCATCTTCTTGTCTCCAGGTGTCTTCTTACAGAAGCTTCTAGAACCTTCTGGATGCACTCGTGTGACTGGGACGCCAGCATGGAGTGGTGTGGTCTCTTTGACATGTGTCCACATGTGATTTGAGATCATACCTCTTCACCCACATAATCGTGCTAAGAGTTATTAAATTAACTAGACCAAAATTAAAATACGCACACAAGGGAGTCGTTTGATCACGGGTACAAAACAGAGAATGTCGGGACCAACAAATCTGTAGTAGCTTGGTTTTTGGATTACAATGATCGATTTAAAGATTATGATCAACTAAGTTCAAGAACTTCAAGTTATACTACACAACATGCATGTAGAGGTATAATGCTAAGTGTGACGTTTCAAGTAGCGTCCAAGAAGTTTTGAGTAGATTTAGACGACTACCTCAAACACAAATAAAAGGAGATGATTGTAGAACAACTTATGGTTCGTCTTTGCATGAATAGGAGACCAAACGATCAACATGGAGAAGAGGCTTGAAATGTGCGAAGCGACGAGGCTGCACTAAGGGGCTTTGCCCAAAAACCACAAGGTGGAAAGGGCTTGAATGGGCGTTTAAATTAAATAAAAAATTAAACAATTAAAATAAAACGAACTAATCAAAATAAAACAACAACCAACCACATTGCACCACCTCACCTCCCCTTTTGCCCCCACGCCGTAAAGATCCCCAAGCCCCCTTCCCACACGCTACCCCACAGGGCTGTGTTCCAGGCGTGGAGGGGCATTCCACGCCTCCGCACGCTTCCCACTCCGTGTAGTTTAATAGAACCATTTTGTAACAGATGACAAAAGAAAATACAATGGAATATGACCAATCTTTAAGAGGCAAGAAAGGCAAGGACATGAGAAAAAGGAAACAGTGAAACTCTATTAGAAGAAAAAAAAAAACACTTCAATGGGACATGTTACATTTCCGATTAAAGCATTTTGCATCAGCTGACACAATATCATATTATGGAAATGACCTATCTTCAATAGACAAGAAAGGCAAGGACATGAAGAAAGGGAAAGTGGTGAATCTCGATTAAGGGGTTTGTGCAAAGAAGCACAAACCTCCCAATAGGGCATGTTACAACTACGATTAAAGCATTATTTTCAAAGAAAAACACTTTTAGTTACTTGTCAAGATTTTTCTAAGATAAATATATACTACACCATGTCTTTGGTTTATTCTACCTATTTGTTTGGTCCAAATTGTTGTTTGGTGTATTCTATTTTTTTAGGGAGTTAATTTTCACATATCTCTCCGCTATATGTCTCTTATACATGGTAAATATATATAGAGATAGACTAATAAAAGATGTCTGAATAAGATATAGGGGCGTGAGAATAGTGAGAGCTTTTTTTATAGTCCTTGATGTTTCAAGAAAGCCTGAAAAGTTGTAAAATGTTTCTACTATAATTCATCTCATGGCCTTCGAGTATTTTCCTTGTATTTTCATAGCGGTTGGGCTACCATTTTAATTTTTTTTTTCTGAAAATAACAGACCGTTGTCCACTTCTCCCCACTTTCCCGTGAACCGGTGCTAGGTCCCTGTTTATCGTGGTAAAAAAAATACTGGAACCAGGGGGCCGGGTTTCACCGAGCCCTCCCCGGCTCCCACACCGAGCACCCTTAGCAAGTTGATTTCTAGTAACTCATGAGCAGCTTATTTCGTTTTTCCTAGTTTTTGGGTACGCTTATAAATACTAGTATTTTCCTTAGTGACTTCGCTTGCTGATTAGTTTTTAGTAGACGCCGTGGGATAATAGGTTTACATATATGTGAAGCACGCATACACACGTCATCAAAATGTGGATATAAGACATCTATATTTATTGCATATAAAACCATCCAAATGATTGTTCTTCGTTTACTAGAAGCTAACTTACAAATGGATGTAGATCACTTATTCTTTAATCTTGACGTGGAAAACATCCAACAAAGACTTTGAAAAATCATTTTTCTACGATTTTCCTAGTTGGTGTTAAAAGTGGATCATCGGTTTTAAAATATGCTTTTAATATCATAGAATTAAAAAGAAAACAATACTTCTAAATACCACCACATTTATAGGGTCAATCACCAATGCTAAACCATAAACCTCAATATTCTAGATGTAATGTGATATATCTATTTACTCGAACGAGTTTTCACAATAAAATAATTTGAGTATGGATTTAGATCACTTTTTCTTTGATCTTGACTAGAATAGCACTCCAACAAAGACTTTGAAAATTCTTTTCCACATAAAGAAAGAGACGGGTCTCTAATCTATTATTATATATCATCTTTCGCTCCTAAAAGTATGATACTGATATCGCAGAACTAATTTGAAAAGTATACCACTTCATCAACTTTTTCTACTTCCGATCATGAGATCTTCCATGTTCCTCACCATTGCAATAGTCTTAACCTCTTTCTCTAATCTTTCACTTGCAAGTGCTGAAGAAGTTTCAAATCTACGGATTACTAATGAAGCATCTTCTCTTTTGAAATGGAAATCTAGCCTTGATAAACAAAGCCAATCATTTCTTTCTTCATGGGTTGGAAGCAACCCATGCTATGATTGGATAGGAATTGGTTGTCGTAACACTACAACAGATGGAGAAAATGTTGTAACAAGCATCCGACTATCGAATTCAAGCTTAAGAGGTACCCTTGGTAATCTTGAGTCTTTGTCTTCACATAATCTTGAATCCTTGGATCTTTCACTTAACTCGCTCTCGGGCATCATTCCTCAAGGAATTGGGAATCTGAATTCTGTTAAATTCCTTAATCTGTCTTCTAATCAACTTACTGGACTCATTCCTTCCTCTATAGGAAATTTAACCAATCTCCACTATCTTTATCTGGATAACAATACTCTTTCTGGGTCCATCCCATCTGAACTTGGCCGGGCTCGGGACCTCATAGATCTCACGCTTAGCAAGAATCTATTAATGGGTACCATTCCATTTTCTTTCAGAAACTTTAGTAGGATAGAAAGTATAGAAATCAATGATAACAATATATCTGGCTCCATTCCTGATTATTTTGCAAACTATACTCATCTTGAACGGTTAAACTTGGGTAAAAACAATTTTAGTGGTGTCATACCATCTGAACTTGGAAAGAGATCAGCCCTTGTTCACTTGAAGTTGTTCAATAATAATCTTATAGGTCCCATTCCTAAGGATATGAATCTGACCAAGATGGAAGTGTTTGCAGTAAGTAGAAACATGCTCTGTGGTCAGTTACCACACAATATATGTGCTTCTGGACGACTTACACAATTATGCGCATGCTACAATCGCTTCTCAGGATCTGTACCGAAAAGCGTAAAAAACTGTAGCAGCTTGGTCAGAGTTCGCCTTCAAAGTAACCAACTGACTGGAAACATTTCTGATGATTTTGGAATATACCAGGAGTTGGATTATATAAATTTGAGCTACAACAAATTTTATGGTGAGGTGTCTAGTAATTGGGTTTTTTGTCCTAAGTTAACTAGCTTGCAGATATCAAACAACAATCTGTCAGGAAAATTACCAATAGAGCTAGGAAGAGCAACACAATTAGGTGAGCTTTATCTCTCATCAAATCATTTAATTGGTGAAATCCCAAGGAGCCTTGAAAGATTAAGCTCATTGATGAAGTTGTACTTGGACGATAACGCGTTATCAGGTACAATTCCTTTGAATTGGGAAGTTTGGACAACTTGGAAGTCCTTAACTTGGCAAAAAATTCTTTTACTGGCCCGATCCAAGAAAAGCTAGGAGAGTGCTTAAAGTGAAGGAGTTTGAATCTAAGCGATTATAGATTTGAAGGAGTTATTCCCATACATATTTCCAAGTTGGACAAGTTAGAATTTCTTGACCTTAGTGAAAACAGTTTTATTGGGAATCTACCACCACAGCTTGGAGGTCTGAAGGCACTAGAAACAATGAACCTCTCCCACAATAGCCTCGTAGGCTCAATTCCAGCAACTTTTATTCAGATGTTAAACTTAACCACAGTCGATATATCTTTCAACCAGCTAGAGGGCCCACTTCCAAGTATGCGCGCATTCGAGGAGGCTCCAATGGAGGCATTTAGGAATAACAAGATGTTATGTGGAAACAACACAGGGTTGGACTGTCGAGTGGAACGAAGAAATCAAGATAATGAAAACAAGTTTCTGAAGGTAATGCTAATCATAGTACTTCCATCTTTGGGATGCATGTTGTTGTTAGTTGTCATTATATCTAGCATGTTCTTTTATCTCCGTAAAAGAAATCCAAATGCTACTAAAAGACCACAAGAGATAGAAGCAAACGCCTTTACAATCTGGAGCTATGAAGGGAAAATGGTCTATGAGAACATCATTGATGCATTAGATGACTTTGACCCGAAAGCATATTATTGGGGTAGGTGGATTTGGAACGGTATATAAAGCAGAATTGTTATCAGAAGTATTTGCTGTGAAAAAGTTCCATGCATCAGAAGATGACAAGATGCATAATTTCAAGAGTTTTGAAGCCGAGATACGAACATTGACCGAAATACGTCATCAAAACATTGTAAAGCTATATGGATTTTGTTTACATCCACGACACTCGTTTTTGGTATGTGAGTTCTTGGTAGGAGGGAGCTTAAGGATGGTACTGAATGACATGAAACACGCTGTTGACTTTGATTGGGAAAAACGGTTGATGGTTATTAATGGCGTTGCAAATGCATTATCTTATATGCACCATGATTGTTCACACCCGATTATCCACAGGGACTTGTCAAGCAACAATGTTTTACTGGATTCCGACTGGGTAGCTCATGTATCTGATTTTGGCACGGCAAGGGTATTAGATCAAGACCCATCAAATTGGACTTCACTTGCCGGAATAGTTGGTTACGTTGCTCCAGGTACTCTTAAATAACTATGAGTAACTATTTAAACATAAATTTGAAACAAATGGTAACTAATTGTTGGAACCAGATCTCTTATTCAACTAAAAGGTTTATTTACTAGCTTGAAAAGTGATGTTATATGAAACAAAAGTGGGTATACGAAACTTGCAGAGAAGAAAAATGAAAAGAAAACAGGTTATTTTATTCAATACTAAAGATGCCTTTAAATAGGCTATCATCCAACGTACATACTACTGAAACTTTCAAAATCACATGTGCAATTACCTATTCTAAAGGAAAGCTCCTAAAGAACCGGTCCCCCTCTTCTACCAGTATTCCCAAACTTAGTCAAACCTCACTTTATTCTTCCTAACTAAATTAAATAAAAGCTACTCCATAATTAAAACATATAATAAACACACTACGTAACAACCTGTAATAACCTGCTTGACTTAATAACTCACATCTATGTCAATATTACCCAACACTAATTACTGGACATTTATGTGCAGACTAGCAATACAATGGAAGTGAGTGAGAAATGTGATGTTTATAGCTTTGGGGTACTAACACTAGAAGTTATAATGGGTAAGCATCCAAGAGATTTCCTCACTTGCTCACTTGACATGAATGGCACATGTCTTACTAAAATTCTGGACGAACGGTTACCTTCACCGTTGGAACAATTAGCCAAACAATTGGAATTACTCGTTGAGGTTGCATTCTCATGCCTACAAAAGAATCCTCACTCTAGGCCATCAATGTGGGAAGTTTCTCTTGGTTTGTCAGCCTAGACAGGTGCTGCTAAAAGGATCAGGATATCCTCCTGAACCTTGGAGAAGATTGTTTTCTTGAGATCTTGATTACTACATATCTACTTATGTTTTAGATTATGATTTACAATAAACTAAATCTACTTATTGTTACTATATATAGATAGTTATATTTTAATGATGACATGTCTAACATGAGGCTTAACCATTCTCCATCTTCCTCTTATTATGCTATATTTATTTACTTTGTAATATGAATCTAGTCTACTCTATTGTGTTTATCTCCTTCTCTTATTGTGTTTATTATCTTATGAATGGTAACGTCCAACAAGTTTAAAAAATAATATCCATTCGTGAATTTTCTTCGGCTACTTCGATTTAACGAGTTATACATCAAGACGGTTTCCTATATGTAACTATGTGTAGAATCCAAACCAACACATACACCAATCAAACACATATGCAAATAAACTTTTCAGCTTAATATCATTAATCAAAAACATGTTTACAACGTATGGATCTAACAACCACTATGAGAGGATTTGACTTCGAGAGATCTGGAAAAGTTGTGAGTTGTAAGTGATTAGGTGTATATAGTCGCAGGTCCCAAGCACTAAGTATTGCCCTTAATGATTGAGCCCAATCGCTAGCCATGGACTCAATTGTTACATATGTGACATACAACCATGGTTGTAAAGCAAAGTCCCCAAGGACAAGTACTCCCCGAGTAGTCGCTACAAGGTAGGTTGCCGAGGTGATTTTCATCAACTCTGTCAAGTTGCTCGGAATCGATCAAACGCGGTCAACCTCGGTCAGAATGGATCTAGTTGGTTAACTTGGGCCGAGTTTGACTTAAAAAACTAAAACATAATTTTTATGTTTATCATATTAAAGAATTAATATCCTTTTCATGTATGTTATTATAAATATTAGTAAATTTATTTTATCTGACATATTTTTAATTTCCAAAAACTAATTTTTTATAATCTAACATGTCCGAGTACTCCCTGACTACTCACCGTCTATGCCGAGTACTCTCAACTCCCCGGTCGACCGACTAGGAAGCGTCTAGCGACTTTTGCAACCAGGCATACAACCAAACCAATCTATTCTAGACTCGTTTTCAAACCCTAAGACCCGAGTACTTACCGACTATAGACATCAAAATGCATCTACAAACTCCCCCTTGATATAGTCGGCAGCCAGAGTCTTCGGCCTTCACTTCCAGTTCCTTCCAGCGTGTATCTTGAAAGCAAAACATACACGAATCACACGCCAGAACTTCAAGGCTTAATATCGGCATTTTGTATAATCTTTTAATGTCCTTCTCTAATAAGTTCACCAAGTGCGTATGATTGAAGATCTTAACATCACAACTTCACCCATTCTGGAATCATAATAAGTTCACCAAGCGCGTAGGATTGAAGATCTTAACATCACAACTTCACCCATTCTAGAGTCGGAATATCACCACTTTAGTGATCCAAAAAAGTGTTGTTCCATCTTCTTGAACGATAACTTCTTCATTTCATTCGGACATTTAAACTTCAAAACCACCTGCAATTTCTTGGTTATTGGGTGAACTTTCAACTTTGATATAAATCTCTTCGGACGTTGAGGCTTGATGTTAATATACTTCGTCCAACATTCATATTTCATTTGTCGCTCGAAGTATTCCACCATTCCATACATTCCTTCGTTGATAAGATTCTTCTTTGACAACGCACACACATCCCATTCAGATAGACTTTTGAAATTGTGCAGCCACCTGAAATACTGAATGTCATCAACATGTTTCACTGCATAACACCTTAAATCATCAAAGTATGCCTAGCTAATAATCTTACCAACCGGTAATTTCTTTGACTTTGTTGTATACTGAAACTTTTGAACGCCCAGTTTAGTTGGCGGCTTGCAGTTATCTCTAAACTTTTTCTACCATTTTCTTTTCAACTTGCTTAACTCTCACATTTCTCTTCTCTAGTTTTTTAGTTTTTTAAGTTTCCCAGCTTCAGTAAACATACTTTTATTGAAGCTAGGAAAATCCTCATTAGCTTATTAGGAATACATATTTGGATATTCCTCTTAAGTAATGTCTATAATTTCAGCCTCATCGCCTCTATATCATCTTCACAACTGGAACTTTGTGACGGTTTAGTTACATTAGCATCACTAACATCAACTTCGTCTTCATTTAACTTGAACAACTCGGAACGATCTTAGATAAAGATTTTATGATCCCACCTTCCTCATGATCATCCAAATGTTTAAACAACAACAAACTCCCAGATCATCACAGAAGAAAATCCTTGGAATATTCCCCATTAGCAGCGGTGCTTCATGATTCTTTGTACTACCACCAAGAACACTACCACTTTTCTTGAAGACTCCCCCTCAGCAGATGTTTGACCTGACGAGTTTGATCACCAACTGGAGTAGACCTTAACAGAAATGGTGTTACTGGATGTACAAACAGTGCAATAGAATCTGGTTTATAAACTTGAAAAACCCATTTTGTCTTCTTAGTCTTCGGTTTTGCTGTTGCTTTCTTTTTTTATGCTTAGGCGTTGGAGGAACAAAGTATGGATCTTCCTGATCACTAGCAACTTGTCTAGAACTACCCTCGCCACGAGAAGGCACATAGGATGGTAAGACCTTACATTTATACACATTATGAAACCTAGTTGGTTCTTGCTCAGGTTCATCATCATCGTCATCTTCATCATCTACAGTAGTGACTCATGTTACCACTGCTACAAGAATGGGCACAAGAAGTCTGACTGCCTAATGCGTTTTTCTCAGCTGAATAAGAAGAATAAGGCTTTAGAAGCCAAAATATTCAGGTATGTATGCTATTTAAACATTTTCCTTTCCAGCAAATATTGGGTGTTTGATACCGGATGTGGTCATCACATATGTATTGATTTGCGAGGACTAAGGAAGGCTAAGAAGTTGAAGTAGTGAGACTTAGAACTTCCCTTGGGCAACGGTTAAAAAGTTGGCGTGAAGGTTGTATGAGAATATGTTCTTTTACTTCCAAGTGGTCTTGAAATTATTTTGAACAATGTTTGCTTTATTCCTAGTGTTACTATAAATATTATTTTAGTTTCTGCGTTAATACAACAAGGATTTAAGTATTCTTCAAATGGTGATTATATTTCTGCATATCTTAATAAGTTATTTTTTTATCGATGCTAAGCCACATAGTGGAATCTATGAGATAGAGGTCCAACCAAATAACGTATTATACAATATTTTCAAATGTAAGAAATTAGATTTAAACGATTCATATCTATGGCATTGTAGACTTTGACATATAAACAAGACTCGTGTTAAGAAACACCGAAATGATGGAATTCCGGATTCCACTAGTAAAGATTCTTTTGACGGGCGTGAATCATGTTTAAGTGGGAAGTTAACCAAGGCACCTTTCACGAATGTCGGAGAAGGAGCTGAGGATCTACTAGGGTTGGTACATTGTGATGTATTCGGTCCTTTTAGAACAATGGGTAGAAATGGGGAGAAATACTTCATTACATTTACTCATGATTTCAGTAAATACGGTTATGTTTGTCTTATGAAGCATAAACACGAGACTTTTGAAAAGTACAAAGAGTACCAAAATGAAGTACAGAATTAGCTTTCTAGAGCCATTAAGATTTTAATCGGATCAAGAAGATGAATATCTTAATGATGAGTTTGACAAACATCTTAAGAAATATGGGACCATTTCAACTCACTCCGCCTAGAACACCATGTCATACCCCGACCTGCAGCGGAAAAGGTGATCAGGGCATGATTGGGTTTTCATCAAAGCTCATGACATTTATTATATTGTTTCATATTTATTATTACAATTTAAAGAAGATCATACAATCATAATTACAACATGTTCTACACATCTTTCTAGACTTCATTGTTTTCTTCTAAGGCATTTCCTATGTTTTCCTTGCTTCATCCTGTTCACCTGTATCATGTGTAAAATGGTTTTTGGATCAACAAAAGTTGGCGAGTGAATCCTATGAAAAACATTTAAACAAGTTTATTGAATTGATTATAAATAAAGTGCATAACCACATATGAGTAAATATAGATGTAAACTTATTCACAAAACACTTAATATTAAATAATGCACACACATACAATAATAGATTGTTTTGAGGCACGCGTTGTTCAACTCATCTCCCACGAGGAACTGATGGGCCTAATGAATGAGTTTTGAGGCACGCGTTGGTCTACGAACTGATGGGCCTAATGAATGAGTTTTAAGGCACGCGTTGTTCTACGAACTGATGGGCCTAATGAATGAGTTTTAAGGCACGCGTTGTTCAACTCGTCTCCCACGAGGAACTGATGGGCCTAATGAATGAGTTTTAAGGCACGCGTTGTTCAACTCGTCTCCCACGAGGAACTGATGGGCCTAACAAATAATTTGCAAACAACTTGACAATATGTAATACATAACTACAAACAATATTTACATTCTAAGTTTAAATCATAATATGGTATGGCACGAGTTTGAATAAACGAATTTGTTTAAGTGACACATGATACACCCCAAAACGTGTAATAAAAAGGGGAGTTGTAAGATTCACTCACAGTGGTTGCGTTTCTTGGATTGATGATGAATGCACACGAAATTGGATTTAACCACGAGAGAAAACTAACCTAGATAATAACATAACGGTTCGGTAAATAAGCGGATTTTATTAATCAATTTTTGTAGGATTTTTGGATATGTTTTTGTGAGTTTAAGACTATTTTCTAACTTTAAAAATGTTATTTTTAAGTATTTTTAATTTAAATAAATAAATAAAAATAATAAAAAAATGTTGATTTTTGACCGTTGACCATAAGCGTTGACTGTTTGACTGTGACTGTTGACTGTTTGACCGGTTCTATTGTGTGTATGTATGCGCCGGGCAGGACTCGAACCCGAGACCTCCCGTACGCGTGCACGCAGCTCTACCAACTGAGCTACGTGTCTAACCCGAAATATTTCTGTTTTTAATTATATTTATACACTAATTAAGTTAATCCGAAAATCATTTATTTTAAAAAGGACTTAATGTATCGACTCGGTGCTCTCCACAGGTCTCGAACCCAGGACCCGTGGTTTAGTTTGGCTCACAGTCCACCGCTGGACTGTGTGTCTAACTTGGTAAATATTCTGGTTTTTATTATACTTAACATCTTACTGTTGTGGATCCGGTTCAGTTTAAAAAAAGAAGGACATTTTATTACAGCGAAGGTGTGTGTGTCAAGGATCGAACTCGGGACGTATGCGTGTTTATTTGCACACAGTCCACCGCTGGACTGTGTGTCTAACCCGTTTATAAAACCGATTTTAATTTATCTTATCTCATACAAACTTCGTCTTCTTCGTTCAAAACACAGACAACTGATAAATCACTTGTTTCATGTTTAATTCGATTAACGGACAATATCAACGATTGAAATGCAATGGACAGAGAAAGTTTGGGGAGAGGATGTACCGGAACAGGTTGTCTTTTTCAGAATTCCGGCAAGGATCGCCGGCTCTGTTTTGTGAGCTTCCTCGGTTAACAGCGAGTTTCTGGAAGTTCCAGAAGTTTTCCGGCGAAAACAGAAAATCCGGCAACGTCGTCTGGAATAGATTCGTGTAGATGAAAGTCTCGGTTTTCCGGCGACTTGCAGAGAACTCCGGCGAGTGAAATTTCTTGTGACAGAGATTCTTCAGAGGTTTAAGGTGAGTGTGGGTGATGTCAGTATGAGCTCTAAGATCTTATTTTTTTGGTAAGCAGACGGGATGGAATGAATTCGATTTTCCGGCGAAAATTTCCGGTTAATTTATAGAGAATTCCGGCGACTGCGGCGAGGCTTTTCTGAGCGAAATGGAGAGTGTAATCTTGATAAACTCGCGCTCAACTGATGAATGATGTATAATTCAGATTGATTTACATTTTTGGTTTCAAATTCCAAAAATCTTTCGGTTATGGTTTGGTGATTTGAATGAGGGACATTAACGTTTTTCAGTTATAACTGGCGATGATGTAAATGCATCCGTTATGACAAAAGAAAACGTCAATGTTTGATGAATTCGTCGGGATTTCCGGCGAGAATGATTTGGGCGCTGAGTGACCTTCGACTTCAGTTTTTATTATATGAATTAATTGAATCAATAAATCAACAAGAAACACAAGTGGCGGAGTGGTTGGGCGAGTGTGAGTTAAGTCTTTGAATGATTCTCGGCTGACCCGGGTTCGAAACCCGGCTTCAGCATTTTATTTTTATTTCACTATTTTTAATACATTTTCAAATATAAATTTTATATTCTAATATACTTATTAATAATGTATCGTTTAAAATTAATTTGAGCATTAAATATGCAACGAAATTTTTAACTGGTTGTTCGGTTAATAAACGAAGCGGGTTTGGTAAATCCGGTTTTTTACGGATGTTACACACCATAACTTAGTGATGTGTTTAAAAGGAGAAATTGAACTTTATTGGTTATGGTTCGAACGATGATGTATGATAAAAAGCTCTCACGCTCTTTTTGGAGTTTTGCTCTTGAAACCGCCACAAGATTTCTAAATATTGCTCCAACAAAGAAGGTGGACAAAACACCATATGAGATTTTGCATATGGGAAGAAACCCGAAGTGACCTACATTAGGATATGGGGTTGTAACTCTTACTTTATGAGTGAGTATACGGACAAACTTGATCCATGCGACGAAAAGGTTTTTTCGCTGGATACCATAGACCGATTGGTTACTATTTCTACAATCTAACCGGAAATCGAGATTCCACAAAGCGTAGAGGTGAGTTCTTGGAAGACAAAAATTATATCACGAGGGAGGAAAATCTTGTAGATTTAGATGAGATCTGGATACCACCAGCAACCGAACCACAAGCCGAAACAACCAGTCAACAAGGAGTTGTTGAACTTGAAACTGAGAGGATTTAAGAGACGATAATGACACCAAGTGTTCATATAAGTACTAGGGATCGTTATGAACCCGATAGGTATATATTGGACTTCACGACTGACAACATCATGATAGTTGAGCCTAGCACTTCCAAAGCTTCAATCGAATATGCATAAACTAAGAAATGACTTGAGGCTATGAACACCGAGATGCAATCCATGGAATACAACCAAGTCTGGGTCTTAGTTGACCTTCCTCTCAAGAGTTGGACAAGATGAAACATATGGGTTTTCAAGAAGAAACCAATATGGATGGTAACGTGCAAACCTTTGAAGGAAGGTTGGCGGTGAAGGGCTTTACTCAGACTCAAGGAATTGATTATGAGGAAACCTTCTCACTGGTAGCCATGCTTAAGTTGATTAGGATACTACTTGCCATTTCCACATATCATGACTAAGTGATATGGCAAATGGATGTCAAAAGTGTGTTCCTTAATGGACTTCTTACTTAATATGTTTGTATGGTTCAACCTGAAGGTTATGTAAATCTAAAGCATCCTAATAAGGTATGCAAGTTACATAAATCAATTTATGGATTAAAGCAAACATCTCGATATTATATGTAGATTACATACTACTCATTGGAAAAAAAATATTCCTATGGACATTAAATCTTGGTTAAGAAAGTGTAATGAAGGATCTTGGCGAAGCTGCATTTATTATGGGAATAAAGATCTATAGAGATAGATGAAGGCGCCTAATAGGTTTAAGTCAAAGTACATACATTGATAAAATTCCTTCGACGTTGCGAAGATCATTACCAATGGCACATCTAACGATGCTGAATAAAAATCAGTGCCCTTGCTCGGACGAGGAAAATAAAAACATGGAATTGGTTTTATATGCTTCTATAATTGATCTAGGACGAGGAAAATAAGAACATGGAATTGGTTCCATATGCTTCTGCAATTGATTCTATCATCTATGCTTGATCAGTGCATTTTATGTACATTCTAGTCTATATTAATTAATCTTAAAATGCATTGGTATTGGTTTAAGACACACTACATTGATTAACTTTTATGTTTTATGGGTTATAAAGAAAATAAGTTTAATCAATGAAGTTATAATTGTTATTAATGATCAAATTCTCTTGTGTTGGTGGTCACGATGGAACAAAGAAAACAATGAATAATCTTGAAACAATTAAGTGAATTAGTAGTTCAATTAATATTTTGAGGTATTGATTTATTTTGTTGAAGTTTGTACGGAGGCTCTTAGATAAAATGGATGAATCAAGGAACAACACATGCGCTCACTAAAGATGGAATTTTAATTAAATGGAGTTTAAATATAACTATTGGGCCATCACTTGATTAGAGACTTATGGGCCGAAACTTTGGGTTGTGATTGTTGAGGCATGAGATCAAGTAATTATTATAAAGGGTTACGCACGATTAAAAGTGGGGGTGGAGAGTTTGTGACGGCTGAGTTGGTAGACGGCAAGAAGAGGAGATGCACGGAACGCAGCCGCCTTTTGGCGGCTATGTATGGTTCAAGGCATGAGCAATTAGGTGGCTTTCTCTAAGTGAACGGTTCGTAGGGTTGAATACTTTTCTCAGTTTTATTCATGGTTGGATTTGTTTTTGGCATTGACAACGTTTTACAAACAAATTGATGTGTTGGTTTCTTTGAACTATTTTCATGTGTTTTGAGTTCTTGCTTTACAACTTGTTCGGTTGATGACAAAACCTAGTAGCTCGTTGGGTGACATAGAGTAGCTTGACTCACACTAGTAAGTAGGGTAATTGAATTGTAAAAGATCTGATGACAAAGACCTATTTTTGATTACCACTTAAAGTAACCTACTTTTCAACACCATGTCTACGTGGTGGCCAATCAACTGAGTAAATTGAGTTTGGTATAAACCTAGAATCTCAAACTTGGAGGAGGTTATCTTTTGTGACTTCCCTTGGATGAACGATTACTTTGTTTTTAACTAGACTTTGTTTACGGATTTGTTTAAACTGGTACAGCTTGACCACTTGTGTTGATTTCTTGGTAAACTTTTTTATATTTGAATTATTTGTCATTTATCAAGCGTATTGGCGATAGACTTGCATCGTTAGCGGGTTGGTAAATTGGTGGGTAGTTGATATAAACAAACGGGTTATTAGGTTGTACGGTGAATCTTAAAAACTATCCCTAATAATTAATCAAAATCACTAATCCCGAGGCTATGTCCATGTGGTGTTATGAATCGGTAAACAAGTTTTTATGTTAAAATGGGTAATCGGATTCTGGGTGGGGTTACTTCTTAATATATTAACTATTTTTGAGATATTTAATTAGATAATCTAGCTAAACACTAACCACATATTCCCCGTGGATACGATACCCTACTTACGCTATCTACTTAGTTTAAATAAGTTTTTGATTGACCCTAAGGACATCATCAATGCTATGTTATTACTAGACTTGATGTGTCGTATGCTTTGAGCACGACGAGTAGATATCAGCATAATCCTAGAATAGATCATTGGACTACAAGAAGAACATTATTAAGTACTTGTAAAGGACTAAGGATATCTTCTTGTTTTATGGAGAGGTAGAATAGTAGCTATCAATTAAGTGTTACAAGGATGCAAGCTTCCAGACAGATCAAGATGATTCTCGATCGCAGTCAGGTTATGTATTCGTTCTAAATGGTGGACCGATCACCTGGAAGAGTTCAAGTAGAGTGTAGTCGCTAAGTCCACCAACAAGTCTGAATACATAGCAACATCGGATGCTGCCAAAAAGTTTGCTTGGATGAAGAAGTTTATTGCTGATCTCGACGTGGTACCTAGCATAAAGAAACCCATCGAGATATCATGTGATAATTCTAGTACCATAACTCAGGAAAAAGAACCAAGGTCACACCAAAGCATGAAGCACATACTCAGAAGGTTCAACTATATACGAGATATACTGGATCGGGGAGACATCGCTATAAACAAAGTTCATACGGAATAAAATTTAGCAAACCCCTTCACTGAACCTATATTGTTAGACATGAGGAGCGTACTAAGAAGATAGGGCTTAGATTTGCTAGAGAATGGATTTGATCTTAATTTATATTTGGTTCTTTCGAACAGTTATATTATATATTTATTTTCATTTAATGGTTAAATGCATTATAAATAAATGTTTCAATGTTCAATTTTTGTGTGTTTAAGCAATCCTTGAAAAAGTGTATTCTAAATGTCTGTAGTCGATTAGACTCATGTGAATCAATCTGAACTAATTTATTATGAACGATTGGTTGTTTCATGAGATGATAGGCTCGAGGCTTTGAGATCCAATATTCATCGAAGAATGACAGCAGACGTAACTTGCTTCAAAACGATTTTTATGAATCTTAGTCATAAGATTTTTGAAACTGGTATGATCCTCTTATCTTTAGATCCAAGGGACATACTAGAACTAACTTTAGCCAAAGGTTGTTCTTTGATCATATATAACGTTGTACCTTAAGGCGGTAATAAAGATATATGACTGGGAATAAATCTGAAGTTAAGTGGGAGTTGTTTGTTAGCCCAAAGGATATGTTCCCCTTTGAGAAAGGAGTTGAAAGTTTTTGCACCCTCATTGATGCGAACTACGGTATAAAATGAGTAGTTTGTTAGACCACTTCAACTATAGAACGTGTACAAAAACGGTTAAAGCACACGTGCGACAGGGTTCCAGGATTAGCATTCGTGCCTCTCTCGGAATCTGACTTCAAAGCTTTAATCAATCGATCCAGGTTATGTGAGCGCTTATTAGGGTTTCGTTGTCCTTACGGATTCTCTAGTTTCCCAATATACGAGTATTATCTACCGGAACCATCATGAGCCACCGCTACCAACTGCCGCCGGCAACCACCAGCTCGCCACCCTCCTCGACGGTTTGCCCTTGTTGTCCGACCATCGTCGCCCGCCTCACGCCACCACCCAGCTTCGGCCGGCTAGCCCCGCAGTTTCCATTTCCAGTGAGACCGGAAAATCAGGTTTATGGTGTGTGTTCCATTAAAGCGATTATAACTGGTTTTGGACCGTGAAGAGTTCTCAGGTTCGTGTGTACGGGTTTCGAGCTACAGGTTCAAGAGGTTATGTCAAGAGTTTATTCAAGTGCCTCAGATTTTGTGAACATGTCAACTAGCGTAAAGTTCGTTTCTTACATCATGTGCTTATTCGGTATTCGTCAAAAGGTACGATTTTCTCGAACATCCCTATGGTTGTGTTAATAGTTTATACGAATCGCAATTAGATCACTAACATGATATTTAATTGGATTAAATTGTGTACAACCTTTTGCCGCTATTAATATGATATATTAAAAAATAAATAAATAAATAAAATTATGATTTTATTTATAGAAAAATAAAAACCTATGAAAATCCAAAGAATGTTTTATGCCTTAGTGATAGAAGGTTAGAAACGAAGATGTGTTAACTCAGTATAGACTTTTTGCTTAAATAGATGTTTCACTAATGATTTCATTGGAATCATATGTTAACATTTCTCAAATGATTTTTTACCATATTTGACTAAGGAGTCCAAGTGTCCAGGATCCTTTGGATTACAGTGATTTATAGCGTAACTCACAGGCGAGTTATAGACCCCTTTTTAGATAGTTTTTTTTAGGGAATGCATTCTTGGTAAAGCACTATTGTGTTCCAGAGTTTACTAATGGAAAGAAAGGAAAAAAAAGTAAAATATTTTGGGTTCCAGAGTTTCATTTAAGGAAGGAAAAGAAAGGAAAATAAAAATGTTGTGTTCCCGAGTTTCATTTAAGGAAGGAAAAGAAAGGAAATGACAGGAAAACTAGGCTAAATTCTTTAGTTTTTCTATCCTTCCAATTTGGAAGGAAATGGGAGGAAAGACATCTTTTTGTTTCATTTCTCATCTTTCCTTTCATACCTTTACTTTCTATTCTTTTTCCCTCGTTAAGTTAACTCGGGAACAGAGCGTAAGGCAAAGCATGATAGTTAAAAAATATAAAAGTCAATGAAAAGGAAGTTTTAGAAAATGGAACCATTAGCCTCTAGGACTATCAGAAAACGTTTTTAATTAATTAATGTAATGTTTGGCATCCTGATTATCTATGTTATGTTTTAAATTGAAACATTCAGACTATGGTTTGTATTTGACTTGAATGTTTGGATTGTATGAATTTCTGCTACATGGTTTTAAATTATCAGTTTAAGAACTATTTGCTAAAAAGTAAATCCATCATATGAGACCCCTGGTTTTGTGGCGTTCAAGTTTGTATCAGAGCAATAATTAAGAAATCCAGGCGTTTCGTAGATGTCTGGACTAAAATTATGAATGCGACCAAGTTAAGGATGCAAGTGTCGGTAGCTTGATGCCACAAGAGGATACATAGAGTATGGCGTGTATAGTATGCTTTGCTTGTTAGGATACAGGCCTGAATGCTAATGTGATTAATGAAATGCAACATTTAGAACTCGAAAGGTAAGATGAAATGTTAATGGCAACTGGACGTTGATATTCGTTGCTTACATTACTTGTATCACTCTGAATCATTTGCCTAGCACGATTACATTGGTGTTCCACCCTTCACAGAACTTACTGAATGGTAGGATAAAGAAGTGGTAAGCACGGTGGTGGTCGTACCGTACGTTAGAGGAAGGCCAAGAAAAGGCAAAGTGGAGTGATTAATGAGAATTAGGAAATCGAGAACAGTGTTCATGAGAACAAGTCTCCTTCTACAGAGAATCATGGGGGAAAGTCAATTATAGCTGGAGGTCAGGGAAGCAACTGCTAATTAGGTTACCTTAAGTACAACAGCTCCTAGCTCCTAATTTTGACTAAGGCCTTAGGCTCTAAAGGCAGCCTGGAAAGAAACCAGTAGTAATAGCAACTCTAAAGAAATCAACGGTGACGAAAGCCGGCCTAAAGGAGAAGATGCACCCACTGAAACCTGCTCGTGGTTGCAGTCATTTACAGGTTACAACCCACCTTCGTGGGATGGTAAGAAAGATGCTACCACCACTTTGCAATAGATGTCTGAGATGGAAGCTGTTGTTGAAAACGAGTGTCACATACAAGGGCGTAGCTTATAAAAAGCTCGGGGTGCCTCGACCCCCACCGGCATTTCGCTAGTAGTGTTAATTTTCCGATTTTTGTCCGAAATTCTTATAAATATAGAGGTCGGTCCCCACTAATTGTTTTGACAAAAAATTCCAGGCGTCTACCAATTTCTTGTCAAAAATTTTATAGGTATTGTCGTATGGAGTTTTAAAAAAAAAGAATGATGCTATTAGTAAAGTTTTATACTTGAATTTAAACTTGAAGTGGGCTTTTAATAAAGTTTGAAACTAGGTCATTGTTTGTTAAACTTAAAGTGGGTATTAAACGTGAAGAACGGGACTATTAATAAAGTCTTCCAACGGGACTATTAGTAAAGTCTTCCTGGTAGTTATCATTTCTCTTGCTTCATCCATCATAAGTATTTTAGGCCTTTTTTATTAAAGGGTAACTTTATTAGAATGTAACTAAGTTTGTTAACTGTTTCAATTAAGTCATCCAAACTTTTTTGTCTTTCTAAAGTCATTGAAGTTTAATTTAATATTCTAATGCTAAGTAATAAGGTACAGTTACAAGATGAGTTTCTTAACTGTTTTCGAAAATCTAACCATCCAGTGCTCTAAATAATAAAAATTCAACATTAAACCACAATAAAAAAAATGAAAAGAGACGGATCCAACAAAAATCAACATTAATTAAATAACAATAAAAATCAAACAAAACCCTTGAATCCCACGCCCTTACAAATCTTCATCATCTTCCTTATATTAAAACCTGCAAATTAATTCACCCCATTTCACCCTACCCGTACATGAATCTCCATTGTCGTAACCTCACACAACAAAAAAACCCTGAAAATTCTATTCAATTCACCCCATTTCAGCCTAACCGTACATGAATCTCAAACCTCACACAACAATTACAATGACAGATTTCGAGAAAACCGCACTTGTTAACTCACCAACGACCTCCAGATTGGTGTCGGAGACGGTAAACGGTTCTCCCCAAATCGTTATACAAGGTTACTCGTTGGCAAAAGGTATGGGGATCAGAATACACAGTCGTGAAGGTTGAATCGCAAAGCTAGTAGCCGTGATCGAAGGGTTTGATCGATTGAAAGTTTGAAACTTCGTCCATGGTGTTTATGGAAACTTAAATTATGTTATGATTTTATAAATATGATATCCATGTAAGCATTAAAAAAATAAAAAATAAGAGGAAAAAAATGTAATTTGGTGACCTGGTAATTACATAATAATATTAGAACACTAAATTAAGGTTTAGTTACTTTAGAGAAATGAAAAAACTTTGGATGACTTAATTGAAACATTTGACAAACTTGATTATATTTGTGTGACATTTCCCTTTATTAAACAATATTTAGATCTTTGATGTCTGTTAAGGTTTGAATGAATGAATATTAATTAGATATTTGGAGTTATTGTTGTTTGACCTAACCCGAACCGAATCATCGCCCCAAAAATACAACTCGAAATATAGCGATAATGAAAAAAAAATTGGGTGCACTGACTTTCGGGTACATGGAACTTTTGGTCAAGCTCCGCCCTGTTACAAAGATCAAGCTTTTAAGTTTGTTGCACATGCATTTGTCTTTGGCTCTGTTCTGGTGGGAAACTATCAAGCAAACAAAGATCTCAAGAAGATTACATGGGAAGAAAAGTTGATGTTCAAGAAGTTTTGTGCTTGAAATGAGGTGGTTCATGTGAAAAATCAATTCCTGATGCTAAAGGCTTACACCATGACCCATCACAAGTACACCTCAAGGTTTAATGAGATGGCTAGACTTATACATAGTGAAAGTTCTAGTTTCATCGTAGTTGTCACACCCCTAATTTCCACGTGTAACCCGGTGGGCCCGGTTGGGGAATATCGTGACGTAAGTTGATATCATCATTACCAAACAATACAATATAACACAGCAGAAGTCTGGATAATTACTATTACAAACGTTTGAATGTTTAAAGTTCAAAATAATAAATACAATGCTTGTAACTAGATCCACAGGCGGATCGAAATATGAATACAAAAGGGAATTTTAATAGACTACGGCCTTCTAAGCAAGGGTTGCAATTCCTCTTAAGCTTCGCCTGAGCACTTCCAGCCTAATTACGTATACTTGTCACTTGCGCTTAGTCTTTTTGAAAATACGTCAGTTTTCACTGGTAAATACATTTAACTGACTCATTTTGAAAACATTTTGAAAACATTTAGTGTACGCAATGGTACTTAGTTTTTAATAAATAACTTGGGACAAATAATTTTCATTTTATCAGTTTTACATGCTAATAATACATTTAGAGCCCGGAAACTATGCCGGGATCATGATTAATCGACACGCCACTTAACACCTTTAATAGGTGCACCCTTAATGGGTTAAAATTTAATTTAGCATCTGACGGGTGTATGCCTACACCCCGTGCTTAGGTCGTGGCCATTTGCAATTAAATGAGCCGTGGATATCCAGGACACGGTCGTTTTAACCCCCAAATGTTTTTTTATTAAGCAATACGAATTAAAATGGATTATTTGAATTCCCGACTCATTGGTCTTTGATCCCATATCCAACCATACGTATTAGTATACCGTATCCCAAGCCTGTATAAGGGAAAATAAGTTAAAGTATTTACTTGGCTTACAAAATCTTTAATAATAAAAAAATAAGCAAAGCACAGCCGTAATCAAATAAACTAGCTTGGCGACAATCTACCGGAAGTCTCTAGTCTGGAATGGATGGTATTATTAACCGATTAGTTAGCTAGCGGGTCTTTATTTAGTCTTTGACTTAGACCGGCTAACTTAAAATAAAGAATACGATACAAAAACGCTAGATTAAGCGATGACCGAAAAAGAATGTATTTTGGACCCGACAAGTACTAGGAATTGTATAATATGGGTTACCATTTTACATTCTGTATTTGAGAATATTTTAATATGGTTAAACCCGTTTCGGTTAAATTACGTAAACTAGTTACGTGGGCCGAACCGTACGTATATAAGCGAAACTGGGTAACCGGGTGAGTCCTATACAAGTTCCATATGCCATTAAGTTTAAAATACATTGTTATAACAGTATGTTATTGATATGATGGCCTATGGTTTTAAAAGCAAATTGTGCCTTAAAAGGGCAATTTCGTCATTTTAAAATGTAATAAACGAGCTTATACGTAAACTGATGTTATTAACATAAACATTCTGTAAAAGTACCTATTTTATGATGTTATATCAGTAGGATATCAATTGTATGCGTGGTTTATAGTTTAAGACCAAATTATGTCCCGATTCGGTCATTTCACGCATAATTCGATAACTTATTTGGGAATCTGAGTTTGGGACATGTACCTACTGTTAATAATTTGAAAACATGTTTTGAAATCAGTAGGTATCAAGTCTTAGTGCTCTAATATGGTTTTAAACCATATTGTGCGCCGAAACGGCGATTAAATCCCTAAATGACGATTTAAATGGTATTTAAGTAAAACTATTGTTGTGATCAGGTTTGTATGACCAAAGTATGTTAATATATATGTTGTATTAGTAAGTATAAGGTTTTGGTTCATAAAAATGTTAAAAAAAATAAGGCGCCGAGAGGGCATATCGTCATTTAAGGACATAATGTGTAAACTAGAGATTAAACTCAAGTTTGCAACCTGAATAAATATCCCAAATAATCCTAATAATGATATTACATCAGTAGGTAATGAGTTTTGATGTCAAGTTTATGTTTAAATTGTTTTATGCGCCAAAAGGGCGATTTGGTCCTTTAAAAGCATGAATTGCGATAATTAAACAAAGCTCAGGTTATGACCAGATTATTATTATTGACATACAAAATAAGTTAATCATGTTTATAAATCAGTATATAATTCATTTCCGTGCTCATTTATATAAAATAATGCTTTTGAGTATTGTCACACCCCGACCCGCAGCGGAATAAGAGTCGGGGCATAATTGGGTTATCACCAAAGCTCATGACATTTACTAATATGTTTCATATTTAATAAAGTCAAAGTTACATTTCCAAATATCCAAACATGTTCATACAATATATAAAAGAAATAAGCCAAACATAACAATCCCAACTCTAAATCATTTTATTCTTCTAGTCCAGTCCTATGTGTTCCTAGCTGCTGCTGGCTCACCTGTATCATGTGTAAATGGGTTTTTGGGTCAACATAAGTTGGCGAGTGAACCTTATTAGATAAACATTTATTAATGAATTACTTGTTAGTTTATCAATGAAAAATTGTGCATAGTCATAAATGAGCAAATGTAAATAATCAAGCAGTGGCAAATAGCAATCACAACTATAACATACAATAACATATGATAGCATACTTGAACATACCAACATCATACAATAAATAACATAATTGAAACTGTGCGATCAAGGCTCAATCAAACGGAGCCGATCGTATTGCATGTACTGAAAATGTAAATTGTCTGTGCGATCAAGGCTCAATGAAACGGAGCCGATCGTATTGCATGTACTGAAAATGTAAAATGTCTGTGCGATCAAGGCTCAATCAAACAGAGTCCGATCGTATGTGGGCACGCCAGGTTCAACCTCATAATGAAATGGGGAACATGCTCAACGCTCATAATGTAATGGGGAGCGGCGGCCTATGAAATTGCATGTACTGAAAATAATAAATTGCATCCAACAGTAACTACATAACAGTTGAAACAAACTGAATACACATGTTCATGATATGATGTATGCACAATGATTTAATTATAATATATATATATAACAAGACACATGATACACCCCAAAACGTGATTAAAACGAGGAATTTGTAAAGATTCACTCACATTGGGTGCGTTGGATTGGAGATGGTGAGATGCGCACGAATTAGATGAGCGGAACAATGAGAAATACTAACCTAAATAATAACGGAAAAATATATTAAACGAGTGGATTTTATTAAGGATTTTAATGAAATTTTTAGATATATTTTTGTGAGTTCAAGGCTATTTTCTATCTTTAAAAATGTTATTTTTAAGTATTTTTTTAATTGATTTTTAAAGTAAATTAAATAAATAAAAATATAAAAAAATTGTTTATTTAGCGTTGACCGTTGACCTGTTGACCTGTTGACCGGTTCGGTCAGGGACATGGTTTGCGCTGGTGAGGCTCGAACCCGAGACCTCCCGTACGCGTGCACGCAGCTCTACCAACTGAGCTACGTGTCTAACCCGAAATAATCTTGTTTTTAATTATATTTATATACTTATTCAATTTAACCGAAAATTCTTTTAATTACAAAAACCTTTTAATTCAACGGACCGGTGCTAGTGTCGGGTTTCGAACGCGCGACGTATGACTTAATGTTGCACATAGTCCACCGTTGGACTGTGTGTCTAACCTGGTTATTATCTCGGTTTTTATTATACTTAACAACTAACTGAGTTAACCCGGTTTAGTTTTTAAACAAAAGGCATTTTTATACATAAGGAGTGCGTGTAGCAGGGATCGAACTCGGGACGTGTATGATTTTTGTTTGCACACAGTCCACCGCTGGACTGTGTGTCTAACCCGTTTATAATTCCGATTTTAATTAATCTTATGTCATCTCTGAACTCGTCTTCTTCATTTCAAACACAGACATCAATCAAAGGAACTGATACGTGGTTAATTTAGTTAATGAACATGATGAACAATTTGGAAGCATTGAACCGAAAAGTTTGGGGAACGAAAATACCGAACAGATCGTCTTCTTCAGAGAATCCGGCGAAGCTCGTCGGCTCTGTTTTGGAACCTTCGGCTGTGAGAATCAATTAACAGGTTTAAGGGATTAGATGTGAAATTGAACTAATGAGTATTGATTATCAGCACGTTTGAATGAGCATACCGGTAATCAGCGAGTTTCCGACAATTCCAGAAGTTTTCCGGTGAAAACAGAAAGTCCAGCAATGTCGTCTGTGGTTGATTATGAGCGATGGGTTAGTGTTAGTAAGGTTCTAACAATTGATTGAAACAGTAAAGTCGAGGTATTTTACCGGTTTGAGTTGAATATGGTTTTCCGGCGACTTTTGCAGAAAATTCCGGCGAGCTGATTTAGGCGTTCTGATGGTCTGAAAATGTGACGAAAATGAAATGGAGTATTGGTATGATATTTCTGAGTCGCGAGAGTGGTCTGAAGTTGAAGAAATCTGGACTTGATGATTTTTCGGTTATAAAAACCGATAATGATGAGGCTTTATGTTTAATCAATTCCGACTTGATTAAAAATCGTCGGTGCATCGGTTATAAACTGAATGTGCGAGTAAACAAACGAATTGACGATTGATTTGCCGATTACCGTTTTCAGTTGGCGCAACCGGTTTAACTGGGTTTGTGTATAAATCTCATTTGTGTTCCTAGTGATAACAGAAAACACAATGTGGCGGAGTGGTCTTGTGAGTGTGTGTTAAGTCGCTGAAGTTGATTTCTGGCTGACCCGGGTTCGAGTCCCGGCAGCATAAATTTTTTTTTTATTTTGTTTTAACCTTTTATCAAATATACTTTTTATAGTTTAGTTTATCTATTAATTATGTATCATTTTAAGTCAAAATAATCATAAATATTCAACGTGATTTTTATAACTTGATATTCGATTACAAAACGGAGCGGGTTTTGGAAACCCGTTTTTGACAAATGTTACAAGTATGAAGGGCATTTTAGCAAAGTTTAGGCATATTTATCGGATACTTGTGTAAAAACTCGGATTACTACATGACCATGTCCTATAACTCCAGAGGGTTATAGTATAATATAACATGGTCATAATGCAACTTCGGGACAGTAGCTGATGTTGCTAAATCGGGTCAGAACTGAAATTCAAAGCAAAAGTCAACTTTCGCGACTTTCGGTTGCGAACCGACCTTAGACCTGGAATTGACGAGCCGAACATATTCCTACATGATCTTATAATTATTACCAAGTTATTAGTGTATCAAAACAGGTTTTATAACACCTACATTGCTAGTTATGATTTTATTTCAAAACTGACCCGTTTGACTTTTATTAACATAACTTTGACCCGTTAATTGACCAAGCAAACGTGGTAATCAGGAGGTGCCCTCTCGAGGGATTGACACCTACCTTATTACGATCACATAGCCATGTTCGTTACCAACATTGGATGATGGTCTTAGTTCAAAGTCAAAGCGTTTTTACGTCAACGCTTTGACATTGGCTTAAAGCCTACTAAAAAGGAAAGAACTGAATTGGAACACTTACTAGTGAACCAAAGATGGCTAAGAGACTCAGAGGAAGTCCCCAATAAGCTCAGGAACCTCCAAGTGAGCAATAGAGAGAAGAAGAGAAGGATGAGCAAGTTGGGAGTCACACCAAGGTTGCTATTTATAGCAATGGGGGAAGCATAGGATCAAGACAGGTGTTGGGGGATGATTCCAGATGAGGACAGGTGTTTTTGGTCGTGGCACAACCAAGGGAAAGGGTGGCATGGCGAGCAAGGTGGCAGGCACAGCAGGCTGCCATGTTTCTGTCACTGGAGACCCCTTACGGACCGTAAGGGTCATGCCTTGCGGTCCGTAAGGACCTCTGGCGCCCACAGATTTTGAATGGTTACGGACTGTAACCATTGAGGCTTGCGGTCCGTAACCGCCTTACTGAAACCATATTTTGCTTAACCTTACGGTCCGTAACCATATATGGTTACGGTCCGTAAGGACCTATAGAGATTGGAAGATTGGCAAATTTACCACTTGGTCCCCCGACTTTTCTCGATGCTCGTTCAGAGGTTATTAAAATAACATGACGGCGTCGTTGGTCCCTCTCAGCTACACGTGGCAACCACAAATCTTTGGGACACTTGTCGGATTTTTATTGGACGAAATTTTCGAGGTGTCACAGTAGTGGATAAAAGTGTAGATTTAAAAATCCGTTTTACAAAGGAGTTAGTTGTATCGGACCAAAATAAATAATTAAAGTGACACCAGTCTAGATTAGAAGGTTCTTTAGTGTAATTTCTTATTCTATAAATTCCTATGTATCTCTTCAGTTTCTTTGTGAAATAATAATCAATCAGGTTAGTTGTTTTGGTATCCAAAGCCTTCCTTTTTTTACTCAAATCTCAAAAGTCTCACCACCAGCCTCCCTGTTGATGTCAATTTCCGGCAAACCTATCCCCAGCCGACGATAACTTCCGGCTCCAATCTAAAATCTTCCCATGGCTACTATCATTCCTTTCACCACCCAAGAAAAGACGGCATACAACTCTCACAAATTTTCTTTCACTTTGAACCCTAAAAATTATGGTTATTGGAAAGCGATGATTGAACCTTTCCTTATCGCCAACAATCTGTTCGGCTATATTGATGGTACGGTTCCGTGTCCACATGAAAAAGTTACTACTGAAGATGCCACCACTGATAATCCTAGTTATCGAGGGTGGATTGCTAATGATGCTCATGTTCGAATGATCCTTGTCTCTACTATTTCTGAAGCCTCCTTCCAACATGTTCAAGGTACAACCTCCCGTGACATTTGGCTTGCCTTAGAGCATGCTTATGCTCCTTCAACATCTTCTCATGAATTTACTTTAAAAACCCAACTCCTTAAAATCACCATGAAAGGCGATGAAAAACCAATTGATTACCTAAGTCGTGCTCAGGAATATGCTACTGCTCTCGTCAATATTGGCGAACCCATGAAGGATAAAGATCTTGTCATGCTCACCATAGCAGGTCTACGTGAAGAGTATAACGGTCTCAAGAGTAATCTCCTTGCTTGATCCCCTCTGGTTGCCTTTAATGAGTTACATGGCCTTCTTAGTGACCATGATTATATGTTGAACAGACTCAATACCATCTCGATTACAGCCAACCTCTCATCGCATTTCCTTGATGCGGTTGCCACTGCACCTCTCCCCCCTCCCGCTGGTCTTAAAACCCTTTAACTCGTGGCTGCCCAGATTGGTTGTCAGCTTCTCGGGGTGTGACATTCATCCAGCAGCCCCGACTCAACAGGCTGCCATGGCTTCAGTTTCTCAACCGCAAGCATACTTCTCTCCTCGTTCCAACAATAACAACCGCAATAATAGAGGAAACTGTGGCAACTATCGCAACAACACTCGCTCCAACTGTGGCCGAGAACAACAGGGAAGAAGACAGTTTTCTTGGGCTTCCACCCAAACATGGTTTATGGTCACTGCAATTGGTGTGGAATCGGACACATTCCGTCTCAATGTCCAAATCAGTCCTCTAATATGTAACAACTCATATTTTCGTTGTTATCTTTTTCTGTTTATTTCGTTTGTATCCTTATTTGTAATCCGAGATTTGATTAAAGGAATGGTTTGTGTTTGTTAAATACATTAAACGCCTATTAAACACAACGCTAACTCAAGACAATCACAAGCAACTATGTTACCTTAAGAGCCGAGTGTGTTGTTGTACAATAACCACTTGCACCGTCGACATCACTTATCGCATCGCATCGCAAACGCAGTTATTTATGTGGAATTATGTTATATGTGTGCTATACTTGTTTATCTTATGTGTTTCTATATCTAAAAACGCTCATACGCTCACACAACTCGCTCTCTCTCATTACAATGGTAACATAACGCTTAACAACACACTTTGATCAGTGGTGAACAAGTAAGAACTTCCTCAAGAATCCTCAAGTTCGCTCGAACTTGCATAACTTCCATCTAAACTGGCCAAGTTCGGCCGAACTTGATCTCTACCAGCTCAATTTCTCCTCACCTATAAATACCCAGCACCTCCCTTCATGCTCTCCTTGCTGCAAGTTCGCCTGAAAGCTCCCAAAACCGAAAACCTTTAATTTCCAACTAAGAATCAACCCGTTTTTATGCAAACAACAACACTTTTACTAAGATTTTGCACAAGGATTACTTTCGTTTTCAACAAAATTCTTCTGTTTATGAAAATCTTCATCTTTTTCTATAAAACTTCTTCTTTTCACTTAGAACTACACCGAACAAGTGTATTTGGGTTTAGCTTTGGCTTCCTAAGCTAGAAATCCTTATGATTTCGACTCACCAAGTGTTAGATCTAAGAAAAACCTTTTAAAGTATCGATTTTTACACAAGAAAAGGACTAATGACGTGTGTTTCGTTCACTTTGAAGTGGAACGAGGCGTTGTCAGGCAAGATCTCAGATCCGGAAGCACAAGGACGATGTCGTCACCTTGACGAACTGGACTAACCCGTACGAACAATCAAGTTTGCCCGGATTAGCCCGAGTTCCTGTAAAGTGGCTAAAACTCGCTCCAGAAGACCTCTTCAGCCTATGTTTTGCTCAGTAGCTTAAGGTTGGAGGGATGGACACTCAATTTACTCAGCAAACGACGCAAAACGCACGATTGGGTGACCAAAACAGTCAAGTTCGCTCCAAAAAGAGCAAGTTCGCTCGAAGTTGTCATCAGCTAATGACCAACTTCCCCCGAACTTAATCAAATTTCAAGAAATTCAGTCAAGTTCGCCCGAACTTGTACAGTTTCCAAGGAAACCAGACAAGTTCGCCAGAACTTGTACTATCTGTAAGCAAATATGTCAAGTTCGCCCGAACTTGTACTATTTGTAAGCAAATATGTCAAGTTCGCCCGAACTTGCACGAAATCCAAGGGATTTGGTGCAACTTCGCCCGAACTTGTACAAATCCAGTAACCTTCAGACAAGTTCGCCCGAACTTGTACCAAATCCAAGGGATTTGGTACAACTTCGCCCGAACTTATCCACTGCCCCTTCACGTTTCGACCGTTTCAGCAATTCAGAAGACTGATGCACTTCTGTTTGTTTATAGCTGATCCGGCGCTCCCTCAATCTACATGAGATCCCATCCCTCTCTCTTAACGCACCAAATGTGAGTATACTTGAACCCCTTTACGATTAAACGCACTTTTGGGTGTCACATATGTTCTTATATCAAAACACATCACACAACTCAAAACGCTTATTCGCAACCCGCCTTTACATGATTATACGTGACTCGATGAATTGTATGTATTGCTTGGTTTGTATACCACCCTTAACATGATAGCTTGCTAGAGGTTGACCCGCCACCCGGAGGCCCAGGGTTGTTAAGGCTCGCACTTTTACTTCTCATTTATTTTCTCTTTAGTACGTGGACACTTGTTCGCGTGCCTCACACTCGCGGTTTGTTTGTTTACATGTATCATTGCAGTAGTATAATTCACATCTCTTACGTATGTTCATGCGGTACGCTTTCTATATCTACTATGTATGCAAACATGTATGCTCACATTTACTTAATTGTATTGACGTTTATTTTAACATATGTGACAGATTGATAATATTTGCTGAAATGGATTAGGGCTATCTCTAGAAACTCATGTATTAGAAATCTAGGGGAGATCGAATTGGACATGTTTGAGAGATTATTTGATATTTGTAATAATTATTTATGGATTTTATGTTTGGTAGTATGGGATATTGAACGTTTAAATATTATCGCTTAAATAGTTGTTATGGATTCTCTCGAGCAATCTGATTCGCCTAGTGTCGCGCCCCGATGTTTCCGCCATCGGTTGGGTGTGACATAATAGCCGTGCACAACACAACTATGCTGCCTCTGACGCTGGCTCATACTCCATTTGGAATCCGGACACAGGCGCTAATCATCATAGCACTCCAAACTTGTCCAGCCTTGACAATTCCGAGGCTTACTATGGTACTGACTCTCTCCATGTTGGTGACGGTAACCCGCTTCCTATTCTTCATATTGGCCCTAAACAATTTTTTTCCCACGAATAAAACTTTTAACCTTTCAGACATTCTTCATGTACCCCAACTTAAAATAAACCTACTTTCTGTGTAAAAAATTTGTTGTGACAATAATGTTTTCTTTGAATTTCACTCATCCTTTTTTGTTGTCAATGACGAGTTTACACAAGCTACCCTCCTCAGGGGTCCAAGTGGACAATCCATCTTCCTAGGTTTCAGTTGCTTCCTAAAGTTGCGTTCACAACCACCAAAGCTTCCTCCACAATATGGCATCAAAGATTAGGTCATCCTCACAGTCGAGTCTTTAATTATGTTGTTTCTTCGTGTTCTTTACCTGTTTCAAATAAATTGTCATCATCGTTGTGTACTTCTTGTCAAATGGGCAAGTAATCTAAACTTCAATTGCATTAATCAACCTTTCGTAGTAATAAAGTTTTGGATTTAGTTTATTGTCTATTGATTCTTATCGTTATTACTTGTTGTGTGTTAGATCACTATTCTCGTTATGTGTGGCTTTTTCCATTGTCTAAAAAATCGGATGGTTATACTCAATTCACCAACTTTGTGCGTATGGTGGAACGCTAATTCAACACCAAGCTCAAAAGCGTCTAATATGATTGGGGGCGAGTTTCGCAACTTGACTTCGTTTCTTAAATCTCTTGGTATTATTCATCGCATGTCGTGTCCTCACACGAGTGAACAAAACAGGACTGTTGAACGATGTCGTCGCTATGTTGTGGAAACTGGGCTTGCTCTTCTTGCTCAAGCTCATTTACCTCAATGCTTTTGGTTTTTTGCCTTTGAAACAGCGGTCTACCTCATAAACCGTCTTTCTTCTCGAGTCACTCGTGAAAAATCTCCCTTTCAAATTCTCTTCAACCGTAAACTAGAGTACACATTCCTTCGTGTCTTTGGCTGTCAATGTTTTCCTTATCTCGTCCCTACAACCGTCATAAAGTTGATTATCGGTCTGTCTCGTGTGTCTTTCTTGGATATAGTCCTGTTCACCATGGATATCGCTGGTTTGACCCTCAAACCGAACGTGTGTACATTGTTCGACATGTTCGCTTTAATGAACATATTTTTCCCTACAATCAACCCTTACCTACTCAACCTACTTCCCCACCCTCATCTCCTTACACTTCTATATTCCCTGACCCAATACATGACTTCTCTACACCATCTGAAACACCACACCCACCAAGCCCACCACCCACTCCGCCACCTGCCCACGCTCAACACCAACCCGATTTTGTTCCCCAACCTCCACCACCCCCGACACCTAGAACTCGTCCTTCTCACCTACGACAAAACCCAAAACAAACTAAACGTTTTGATCCTTCGGCCTATAGTGCCTCCATTAACTCTATCCCAACTAAACCCACATCCTTTACCGTTGCCAACAATTCCCTGGAGTGGCGTCGTGCCATGGTCGAAGAATTAGAGGCCTTACACAAGAATGGAACCTAGTCCTTAGTTCCTCGTGTTCCTAATACTAATGTTGTTGATTGCAAATGGGTGTACAGGTTAAAAACTGACCATAATGGCAACATTAGTCGTTATAAGGCAAAACTTGTTGCAAAAGTTTTCGGCAGCAGTCCGGGGTGGATTATCATGAGACTTTTAGCCCTGTTGTTAAATCGGCCACTATCCGTACGGTGCTCTCTCTTGCAATTTCTAATTCTTGGCCGTTAAAACAGTTGGATGCTCAAAATGCCTTTCTTCACGGGGATCTTGAAGAAACCGTTTACATGACTCAGCCGCCCGGTTTTGTTGATCCCACTAAACTTCATCATGTGTGTTGTTGCACAAGTCCTTATACGGTTTGAAACATGCCCCACGGGCGTGGTTCAACAAGCTTTCCACAGCCTTGCAACAACTTGGTTTCTTTGGCTCCAAACGGATCCATCCCTTTTCATCTATAATCACAAAGGTAGCATGATTTATGTCTTGGTGTATGTTGATGATATTATTATCACCGGCAATAATTCTACGCTGGTCAATTTCGTAATAGCGAAGCTAAGCTCCATGTTGGAGGTCAAAGACCTTGGTCATGTACATTACTTCTCTGGCATCGAAGTTCTTCACCAGAACTCTGATCTAATTCTTTCTCAAAGGAAGTACCTTCTAGATGTTATTTATAGGGCTGGTCTCTGTGAATGCAAACCTGTTGCCTCTCCAATGGACACGAAGTCAGTTCTCTTACCGAATGATAGGCCGTTTTTTGCTGACCCGACACGGTATCGTCAAATAGTTGGTGCCCTTCAGTATGCTACCCTTTCACACCCAGACATTCCCTTCTCAGTCAACAAGGTTTGTCAAATATGCATGCACCAACTGAAGCTCATTGGTCTGCTATGAAACGTATTTTACGGTACTTAAAAGGAACTCTTCACCTCGGTCTTCTTTTTCGACATTCATCTGCTTCGCATCTTCATGCCTTTTCTGATTCTTTTTGGGATGATGGTTCTAGCTCCCTTGTTCAAGCTTACTCTGATTCTGATTGGGCCGGTTGCCCGGTGGACCGCCGATCCACAGGGGGATATGCAATATATTTGGGCTCTAATCTAGTTTCGTGGCCTGCTCGCAAACAAAAGACTGTCTCTCGGTCCTCTACAGAATCTGAATATAAAGCCATTGCTGATGTTGTTGCTGATATAATATGGCTTAAATCCCTTCTTCAAGAACTGGGTGTTACATCAACTAAACCGACGCTGTGGTGTGATAATCTTGGTGCTACATACCCCTCGGCTAACCCTGTCTTTCATGCACGTACAAAACATGTTGAAGTAGATTTTCATTTTGTTCGAGAACAAGTTGCTAAAGGGAAGTTGTCTGTCAGGTTCATTAAAACAGACGACCAGATTGCTGATGTGTTTACAAAACCGTTGTCTTCACAGCATTTCACGTTTTCTTAGGTCCAAGTTGCATGTTGTTCCTCGCCCTCAACTTGCGGGGAAATATCATACCAAAATAAAAAATTAAAGCAACACCCGTCTAGATTGGAAGGGTCTCAGTGCAATTTCTTATTCTATAAATTCCTATGTATCTCTTCAATTTCTTTGTGAAATAATAATCAATCAGTTGAGTTGTTTAAATGTTATATAAAAATGTAGTAAAAGTTAACAGCCAATCAAATTTAGTAGCAGATTGGTTAAGCGAGAGATGGAAGTCAACGTCAAATGTTTTATGTTTAGTTCTCAAAAAGACAGTATATTAATCTAGTTTCCTCAGATATAATTTTGTTTTCGTTCTGAAAGAATTAACATTTAGCGTATTAACTTATCTCAACAATCAAGCCAACTTTAGGTGTTTCATATAAACATACTTGGACCTTCAGCAGCAACAATCAAGCAGGGACGCCCCTTCCATAGCCACTCCGAAATCCAGTGATAAGTAGTCATGTCACTTGTTCAGACCACCCTTTTTTTCTAAATTTTCACTACTTACGAACTTTTTTCTAAAAAAATATAAATAAAAATAACAAATGTATTTACAGATGATGCATCTGTATCTGTATATGTTGTATCTCAATCTACCCTTGACATAACAAACCTGCATAAACACAAAAGAGATGATTCAGATGAACGAACAACCGCGATAGATGATGCACTTAATCAATCGGCTTCTGGAAAGTCTGGTAAAAAAATCCCAGAATCATCGTATACTCAACACACTTTATTCGGTTTCAATTTCCTAACATTACACACGCCAAACATCCTTCAACAATGGTTTGCTTTGTGTTTTCAAACTGACACCAAATGGGTACTAAATTATCATTTTTCACGGCCTATCAATCTTCTTTCTGACGCAACCTACCATTGAGGGCCGCATGGTATACTCGCTTTTCCGCCAAACCAATGTCCGACATTATTAGCTTCCCCTGAACAACCAACAATAATTATTAGATGATAAAACATTACCGGGTGTTTGGATGTGAGCTAAAGTGTAAACAAGCTAAGCTGCTAATACTGGGCTAGCGTGTTTTTAATTTGTATAAATATAACAAAAATAAATAAATGACTATAAAAAGTTATATAACATATATAATTAAATATAAAACTATGATAACGAGAACTATATAAATATAACAAAAATAAAAAGAATTACGTAACAAATATAATTAGATATAAAACTATGATAACAAGAACTAATAAATATAACAAAAATAAATAAAAAAAATCATATAACAAATATAATTAAATATAAAACTACGATAAGAGAACTAAAGACTATATATTTTGTTGTATTAAAAATTATGATGATTATCAATATTAAAATATATAAATCATTATATGTTTACAAATAAAACATTTCAGTATTTATAAATAAAAGACAAGCCAACCTCTAGCTTGAGAAAACTATTAATAAGCTGAGCTCAGCCTTATACATAGAACTCAAACAAGACACCGACGCTAAACAATCAAATACTTAAAACAAAATCTGTTTATTTAAACATTAAAAACTTTATTATTGTGATTTGAAGTCACAAAACTTAAATATATAGGGTTAAAATGCAATTATTTGTTCTCATTATATAAACAAGAAAATTCATTTTTTAATACAGCTTCGTTTTCAATGAAGCTTATATCACAAAGAAACTGAATACATATTGAACATTTGAACATTACAAAATGTTAATTGAAAACTGGGAAAAAAAATACCTCATGGGCCATCAATCTCCGTACATTTTCGGCATATAGTTTTGGGTTATCTTTCTCTTCTTGTGACGGGTAATAAACTGGTAACCTTGTTACTGTCATATAATTTACAAATTGACACAGCAGCAAAATCACATGGCGTGCCTGAAAATTGAAGAATACATGAATATTCGGGAAAATGTGAGAGAATTCTGTTTCAAAAAACTCACCCCTGATATTGATTCCCATGCAGGGCTAAATCGTTCATACGGATATTTCAAAATAACCGGAAGAACAGGGGCTTTTGCCAGAAATGCGCCGGTTTTAAAGGGAAGTATGTAATCGCCATTTGTAGTTGTCCCTTCTATACAAAATAAATATATAAAATTAAATAATTGTGTGTGCCAAAAATAACTACTTGAGTAAAGTACACGGATGGTCCGTATGGTTGACCAAAATTTGGACTTGTTCCCTAGCTTTCCAAAAGTACACACGGATAGTCCCTATGGTTTGCACTTTGAAAGGCATTTAGTCCCCAACTTTTACCAAAAGTACACAGATGGTCCTTGTAGTTTGCACTTTGCAACGCATTTAGTCCCTAACTTAGATATGATGAAACATTTAGATTTGTTAGCTAGGGACTAAATGCATTACAAAGTGCAAACCACAGGGACTATTTGTGTACTTTTGAAAAGCTAGGAACCAAATCAAAATTTTAGTTAACCACAGGACCATTCATGTAGTTTAACTATTTTTCAAATGCGTTCCATACCTGGAAAGAGCATCATCATTGGTGCAGACTTGTCTTTGTGAGCTTCCTGAATTCTCTCGTTAACGACCGCTGCATTCATCGAGTAAAACAATGCAACCAAATTACACTAATAAAATACCCTTTAAAAATTTAAAACTACAGAAAGGTAGACCGAGATATGCATATATTTTCAATAAAATATCACTGTATGCATGTATAAAAACAGTTCCCCACAATTTTCAGAAAGATATTTAAAAAAAAGACACAAAATCCGCATTTGATAAAAGATACCAAAATATATGATCTGGTCAGTGAAGTAACATTAAAAACATATGAATAGTTGAATACCTGAGACACCCTTTGTACTTGATGATTTTGACTCCCGCTGAACATAGACACAACCAAGGCATTTGCTGAAAAAAACGAAAACAGTAATTTAAAGAAACAACTCCACATATTATAAAAACCGAAGAAAAAAGTACACAAATAGAACTAAAAGAGGGTGTAATCCTAATTTCAAACCTACCTTATAAGGCCAACCAGAGGAAGCTTGCCCACCGATCTCTTCAAAAATTGTAACAAAATAATAACAAAAGAAAACAATCACTTATAATCCGAACATGTAAAAACAACACAACCTTGAATAAAATTATATTTTTTTGTTCCGTAAATAGACATACCTTGGCAACAAAACTCGGAAAGGATGAAGACATGTGATACAAAATATCCATATGTGAAACATGGTTTGATACGATTACTCCAGGCCTTTCAAGTTCCTCCGATTGCTCGTTGCAATCCACCTGAAGAACGAAAGATACCAAGATAATCAAAATCCAATTACCAAATATACCAAGAACCATAACGAATTGAACGTAGTCAAGCCCTAAAAACTGTTACTTTTTTCACTAAGCAATTACAATTTACAAACACTCCCTAATTATAGTACGATTTCTAAAAGGCACCAAATCACACAATTCCAACAGAAAATTCGACAAATTGACAGCTGAGGAGTTGCAATCAGAGTAAGAATCAACTGCAAATCAGACGTAACTCAAGCCCTAACAAAATTCTTGTATTTTACAGTTGAGCCACCCCGATCCCATCACCCATCAACTCTTGTCAAATGAAACAATTCCAACTTTCAATAAGCAATCACAATTCACAAACACCCCCTAATTAGACTAATAAAACACAACAATCACAAACAAAGTAGCAAAAACTCATAAACCCCAAAAAGATTGTTATTTCTGTTACCAAACAAAGGCACAGAATCACACATATCCACCAGAAAACTCCAACGATTAACACCTAACGAAAACGGGATCGAACATAAACAATCAAATACAAATCAAACATACTCAACCCCCCCCCCCCCCAAAAAAAAAAAAAAAGCCAATCACTTTCTTCAACAAAACAACCCCTAATTAAACCAACAAAACACAATCATCACAAATAAACTAGCATAAACTCATGAAACTTTTAAAAAATGTAACCTTTTTTACTAAACAATCACAAATACCCTAATTAGAGTCCGATTTCTAAACAGCACAAAATCACAAAACTCCACCAACAAACTCCAAAGCTTAACAAACTATTACTTTTAATCAACCTACAAACAAACTAACATAACCCCAACAAACCCACCTGATCTAACCCCCTGCAACTCTCCGGAATCCAATAAAACCCAAACGCAAACAACATAACTCTCGAAAGAACCCGACCCGACCAATACAAAACACTCCTCCTCCACCCACCCAAATGCGCATAATCCTCCTGCCCATCTTCCTCCTCTCTATTGGGCACCACAAACAGAGTACAAACCCGACAAATCAAGTAATACAAAACCACCACAGTTGTCGCTAAAACCACCCGCAACGGCAGCAGCGTCACAACAGCAAAACCCAACAGAACTTTCTCCGTCCACGGCAGTTCTCCGCACCCCATGGTACCGTACACATCGTGTCTAACGTACGCCGCGTACTTCTTCTCGAGTTCTTCGATTGTGGCGAGAGGTGGGGGTGGGGTGGGGGTGGTGGGGGTTGTGGGGCTGAGGAGGGGGTGGTCGTCTTGATCATGGGGATCGGGTTGAGATTGGGGTTTTGAGGATAAATCTTGGAGTTCTGAAGCCATTTATGATGGGTGATTGAGGTTCATATGATGGGGGAGAGTGGTGGATCGCGGTGGTGGGGAGCGGTGGAGTGAGATTAGTTTGAGAGATGATAGGAGAAGTACCCACCGTGAGTCCGTGATCTCAACCATTACGGTTTAAATATTGTTATTATTCTTAATATTAATATTAATAAATATTAAACCATCTTATTCAAGTTATCCATAGAGTTTAGGGATAACTATATATCACAGGTTTGAGATGATTATTTATAATTCTAATCTCATATTTATTTGTAAAGTTTGTTATGTGAGTTTTTAGGACCCACTTCGTATGCATGCGGTCGTCGTTAAACCAAACTGTAACACCCCAAAAATATAAAAAAATTTATTATATGTATATATAAACATGAGTCGGTCATAATTAAGAGTAACGTAACTAGGAATGATCAACCTAGTTAATTAATTGTTTGAAAACAATAAAGAAACATGAATTAGTAAACCTTTTTTATAAAAATTGGAACTATAGGGACTAAAAGGAGCAGGTTATGAAAGTTGTTTTAACTAAAACAAATAAAAACCAAAAACACATATATGTGTGTTTTTTGGTCGAGATCCAGGAGAACAAAAGGGGGTTCTCTTCAAACCCCTAACTCACTAAAAATCCATCAAAATGAAAGAGAAATCGAGCTAGAAATCGGGGCTTTAACTAATTTCGTGATCACTCAAGCTCGGGATCACAAGGTATGTCGAATTTTTGTCATTTGGTGATATTTTGAAATTTGATTATCGTTCATGTTATAGTGAAATTGATATGAGTACAAGTCTAGGGACAAGCCCTAGATGTGAACTTGTTGATTTAGCGCCATTAATTAGTGTTTCGGTTAACTAATCATGTAGGTGCTAAGTGGGTCTTATGATAATAGAATGAACACTCGAATTAGAATGTTAAATATATGAAATTTGAAGATATGATGCGAGTTCTAGATGTAGTTCATGAACACTAGACATGAGGGCGTGATTTTGATGTTAAAATTTGGTTAAAAAGTTAATCATAAACTTGATAAAAGATGCCTAAAAATCTCGCCCACATGATGCTCGTTAAAATGCCTATGTGAAATCGTGTTGTCTGCTAGTTTGTATGTAGAACTTGATTAAATTAGGTATTCGGATGAACGCCTAGTAATATGATGAAACAGGTTTCGCTTGTAGGTGAAAACCCTTAGATCTTGAATAATGAAAGAATAAAGTATCTTTGATAACCAAGAACTAGGCTAACTTGGTGTTAATATTAACATGAAGTTGGATTAGAAGGTAGTTAAAATGGTGGTGTAAAAATTAATAACGCCTCCCAGAAAATTTATAAAATGTCTAAATGAGTTATTGAACTCAAATGCGCATATCATATGATTAAAGGTAGTTGACTTTTGAAAGTCAAACGAACCAATAATAAGGTCGAATAATAATTTCGACATAAAATCCGTATGATGGAATAGCCGTAATTAATGATGACTAGTCTAACCGTCTTACGAATTATGATGATAGTTTGACGCTTGACAAGCTAGGTGGAGGCTTGGAAAGGAAGCGGGTCAAACGAACCAAGTATGAAAGAAAAGCGTATTTAGGATGCAAGGTAAGTAAAACTTACACCCTTTTGTAAGATACGTATTTATTTTATAGGTTATAAATACGACAAAGGTTATATCCGAAATATGGGTTCCGACACAAAATGATACGGGTCGGAACGAATAAAATGATAAAAACCATGATTAATGGTAAAAATGGGCAAAATGGTAAATTGGTCATGAGATGACATATATAAAATGAGTTTTTAAAATAGCTACTTTACAAGGTAAGCCTAAACGAATATTAAGGGTAAAACAGTGATTTAGTCACGTGTAGACGGTAAAAGTTGAAGCTTAAACGACACCATATGGCACAAGTCATGTTGGGTTAAACGCGTAAGAAACAATTTAAGAGATATAACCATATGGTGAGAAATCCGAAATGGGTTAAATAATGAAATGGTAAATAAATACCAATCAAATATAAGTGCGAAATGTTTGGTATTTAGACCGAACGGGTCAAATGGTAATGTTAATACCATTTGACAAATAACGACTAATAAATGCTTGTCGAGTCTAATGCTCACAGGGTAAAACGGCTTATGGAATTTGTGTTGCTACGAATTAGCAAATTATTAAGGAAGGTATTAAAACGGGTCAATACTTTGACCCGAGCCAGGTACGCGTAAATAAGATTATAGTTAAACGTGCGATTTTGGTCAAATATGTTATTGAAAGTCCTTCGTCGTAAAAGAAGGGACTAAAGTTGATCAAAATGCCCTCGATCGATAATCGGGCAAACGACCCTTAAAGGTTGTTTAGAAATAAGTATTATGATCAAGTAAATCTTTGATAAATGTAAAAGTCATAGACATAAAGCTATTTGGGTCAAGTGCCTAAAATGGGTCTTTTCTGTAAAACGACTAACCGAATGGTAGTATTCGGAATAAATGGTTCATTACATTAAAACCACCACAAAAATAGTTGTGGTGGAAGATAAGTGGATATCTTAATGTAGAAAGGGGATGTGTGAAAAGAAGTAGCAAGATTTAAAATTAATTGTTTAAATCCTCTAAACGGATAGCTTGGGTATTGGCCACGTACTTTATAAAAATTGTGATCACGAGTTAAAGGTTTTCAGTTAATAAGTAGCCCATAGTTTTGTGATGATTTAGAAAACAGTTTGTTTAATAAATCATGAAACTGGTCAAAAGTTTAATAATTGAATTATAAGCCGAGGGCTTAAAATTTAGAATTTCGTTAGTTCAGATGTTTAGTTTTAACTCCATACGATGGAGAATCGAATTACGATCACGTAGGAAGAAACGAGAGGTCAAACGGATAAGCGGATCAAAAGTTATGGAGAAATCCGTTTTAAAAACGGCAATGTCACACCCCAACCGATGGTGGAAACATCGGGGTTAGTGGCACTAGGCGACCAGATTGATTTCACGAGATGTTCCATAACAATCATTTAACATATCACAACATGCTTAATATCCCATACTATTAAAAGTAACATTTAAATAATTATTACAAAATGGAGATTTCTCATAAAATTCAACCGGGTTCGATTTCCCCTAGATTTCATCCATAAGTTCCAAATCTGAAATACATCAACAAACTAACTAAACAAAACAAACTAAACTAAGCAACATCCAAGCATCCACGCTAAATCCTCAACCTGTTACATACGTTAAAATACAAGTCAATACAATTAAGTAAAGGTGAGCATACAGGTTTAAGTACTACTAGCATAATCAAGAAAGCGTTCGCGAAATAATCCAACTACATAGCATGATACACCGAAACATTTCACACATATTAACATAGGCTTATTTCTCATGCTAAGTACCGTGAGAAGGCTTGCGCGTCCATCCTAACTAGACCCCGTCGGGTGTAAGCCACACTATAGTACCATACTAGCTAGGGAAGCAAGTTAACGAAAATAAGTCCTAGTCACATGTTTCTAGTATCACGTATTGAGCATACACAATCAGATTATTCGCAGTGTGATAAACAATTTGGTTTGTGATGTGATTTTAATATAGGAACGTATGTAACACCCAAAAGTGCGTTAAAGCGAAAATGGGTCAAGTATACTCACTGTGGGTGCGTTTTTGTTAAGCTTAGAGATTCTGGGGAGAGTTGCCGGAGAATGCCGGATCAGCCTGCATACGCGAACGGAAGTGCATCAGTCTCCGAAAAGCTGAAACGGTTAAGTTTTTGGTTGGGCAGCATCTAAGTTCGAGCGAACTTGTATGGTTTGGTGAGTTTATAGCCAAGTTCGGTCGAACTTGATGAGTTTCTTTGAGAAACTTGTCAAGTTTCGGGCGAACTTGTAAGGATTTCTTACTGAGGATGACAAGTTTGGGCGAACTTGCATAGTTTCTTAGGAAACTAGACAAGTTCGAGCGAACTTGTGAGATATTTGGTGAAAAACTGCCCAAGTTCGGTCGAACTTGACCCATTTGGGTGCAAGTTCGGTCGAACTTGACCTGTGAAGCTGGTGATTCTCGAGCGAACTTGATGTTTTCGGGTCCAAAATCTTGCATTTTTCGCGTCGTTTGCTGAGGAAAATCGAGTGTTCATCCCTCCAACCCTGTGCTACTGAGCAAACTTAGGTCGGAGAGGTCTTTTAGAGCTGTTTTAGCCGTTCTACAAAAGCGTAGGCTAATCCGGGCGAACTCGGGGTTCGTTCGGATTAGTCCGGCTTGTGTAAACCAACATAAACGTCCTTGTGCTTCCGGATATGGGATCTTGAATGATAGATGTTTCGTTTCATACCAGAAAATGAACAAAACATCATCAAAAGTCCGTATCTTGTGTAGAAATCAATGGTTTTCAAAGGTTTTTCTCAGATCTATCACTTACAAGCCGTTGTTTTGGGAAGTCTCTACTATCCCAAACGAACTCGTATTGTGTAGATCTAAGCTTAAAACAGAAGTTTTTGAAGAAAAAGATGAAGGTTTTCGTAAAAGAATGAGTTTTGATGAAAACGAAGGCTACGCCTTGTAAACCTTTGTAGATCATTGATAAACGTTGTTGCAGTGAAATCGGGTTGATTCTTACTTAGAACATGAAGGTTTCGGGTTTTGAGAGCTCTGGGCGAACTTGCAGCAAGTTCAAATGAGAGAACAGAGCTTGGTATTTATAGGAGAAGGCAAAAATGAAGGCTGGTGAGAGCAAGTTCGGCCGAACTTGTAAAGATTTGTACAAGTTCGCGCGAACTTGTAGGAATTTGGGAGATTTGGAGCTAAGTTCGGCCAAACTTGTACAGGTGTGTACAAGTTCGAGCGAACTTGTAGATAACAGAAAGATTTTGTTTTCATCAGCCAAGTTCGGGCGAACTTGGTAACACCAAGTTCGAGCGAACTTGACTCATGTTGTTGAATTTTCTTTGTTTTTCGCGTTAAGAGTTTGTTTGGTTATTCGGTTCGCATTAGATAGTTATATTAAGCGTTAAATTAAAGCGTTAAGCGTTATAATTGATATAATAGTGTGGTTTAGTGATTCGAGTGTGCGAGAGCGATGCGATTGTAATCATAACCAATAACACACATAACACATAATTAATAAAATACCACGTAAATAAGTGCAATTTGCGATGCGTGAGATTAGCGATGCGATTTAATAAGCGATTAGATGCGATAATAACGTACAACACCATAAGTAATCAACATAAACTTTATTATAAACCGAATCTCGGGATTACAAAAGAAGTACATCGATAAAAACAAGGAAAAAGATAACAATGAATTTCCGAGTTGTTACAGGCAAACTCTAAAAATCCTGCAACTAGCCACCGTAGGCTAGGGTCTGCAGACCGTAGCTTACGGTTGATATTTTCTGCTGAAGCAGAACCTGCAGACCGTAAGCTACGGTCTGTAGCCGTAGCTTACGGTCGGGGCTGAAATAAACTTTTATCTTTATGGTTTAGTCATGAATTGATGATGGTTATGTTTATATGTTATATACACTACATAACTAAAATGTTTAATATATTTGGCAATACAGATGATAAACGTAAGGTACCGGAGAACGATCAAGCTCAACGAAGAATCGAACACGATCAAAATTTAAGCTTCGCACTACGTTTCGTCGTCACATTTTAAAACGACGAATAACTATATCTTTTATGTTGAAAAGTTCATCTTAAATTGTTTTAAGAAACCCGTATTTTCAAATGTATGTGCAATCGTATAAACGCATTTATACGCAAAAACTTATATAGATGTTGTTAGATAAAGTAAGGGTCTTACAAGTTGGTAATCAGAGCTCAAGGTTAAAGAGTAAAGTGTTCGGTTCGAGACTTGATCGCATAATCCGGTAAGTTATATGTATATTAACGGTCTAGCATGTTAAAGTGTTGTAAACAACACATAAGGTTATCGTGTAAATACACGTTACCTCAATTAAACCGAGGAAAGACCGGTATAGTTAACAAAATTACGTGTGTTAACACGTATAGTAGAAAGCCTTGTACTATAGTATGGGCGCTTATTAGTGTCAACGTTACTAATCTTTATAAGTGTCTTAGTTGAAGGACGCTCGCGTCTGAAGATGACGAGAGTACAACGATTTACAGATATGAAGAGGAATGGTTCGAAGTATGACAAGTAGAGCATGCTCACCAAGGACCTATATCATGTAACGATATCGAACAAGGATAGTGGCAAGGAAAGCCCATTAGGGCGAGCATCTACTAGGTGCATGTTTTAAATTTATTGTACAAATAGTAATACGCAACAAATACGTAGAGATTGACTGTTGCATATATAATATAAAAACTTGGAAAACCTGGATAGGATACCTATCCAGGATAATGTTTCCAAGAGAAATTAAGTAGAAATATGTGTTATTCACGATTATGAATAACAAGACAATAACAAGATTCAGTTTATATAGAAAATTGGACGGAAGTAATCATCCAAGTAAGTATTCTCAATATAAATACTATTGAAAAAAGTAACGATCACATTAACGAATGTGATTGTATAATTGTTGATAAAAGGAAAACATTTTATATGTTCAAGAGCAAAAAGAGTAAAACTAATGATTGTTGTTTAACAATTAAATAAAGTTTTACAATCATGAAATCAAAGATATGGAAATAAATAGAAGGCATTACTTGCATGGGGCGTGATGTGAAAATTATAAAAGGTCATGTGCACCATGTGATCGCTTACTCTGGCCAAGTAAGTAGTGAACACATGATACGATGAACTTCTTATAGTGAACGCATTTACGTCCGATGTAGTAAGGATGAGGCAAATGGGACGAACTAAAAAGGTACCCAAAACAGATCAAATAAGCAAAATGTTTAATAATAAATGTAAACGCAAGCTGGGTAACGGAAGCGTATTGCATTAGAATAACGAGCCTGAGGGAAGGGACAAGAATCAATGTAAATGAAAATACAAACCGACTAATGAGAATGTTAAGGCATAGGGATAAAGTTTGACTGTCTTAAGTGATGAAATTCATACGAACAAGTCAAACGGATTGAACGAAGTAAAAGGACTTGGTCGAATAAAAGCGATGGATTTTGCTAAGATGACCTAATAAGCCAAAACGAAGTCTTAATGCATACCGGAATGGTTGCTTTGATAAGGACTTCAGTAAAAATACCCGATAGATGGGTGGGATTCCAAATACATGCGTAAACCAAGAGATGGGAACGCGAATTAAAAGTCAAAAGACTCGGATTATGAGTTATGACTAAAAGACGATAAAATTTTGTAAACAGAATTTGATAACTATGTTCAACTATTTCAAGGTTGAACTGGGAGAATAAAGAATTAAGTTTGACTGTCAGAAGTAATGAAATTTCACACGAACAAGTCGAACGGGTCAAATAAAGTATAACGCGTAATAGTGTAAGTAAGTGCAAACCGAATAATGGGAGCTTAAAATATTAATAAATCCATGTAATGGGTCATGAGAGAATATAAATTGGAAAACGCAAACCGGGCAACAGGAGCGTTAATAGCACTAAAGATAAAATAATCGGGTAACGGGTTGTAAAGAAATATAGGTGTAAACTGGATAATGGTGAGCGGAGAACAAACCGACGCGTAAATGACGTAAGAAGTCATAGAGTCGGAAGAATAGTCCACAAGAAAACAATTGTAGCCTTAGACTACTGTCGCAACCCCCGACCCCTACCCTGGGAGCGGGAGCCGCGAGAGACAGAGCTGGTGGTACCAGTGTTTATTAATTTGGCAGCGGAATTACAACATCAGGATCGTAGTTAGGAAATAATTTATCAGAGTTTCAAAACACCAAACTTTTATATTACACAAAATGGGATAAAACCCAAGTTTCAATCACAATACATTTGTAGGGATAAACCCTGACTTATGGAAAACATAAACTCCGTTTATTTAGGTAACTTTTATAGCCACTTTTCTAAGCCTTCAGTGCTCTCCAGCTGGCTTCTATTCGCTTCACATTAAGTTACCTGAAACGCGTTTTAAAAAGATTTTATCAGCAAGAAATACTGGTGAATACATCCCAGTATAATCAAAACAAGTTTTATAGCTTTACAGTTATTGAGAGCATCCGCATTTACAATGTTTATATCTACAGCATTACCAATCAGTACTGTCACTCCTGACTTGTGGGTCATGTTACCTATTGGCAAAAATCCATTTGTCCAACGGTAACGGATTCAAATTTTGTATACAAAACCCCAACATACCGGCAGTAATTGCAGAATTCATATACTCAATCACTCTTAAGCATAGTTAAAATATTTTGACTCACCAAAAAAGGTTTACAAAAAGAGAATGTACTCACTTAAAACTTAGATATTCCTACGGAGTTCCTGGTGAAAATTCTTGATTACTTCCTGGAATTTCTATTTAAAACATGCAATGTACATGCGTTAGTAAATTAACCCAGGTCACTTTTAGCCATACAACCGAGACAGAACCCCGGCGTGCGTAGTCAGGCAGGGCATTGACATGCGCCGGTGGGTCCCTAATCAATCGGGTAGGATAACCATACATCACAAGATAGAACCACAACGTTCTTAGTCGGGCAGAGCCTTGACATGCGTTGGCGGGTTCTAACTCGGGTAGGGTAACGAATTAGTGATCGGGGGTTAAGATACTTACAGCGGGCAGCGCTTTGCAGGTTTAGGGTTTAGGGGGAGGGTTTTGGCGGAGAAACAGAGATTCAGAGAGTATACGATCGATTCAGAGGATCGAAAGTGAGTGACGATTTCAGTCCCAGGATGCTCCTTTTATACCCGATTTTGACATCTCCAGTGCGTCGCGGGAGAGCTCAGGAAACCCCACGCGTGGCGCGGGGGAAGCCTACATGGCCTACGTAGGCTACGTGCATGCATAGCCTAGCCAGACATCGCGAAACGGAGACATGTCACCTGGACGTCTCCCGCGCGTCGTGGGAGATGCAAGGGTTTCTGGCGAGTGTCCCCTGAGACGTCCTGGTGGAATTTCTTCGTTTTTTCGTGTCGGGTTTCGTGGTGCGTGTCCTGTTCGCCGGTTACGGCTCGGTTTGGGGTGTTTTGGAGAGTTGTTACATCCTCCCCACCTTGATTTAAATCTCGTCCTCGAGATTCACTTGAATAGGTGTGGATATTTTCTTTGCATTTCTGACTCTAGCTCCCATGTATATTCTGGTCCTCTCTTTGAATCCCATTTAACTTTGACCAAAACTAATCTCTTGTGCTTGAGATTCTTGATCTTTCTATCTTCAATCTGAATGGGTTTCTCAACAAACTTAAGCTTCTCATTTACCTCTATATCTTGAAGAGGTATCGCCAATGATTCATCTGCTAGACATTTCTTGAGATTGCATATATGAAATACATCATGTATTCCTGCCATTTCCTCTGGTAATTGCAGCTGATAGGCTACGGGCCCTATTCTTTTGATAATTTTAAAAGGTCCAACATACCTTGGGCTTAGTTTTCCTTTCTTACCGAATCTTACAATTCCATTCCATGGTGAGACTTTTAATAGCACTTTATCTCCAACTTGAAATTCCAAAGGTTTGCGTCTGTTATCTGCATAACTCTTTTGACGATCTCGGGCTGTTTTCAGTCTTTCCTTGACTTGAATAATTTTTTCAGTTGTTTCTTGTACAATCTCAGGACCTGATAATTGCTTTTCTCCAATTTCTGCCCAACACACTGGTGTTCGACATTTCCGTCCGTAGAGTGCTTCAAAAGGTGCAGCATTGATGCTGGTATGATAATTGTTGTTGTAGGAAAATTCTATCAAAGGTAAATGTTCGTCCTAATTTCCTCCGAAATCAATTACACAGGCTCTAAGCATATCTTCCATTGTTTGGATTGTCCTTTCACTTTGACCGTCTGTTTGAGGATGATATGCTGTACTTAGATTTAATCTGGTTCCCATTGCTTTTTGGAAACTTGTCCAAAAATGCGAAGTAAACCGGCTGTCCCTATCATACACAATAGATAAAGGAATTCCATGCAATGAAACTATTTCATTTACATATAATTTAGCTAGTTGTTCCATACTGAAAGTTTCTTTTATTGGTAAGAAATGAGACGATTTGGTTAACCTATCTACAATCACCCAGATTGTATCATTACCTTTTCGTGTCCTGGGTAGTTTGGTAACAAAGTCCACTGTTATTAGTTCTCATTTCCAAATTGGCATTTCCAATTGTTGCAACAGTCCTGAAGGTTTCTGATGTTAAGCTTTAAAACCTGTGAACATGTTAGACATTTAGCAACGTAGGTTGCTATATCCTTTTTCATACCTATCCACCAAAAATTCTTTCTTAAATCTTTATACATCTTATCACTTCCAGGATGCACTGTATACTTAGTCTTATGGGCTTCCTTTAAAATTCGATTTCGCAGGTCTCTCTGAATAGGAATCCAAATTCTTTTCTTATGGAATCTCCATACTCCATCAGTTCATTTTTCTAATTCCTTAATCATTCATTTTAATCTTTCAGCATCGTCCTTGATGGCTGTTTCCTGAACCTGTTTAATTTGCTCATTTAAATCTATCTGAAGATTTAGTCTAAGAGAGCGTACTCTTTTACGGTTCTCATGATACTTTCGACTTAAAGCGTCTGCTACTATGTTAGCTTTTCCTGGATGATACTGGATATCACAATCATAATCACTAAGGATTTCTATCCATCGCCTCTGTCTCATGTTTAATTCCTTTTGTCCAAAGACATATCTTAAACTCTTATGATCTGTGAATATCACAAACTTACTACCGTAAAGATAGTGTCTCCAAATTTTAAGGGCAAAAATTATTGCTCCTAATTCCAGATCATGTGTAGTATAATTTTCTTCATGCTTCTTGAGTTGTTTGGAGACATAAGCAATTACTTTTTAACGTTGCATTAGCACACATCCATATCCTAATTTAGACGCGTCACAATAAACTATGAAGTCTTCAGTTCCTTCTGGCAGTGCGAGTATTGGTGCGTTGGTTAACTTGTGCTTTAAAATCCTGAATGCTTCTTCCTGCTTTGGTCCCCATTCAAATTTAACTGAATTGCAAGTTAGCTTGGTTAATGGAATGGCTATTCTAGAAAAATCTTGAATAAACCGTCTATAATATCCTGCTAATCCAAGAAAACTTCTTACTTCCATAGGCGACTTAGGGACTTCCTGTAACATCCGACAAAAACCGGGTTAACCAAACCCGCTTCGTTTATTAACCGAACAACCAGTTAAAAATTTCATTACATATCTAATGCTCAAATTAATTTTAAATGGTACATAATTAATAAGTATATTAGAATATCAAATTTATAAGTGAAAATCTATTAAAAATAATGAAATAAAAATAAGATTCTGATGCCGGGACTCGAACCCGGGTCAGCCGGGTTTTGAACTCCAAAGACTTAACACACCCACACATAACCACTCCGCCACTTGTTGTTTTCTGTCAACTCTAGGAAACAAATGAATTTTATAGTCAATCAAAGATCAACCGGTTGCGCCAAACTGAAACCGTAATCGGCTATTCAACCGTCCAAAACGTTTGAGTAATCGCGAATTCTGGTTTATAACCGATGCACCGACGATCCTAATCAATTCGACTTGAATTAACTTAAATTTTGATGATGATCGGATTTTATAACCGAAGATATTCAATTTCTGACTTCCGCCAACAATTGCTTCCTCTCTCTACACAAAATCATTCGCATAACCTGCCATTTCACTTTCGCTATACATTCGGTTCGTCAGAAAAGTTTTTTTGAACTCGCCGGAAAATCTCTGCAAGTCACATGAAAACCGAGACCTTCATTAATACGGTAAATACTTCGACTATTTCTGTTTCAATCCGTTGTTAGACTGTTACTAACTCCAAACCAACAATCAGAATCAATCCCAGACGACATAGCCGGAATATTCAGCTCTCGCCGGAAAACTTCTGGAATTTCCGAACTCACGCGGTGAATCGTATGAACATTCAAAACCTCTGTTAATCCTTGTTTAGTACCTCACTTTCATAACTAATCAATCAAATTTGGTAATTGACCCGAACAGAGGAAGCTCATAATCAGAGCCGACGATCCTTGCCGGAGTTTCGAGAACGACGACCTGTTCCGGTACTTTCTTTCCCCAAACCTTCTCCGTTCATCACCTTTCAACTTGTTCATATTATTCGTTAACTGAATTAAACAAATAACAGCGAGATAACCGTTGTCTGTGTTATAGACGAAGAAGACGAAGTAGTAGACGATATTAAGATTAATTAAAATGGATATTGTAAACGGGTTAGACACATAGTCCAGCGGTGGACTGTGTGCACATACAAATCACACGCCGCGAGTTCGATCCTTGACACACGTTTACCTCGTAATTTAAAATGTTCTTTTTTTCTAAATGAACCGGATCCTTTTCGCAATTAGATGTTAAGTATAATAAAAATCTGTATATTAAACAAGTTAGACACACAGTCCAGCGGTGGACTGTGTGTAACGATAAAGCACAGGTCCCGGGTTCGAGACCTGTTAGTGACACCGGTTCGATGATTTAAAATATTTTTAAAATAAAAGAATTTTGAATAAACTGAGTTAGTATATAAGTATAATTAAAAACAGAATTATTTCAGGTTAGACACGTAGCTCAGTTGGTAGAGCTGCGTGCACGCGAACGGGAGGTCTCGGGTTCGAGCCTCATCCGGCGCATACAATTACACAATAAAACCGGTCAACAAGTCAAACGGTCAACGGTCAACGGTCAATGCAAAAGTCAACATATTTTTATATTTTTATTTATTTAATTTAATTTAAAATCAATTAAAAATACTTAAAAATAATGTTTTTAAAGTTAGGAAATAGCCTTAAACTCACAAAAATATATCTAAAAATCCCATTAAAATTATCAATAAAATCCACTCATTTACTATATTTTCCGTTATTATTTAGGTTAGTTAATACTCGTTGTTCGATCCTTTCCAACTCGTGCGCATCTCATCATCTCCAACCAAACGCACCCAATGTGAGTGAATCTTTACAAATTCCTCGTTTTAATCACGTTTTTTTTGGGTGTATCATGTGTTATATCTAAAACATTGTGCATACATCATATTATGAACAAATGTGTATTCAGCTTGTTTCAACTGTTTGTGTGGTTATTGTTAGATTTAATTTATTATTTTCAGTACATGCAAGTTCATAGGCCGCCGCTCCCCATTACATTATGAGCGTTGAGCATGTTCCCCATTACATTATGAGCGTGAACCTGGCGTGCCAACATACGATCGGCTCCGTTTGATTGAGCCTTGATCGCACAGACATTTATCATTTTCAGTACATGCAATACGATCGCTCCGTTTGATTGAGCCTTGATCGCACAGTTTCATTCATGTTATATATTTATGCAAGTTGATATGTTATTGTATGCTGTTGGTAGTTATTGTTGTATTGTATGTTATAGTTTGTGGTTGTTATTGCTACTGTTTGATTATTTACATTTGCTCACTTATGATTATAGCACAATTTTTCTTTGATAAAATAACAAGATAATCAATAATAAATGTTTATCTAACAAGGTTCACTGCCAACTTATGTTGACCCAAAAACCCCCATTTTTACACATGATACAGGTGAACCAGCTGCAACAAGAAACACATAGGATTGGCCTAGAAGAATAAAATGATTTAGAGCTTGGAATTGTTTAGTTGGTTATTTTTCTTTGTATTTGTATGGACATGTTTGGATTATTGAGAATATAATTTTGACTTTAATAAATATGAAACATATTAGTAAATATCATGAGCTTTGGTGATAACCCAATTATGCCCCGACTCTTATCCGCTACGGGTCGGGGTGTGACAGATTGGTATCAGAGCCATGACTATAGGGATATAGGATAGGTTATTAGACCCTTAGAGCCTATACTATAGTTGACTAGAAATTTTTAAGATTTTTGTGTGTTACATGCCAAATTTCATGATGTTTATATGTTTTATGTTAAATGTTATATTCAATGTTATGCAAGCATGTTCATAAGTATATATTATCATATAATGCCTATCATGAATCATATTCTCATAACATATCATATCCATGAAAGCACACACCACATCATTTTCATGATTGCTTTTACAACGATTTTTGTATTTTCAAATCTCATCAAAGTTAGTTCTCATGACGGGCATGTAGTAACTGGAAGGGTACCAGTACCGGTAGTCGGAATGTCCTGTCTAGGCTGGCATTCGTATAAATCCAAAATAAAGGACCAGTTTGCCTACCTGGGGACTAACGATGAGAGTACGAAGTACCTATTAGGCCAAAGCATGCTATACCAAACGTCGTGTGAGCTAACCCCACTTTGAGTTGTCATTGTGTCTACACCTGGACACATTCCGACCATACATCTCGTAAACATATTTTGTGGTTTGCATTCGGGTCATGCGAGTGTTAAATCGCCAATACTAATGTGAATCCTACCAAGCCAATAGTCATGGGGGCCCACATGATTATACATGTGAAGGTATGGGGGACATTTGAGGCCCAACATGAGCAAACCCAAGACATCCTATGGATGTAGTTGCATTATTGATATTTATGTTATTTTCATTTTCTTAAAGACACATGACACCTAAAAAGACTCCATAAACTCACAATCTTCTTATGTATGTTCCTGTAGATGTCGGCTAGACAACAACGAGGGGGTAAAAGATCAGGAAGGTCTCACGAACGCTTGGCCACACAAATCGCGGAACAAATGGCCGCGGTGCTTCCTGACATTGTGGTTCAAGTACAACAAGCTCTCGCCACCAATCCCACTAATCCTCCCCAACAAAATGACTAGTACATCGGCAACCCTCCTACCAGCAAGTGCTCATACAAACATTTCAAGTCTTGCGATCCTCCTAATTTGAAGGGACCGAAGGTGTCACTGCTCTCCTCCACTGGTTTGAGGAAATGGAAAACACCTTCCTCAACTGCGATTGTCCTGAGGATCGCAAGGTTCGATACGCAACCGGGAGACTATTTGGGTAGCTCTCACCTGGTGGAATACTGAAAAGGGGAAGAGGGGAATTGATGATGCAATGGCCTTAACGTGGGAGGAGTTAAGGGAAATCATGATGAGGCGATTCTGTCCTAGAAGTGAGATTAAGAAGCTAGAGGACGAATTTCATTCTTTGAAGTAAAAGGAGGGAGATCATACGTCCTACAACAAGAGGTTCTTAGAGTTGAACCAAATGGTCCCTAATTTGTTTACCCCAGTTTATCGCTTAATCGAGCATTATATTCGGGGTCTTCCCTCGAAAATTCAAGATTCAGTCCTCAGCACTTCGCCAGCAACACTTGAAGCTGCTATGGAACTAGCGACTGAACTGACGGAGAATCGAATTCGCAACGGTAAGTTTAAAGAGGAGAAGAAGAAAGCCCCCGTTGAGGGCCAAACATCAAACCATTCCACCTCCTCCTCTAAGTTTGCTAACAAGAGGAAGCGTAACACCAGAAACTTCGCTGTTACACAAACCAATTTCCCTATTCCTGCTGCACCCATTACCCAAGTTGCCCCTTCACCTGCACCATACAAAAGACCATACTCTGGCCCGTTACCAAAATGCAACTGTTGCCAATACCACCATTTTCCTGATCATCCCTGCCAACATTGCACCGGTTGTGGTCGCGCAGGTCATACTGTTCAAACCTGTCGCATGCCTCAGCGAACGAACCGCCACCAGCCTTCAACCCAAACCCACCAACAAATAATGGGTCAAGCCCAACAACCCCTACTACTACCACCTACCCAACATTTAGCCCAATCATACTACCAACCCAACTATCCCATGGTGCAACCTATGCGGGCTTGTTACAACTGTGGAGACCCAAACCACTTTAGAAACACTTGTCCACGTTTGGTGAACATCATTCATGCCCAAGCTCAAGCAAATCCGGTGAATCAAGCTAACCAAGCTCCACCACCTGCAAGAGGAAGAGCTTACAACATCAACGCCAATACTGTTGAAAATAATAACGGCCCAAACGAATCACCCAACTAGTTTTTCTTCACCAAGAATCAAGACTCAACTCCAATCGTCTAGTTTAATGTTTTCTTTATGTTATCTCAATCTTTCCGTATCTCAGTTGTAAAATTTGGAAATTATGTATCCAAGGATTTTAATGCGATTTGATATTATACTCATTGATTTAACATTTGTATCATCATACATCTCGACGTATCTCAATCTCATCATTTAAAGAAGTTGGGTTGTGTCACACTTTTACATAGACTGACCCCTTCATCATAACCAACGAGAGAGGTACTGTCATCATTTAGTCATGTATCATTTGAGAATCAAGTTTTGTTCGTTGTGTTGTTTATGTTTTAGAGTCACATAGAACTGATCATGATTTACTGATAAAGCCAACGAAAATTTGACAAGAATATGGTGGATACGCTGCTGGTACTTCCTATATATAAGTATTCTTGGCAAAGATCAAAAGCATTACCAGGAGGTTATGAAAAGTTCCGTGTAGGTTTAAATATCGTTATGGTTGAAGTTTTTGTTGTATGATACGTACCTTATCATTACAAACGTATTAGTTCCCTCAAAACTATTGTGCATAAAATCGTAAGCGACATCAAAGATCAAATCCGAGAAGCCCAGCATGTTTCAGTAACAGAAAAGAGACGTACGCAAGGAGCCGTCTTGTGGAGCTAAACAAAAAAAATTGAAACTAAATCCGACGGTATTCTATACTGTCTAGATCGCTTATGGATTCCTGACCACAATAACCTTCGTGATTTTCTTATGAATGTGGCGCACAAAATACGATATTCTATACACCCAGGAGCCGACAAGAGGTATCAAGACCTTCGATACACCTACTGGTGGCCTGGAATGAAAAAGGATATTGATGATTTGTTTCCAAGTGCCTTTCATGTTCCAAAATATAAGCTGAACATCAAAGACCCACAGGACTTCTGGTCCAACCTGAAATACCTGTATTGAAGTGGGAAAACATAACCATGGACTTCATTACCGGGTTACCTCGCACTTCTGGTGGGTATGACACTATATGGGTAATCATTGACCGACTTACAAAATCAGCTCACTTTATTCCTATCCGCGAAGATTTCAAGAATGAAAAGCTAGCTCGTATTTATATCAGCGAAATCGTAAGCCGACATGGTGTACCGTTAAGCATTATTTCAGATCGTGATGGTCGTTTCACTTCCCGAATATGGCAAGCAGTACAAGCCGCTTTGGGTACGCGATTAGATCTCAGTACCGCCTATCATCCTCAAACTGATGGACAATCTGAACGCACCATTCAAACTCTTGAAGATATGCTTCGAGCATGTGTCATAGACTTCAAGGGAAATTGGGACGCTCATATACCATTAGTTGAATTTCCGTACAACAACAGCTATCATTCAAGTATCGGCATGGCACCTTTTGAAGCTTTATATGGTCGTAAATGCCGATCTCCAGTATGTTGGCACGAAATTGGAGAAGCTCAAATTACCGGTCCAGAATTGATTCAAGAAACCACAGACAAGATCCATCAAATTCGAAACAATCTCCTAACGGCTCAAAGCCGTCAAAAGAGCTATGCAGATAAACGACGAAAGCCTTAGGAGTTTAACATTGGTGATCATGTACTTTTAAAAGTATCACCGTGGAAGGGAATAGCTCGTTTTGGTCAGAAGGGCAAGCTGGCACCACGCTACGTAGGATCTTTCAAGATACTCGAAAGAGTAGGACCTGTTGCATACAAGCTTGACCTACCAGAAGAACTCAACAGAATTCACCCTACGTTCCACGTGTCAAACTTAAAGAAGTGCCTCGCCGGTGAAAACCTCCATATTCCTCCGGAAGATATTCAGATTGATGAATCTATGCATTTTATTGAAAGACCAGTAGTGATCATGGACTTCGGAGAAAAGCATTTAAGACAGAGTCGTATTCCAATTGGTTAGGGTACGCTGGGAGTCGAAACAAGGACCTGAGTTTACTTGGGAACGTGAAGACTCAATGCGCGAAAAATACTCGCATCTTTTTCCTGTTACCACTACAACTTAAATTTCGGGACGAAATTTCTAAAAGTAGGGGATACTGTAACATCCTCCAAAAACCGGGTTAACCAAACCCGCTTCGTTTATTAACCGAACAACCAGTTAAAAATTTCGTTACATATCTAATGCTCAAATTAAATTTAAACGGTACATAATTAATAAGTATATTAGAATATCAAATTTATAAGTGAAAATCTATTAAAAATAATGAAATAAAAATAAGATTCTGATGCCGGGACTCGAACCCGGGTCAGCCGGGTTTTGAACTCCAAAGACTTAACACACCCACACATAACCACTCCGCCACTTGTTGTTTTCTGTCAACTCTAGGAAACAAATGAATGTTATAGTCAATCATAGATCAACCGGTTGCGCCAAACTGAAACCATAATCGGCTATTCAACCGTCCAAAACGTTTGAGTAATCGCGAATTCTGGTTTATAACCGATGCACCGACGATCCTAATCAATTCGGACTTGAATTAACTTAAATTTTGATGATGATCGGATTTTATAACCGAAGATATTCAATTTCTGACTTCCGCCAACAATTGCTTCCTCTCTCTACACAAAATCATTCGCATAACCTGCCATTTCACTTTCGCTATACATTCGGTTCGTCAGAAAAGTTTTTTTGAACTCGCCGGAAAATCTCTGCAAGTCACATGAAAACCGAGACCTTCATTAATACGGTAAATACTTCGACTATTTAAAATGTTCTTTTTTCTAAATGTTCCGGATCCTTTTCGCAATTAGATGTTAAGTATAATAAAAATCTGTATATTAAACAAGCAAGACACACAGTCCAGCGGTGGACTGTGTGTAACGATAAAGCACAGGTCCCGGGTTCGAGACCTGTTAGTGACACCGGTTCGATGATTTAAAATATTTTTGAAAATAAAAGAATTTTGAATAAACTGAGTTAGTATATAAGTATAATTAAAAACAGAATTATTTCAGGTTAGACACGTAGCTCAGTTGGTAGAGCTGCGTGCACGCAAACGGGAGGTCTCGGGTTCGAGCCTTATCCGGCACATACAATTACACAATAAAACCGGTCAAACGGTCAACGGTCAATGCAAAAGTCAACATATTTTTATATTTTTATTTATTTAATTTAATTTTAAAATCAATTAAAAATACTTAAAAATAATGTTTTTAAAGTTAGGAAATAGCCTTAAACTCACAAAAATATATCTAAAAATCCCATTAAAATTATCAATAAAATCCACTCATTTACTATATTTTCCGTTATTATTTAGGTTAGTTAATACTCGTTGTTCGATCCTTTCCAAATCGTGCGCATCTCATCATCTCCAACCAAACGCACCCAATGTGAGTGAATCTTTACAAATTCCTCGTTTTAATCACGTTTTTTTGGGGTGTATCATGTGTTATATCTAAAACATTGTGCATACATAATATTATGAACAAATGTGTATTCAGCTTGTTTCAACTGTTTGTGTGGTTATTGTTAGATTTAATTTATTATTTTCAGTACATGCAAGTTCATAGGCCGCCGCTCCCCATTACATTATGAGCGTTGAGCATGTTCCCCATTACATTATGAGCGTGAACCTGGCGTGCCAACATACGATCGGCTCCGTTTGATTGAGCCTTGATCGCACAGACATTTATCATTTTCAGTACATGCAATACGATCGGCTCCGTTTGATTGAGCCTTGATCGCACAGTTTCATTCATGTTATATATTTATGCAAGTTGATATGTTATTGTATGCTGTTGGTATGTTATTGTATGTTATTGTATGTTATAGTTTGTGGTTGTTATTGCTACTGTTTGATTATTTACATTTGCTCACTTATGATTATAGCACAATTTTTCTTTGATAAAATAACAAGATAATCAATAATAAATGTTTATCTAACAAGGTTCACTCGCCAACTTATGTTGACCCAAAAACCCCCATTTTTACACATGATACAGGTGAACCAGCTGCAGCAAGAAACACATAGGATTGGCCTAGAAGAATAAAATGATTTAGAGCTTGGAATTGTTTAGTTGGTTATTTTTCTTTGTATTTGTATGGACATGTTTGGATTATTGAGAATATAATTTTGACTTTAATAAATATGAAACATATTAGTAAATATCATGAGCTTTGGTGATAACCCAATTATGCCCCGACTCTTATTCCGCTGCGGGTCGGGGTGTGACGCTTCCCATCTAGTAATTGCCTCGATCTTTGTGGGATCCATATGAATTCCTTCATGGTTAACCAAATGTCCAAGGAATTGTACTTCTTATAACCAGAATTTACATTTTGAGAATTTAGTGTAAAGCTTTTTCTTCCTTAGCAATGTTAGGAGTATATGCAAATGCTCTGCATGATCTTCCTTACTCTTAGAGTAAATTAGAATATCATCTATAAAGACAATTATGAATTTATCCAGGTATGGTTTACATATCCTGTTCATCATGTCCATAAATGCAGCTGGGGCATTGGTTAAACCAAATGGCATGACTGTAAATTCATAATGACATATCTCGTTCTGAAAGCAGTTTTAGAAATGTCCTCTCATGTACTTTCAGTTGATGATATCCTGAGCGTAAGTCGATCTTAGAAAAGAATCGGGCTCCTTGGAGTTGATCAAACAGATCATCGATTCTCGGTAATGGGCATCGAATTTTAATTGTAACCTTATTCAATTCTCGGTAGTCAATGCACATACGCATTGATCCGTCCTTTTTCTTAACAAATAACACCGATGCTCCCCATGGTGATGAGCTAGGTTGTATGAAACCCTTCTCTAGTAATTCGTCCAGTTGTTTCTTCAGTTCGTGCATTTCCGTCGGTGCTAGGCGATAGGGGGCTTTGGCAATCGGTGCTGTTCCTGGTATTAGGTGAATTCTAAATTCAACCTCTCGATCTGGCGGTAATCCAGGTAACTCTTCTGGAAAGACATCAGAGAAATTTGATATTACAAGAATATCTTTTAATTCTTTTCCTTTAGTGTTGATGATTATGGAAATCATATACACCATTCCTCCTTTTCGTGTATAACTTGCCGCTTTCATCACGGAGATGAACTTTGTTGATCTTGTCGACTTATCTCCCTTAATTGTGATCCTTTCGCAAGATGGCGCAATCACTTCTACAGATTTTTTATCACACAATATTCGTGCCTGATTGGTTACCAACCAATCCATTCCTAACACGACACCGAATCCGGCTAGATCCATTGGAAAAAGGTTAGCAGAAAAATTTTGACTTAAAAGTTCTATCTTAGCTCCCTGTGGGATTTCGCTTATTTTGATAGAGGATCCATCCGCCGTCTCCACCAAACAGTCTTGGTGAAGTTTAGTTAATGGTTGATTAAGAAAATTGCAGAAGGAAGTATTTATGAAACTTTGGTTTGCACCAGAGTCAAATAATACTTTTGCATAAACATCATTAACTAAAAACGTACCGGCAATCACATCCGGAATCATCTTGGCTTCTTCGGCAGTCAGCATGAACGCTCTGACAATCTTCTTGGGTCCTTCCGTCGTCCTTGCTTTGTTGTTTGCCGCTAGAGCTAGTTTCGGGCAGTTGGTTTTAATATGACCGGCTTCTCCACAATTGTAGCATAGCCTATTATTAGGTTTCTTTCTGCAGTCTTCTCCCTTATGCCATGGGAATTTGCAGAAATTGCAGTATGTAGAGCATTTCCCGGAATGCTTCTTTTTGCAGTACTTACATAGGGGTGACGAAGAACTTGCCCCTTTTCCGCGATAGGAATTACCATAACGTAGTTCCTGAGTAATCTTTTGAGCTAAGTTCCTTTTCTGGTTTTCTTCTTGCGTACGTACCAATTCATCTATCAAGGTATTTGCTAGTTCTACCGCTTCTTCAATAGTTTGTGGTCTAGCTGCCTTAACCACATGTCCGATTTCACTGATTAATCCCCAAATGTAACGGGAGATTAACACTGGCTCTGGAGAGGCCAGAGTTGGTACAATCCTTGCATATTCAAAGAATGTGGTGGTATAATCTTTGCAATTTACCCCAGTCATTCTATGATTTAGGAACTTATTAGCAATCTGTTCCTTTTCATTAGGAGGACAAAATTTCCTTTCAACTATTTCCTTAAAGTTGTTCCATTCCATACTGTAAACCCTATCACCTCCTCGGGACTGAAGAATGGTATTCCACCATTCTAAAGCTGCATCTTTAAAAAGATTAGAGGCATACATAACTTTATCCTCATTGGCACACTTACTTATTTTTAAAACTGCTTCTGTCTTTTCTATCTAGCACAAGGCTGAAATAGCTCCTTCACTGCCTGAGAATCTATCGGTTTGCATGATAAGAATTCTTTATAAGAACAACCATTTGAGATGGTTCTTCTTCTTTTTGGAACAGAAGCTTGAATTAATAATTCATGATTTCCGTTCATGCTATGATTTGGTTCAGAGGATACGCGTTTACTTCCGTTTCCGGACTTATCGTTTTCTGCCTTTTTAATAGTATCGATAATATAGGGCATATCATCTATGATTCCTTGGGCTACTATGTGTTCGATAGCACTTTTATTCATTTGATTCTCGTTATTATCGTTATTCTGGATTTCCTGATTTACTTCGTCTGACATCTGAATCGTAAACATTTATCAGGTATTAATATCACAGAATAATAAATATCACACAACACAGTGAACCAAAATCGTCGAGCATTGCGACTTTTACTCTTTTCATATATATGCATCTATTACAAATATAACTGAAATTCAAACATTAGTAACTATGCATCGATATATGTATATAGGTGGCATATATAGTTTATATCTATTTTAGTCTTGTTTTTTTTCTAACTATGTAACAAAATACACACATATAAATACATATATAGTAGGTGGCGGTTGCTTAAAACTGCATTTTCCGCTCGTCATACTTCCAGACGAGCTTCTCTCCGATTTGGCGAATTCGGTTTCCTTCCTCCACCAGTTCATCTCCAAGCTGGCGGAGTTCTTCCACATGCTCCCTGGGTAGTACTAGGGCTGGCACTGGTTCAGGGTAAGGTGGAACTGGTTCTTCGTAGGGGAATGGGTTTTCCAGTAATTGCTGTATTTCCCAGTTGTTGGCCCACCATAGGTTTAAAGGATTTGGTGCTGGAATCCTGGGTTCCTCGTTGGGGTCAAAGGCTGGGATTGGAAATTGGTTCCCCTACTTCTGGTCTAGATTCATGGGTTGGTTGGGAAATAGAGGAAGTATTTTTGGTTCTGGATTTGCTGCTTGGTTGAAGTTAGGCTATCCTCCTATATTTCCATACAGATGAAAATTTGCTAATTGTCTATTCAACTCTTCTTTCCACAAGGGCCTAGCTTCTGGGTTCTGGGTATTTCTAACTGCTATGGCTTGCTGTTGGGCTTGTCTTTTCCTCCTCTCTCCATGGCCTCGACTAAACCAACCTCTCTTTTTAAGGGGAAAGGTTCTACAGCTTTGGCTTTGAAAACAAAGATCCCCTCGGAATCAGTAGTGGATCTAGCGGTTGATTGGGAGGTTTCTTCATCTATGGGAGAATGAGGTAGGTGACGATAAGCGTCGGAAGTACCCTGATCACTCATACTGTAAACTAAGAAAATTTGTCAGATTAACACAAAATAATCATAGAAGTTATAAATAACAATAGGATAAAATTTAGGTATGTAAAAGAACACCTAAATGGCTTAAATCAGTGGCATGGCTCTGATACCACCTTCTGTCGCAACCCCGACCCCTACCCCTGGAGTGGGAGCCGCGAGACACAGAGCTGGTGGTACCGGTGTTTATTAATTTGGCAGCAGAATTACAACATCAGGATCGTGGTTAGGAAATAATTTATCAAAGTTCAAAACACCAAACTTTTATATTACACAAAATGGGATAAAACCCAAGTTTCAATTACAGTACATTTGTAGGGGTAAACCCTGACTTATGGAAAACATAAACTCCTTTTATTTAGGTAACTTTTATAGCCACTTTTCTAAGTCTTCAGTGCTCTCCAGCTGGCTTCTATTCGCTTCACATTAAGTTACCTGAAACGCGTTTTAAAAAGATTTTATCAGCAAGAAATACTGGTGAATACATCCCAGTATAATCAAAACAAGTTTTATAGCTTTACAGTTATTGAGAGCATCCGCATTTACAATGTTTATATCTACAGCATTACTCAATCAGTACTGTCACTCCTAACTTGTGGGTCATGTTACCTATTGGCAAAAATCCATTTGTCCAACGGTAACGGATTCAAATTTTGTATACAAAACCCCAACATACCGGCAGTAATTGCAGAATTCATATACTCAATCACTCTTAAGCATAATTAAAATATTTTGACTCACCAAAAAAGGTTTACAAAAAGAGAATGTACTCACTTAAAACTTAGATATTCCTACGGAGTTCCTGGTGAAAATTCTTGATTACTTCCTGGAATTTCTATTTAAAACATACAATGTACATGCATTAGTAAATTAACCAAGGTCACTTTTAGCCATACAACCGAGACAGAACCCCGGTGTGCGTAGTCAGGCAGGGCCTTGACATGCGTCGGTGGGTCCTAAATCAATCGGGTAGGATAACCATACATCAAAAGATAGAACCACAACGTTCTTAGTCGGGAAGAGCCTTGACATGTGTTGGCGGGTTCTAACTTGGGTAGGGTAACGAATTAGTGATCGGGGGTTAAGATACTTACAGCGGGCAGCGCTTCGCAGGTTTCGGGGTTTAGGGGAGGGAGTTTTGGCGGAGAAACAGAGATTCAGAGAGTATACGATCGATTCAGAGGATCGAAAGTGAGTGACAATTTCAGTCCCAGGCCGCTCCTTTTATACCCGATTTTGACATCTCCTGCGTGTCGCGGGAGAGCTCGAGAAACCCCTTGCGTGGCGCGTGGGAAGCCTACATGGCCTAGGTAGGCTACGTGCATGCATAGCCTAGCCAGACATCGCGAAACGGAGACACGTCACCTGGACGTCTCCCGCGTGTCGCGGGAGATGCCAGGGTTTCTGGCGAGTGTCCCCTGAGACGTCCTGGTGGAATTTTTTCGTTTTTCGTGTCGGGTCTCGTGGTGTGTGTCCGGTTCGCCGGTTACGGCTCGGTTTGGGGTGTTTTGGAGAGTTGTTACATCCTCCCCACCTTGATTTGAATCTCGATGGGTGTTTGGAGAGTTGTTACTCCTCCCACCTTGATTTAAATCTCGTCCTCGAGATTCACTTGAATAGGTGTGGATATTTTCTTTGCATTTCTGACTCTAGCTCCATGTATATTCTGGTCCTCTCTTTGAATCCCATTTAACTTTGACCAAAACTAATCTCTTGTGCTTTAGATTCTTGATCTTTCTATCTTCAATCTAATGGGTTTCTCAACAAACTTAAGCTTCTCATTTACCTCTATATCTTGAAGAGGTATCGCCAATGATTCATCTGCTAGACATTTCTTGAGATTGCATGTATGAAATACATCATGTATTCCTGCCATTTCCTCTGGTAATTGCAGCTGATAGGCTACGGGCCCTATTCTTTTGATAATTTTAAAAGGTCCAACATACCTTGGGCTTAGTTTTCCTTTCTTACCGAATCTTACAATTCCATTCCATGGTGAGACTTTTAATAGCACTTTATCTCCAACTTGAAATTCCAAAGGTTTGCGTCTGTTATCTGCATAACTCTTTTGACGATCTCGGGCTGTTTTCAGTCTTTCCTTGACTTGAATAATTTTTTCAGTTGTTTCTTGTACAATCTCAGGACCTGATAATTGCTTTTCTCCAATTTCTGCCAACACACTGGTGTTCGACATTTCCGTCCGTAGAGTGCTTCAAAAGGTGCAGCATTGATGCTGGTATGATAATTGTTGTTGTAGGAAAATTCTATCAAAGGTAAATGTTCGTCCTAATTTCCTCCGAAATCAATTACACAGGCTCTAAGCATATCTTCCATTGTTTGGATTGTCCTTTCACTTTGACCGTCTGTTTGAGGATGATATGCTGTACTTAGATTTAATCTGGTTCCCATTGCTTTTTGGAAACTTGTCCAAAAATGCGAAGTAAACCGGCTGTCCCTATCATACACAATAGATAAAGGAATTCCATGCAATGAAACTATTTCATTTACATATAATTTAGCTAGTTGTTCCATACTGAAAGTTTCTTTTATTGGTAAGAAATGAGACGATTTGGTTAACCTATCTACAATCACCCAGATTGTATCATTACCTTTTCGTGTCCTGGGTAGTTTGGTAACAAAGTCCACTGTTATTAGTTCTCATTTCCAAATTGGCATTTCCAATTATTGCAACAGTCCTGAAGGTTTCTGATGTTAAGCTTTAAAACCTGTGAACATGTTAGACATTTAGCAACGTAGGTTGCTATATCCTTTTTCATACCTATCCACCAAAAATTCTTTCTTAAATCTTTATACATCTTATCACTTCCAGGATGCACTGTATACTTAGTCTTATGGGCTTCCTTTAAAATTCGATTTCGCAGGTCTCTCTGAATAGGAATCCAAATTCTTTTCTTATGGAATCTCCAAACTCCATCAGTTCCTTTTTCTAATTCCTTAATCATTCATTTTAATCCTTCAGCATCGTCCTTGATGGCTGTTTCCTGAACCTGTTTAATTTGCTCATTTATATCTATCTGAAGATTTAGTCTAAGAGAGCGTACTCTTTTCGGATTCTCATGATACTTTCGACTTAAAGCGTCTGCTACTATGTTAGCTTTTCCTGCATGATACTGGATATCACAATCATAATCACTAAGGATTTCTATCCATCGCCTCTGTCTCATGTTTAATTCTCTCAGTCTCTCTAAATCAAGAATTCTAAGAATTCTAAAAGGACACTAAGTGTTCCAACCATTCTTCTCTCAACCTCTCTACTTCTCTCAAATCTTCCAAGTTCTAAAAGAAAACACTAAGTGTTATAAAGGAAGCCTGAAGCTCCAACCTCCAACTCTTCACGGAATCACCAAAGGAAGCTTTGCAAAACAGTGAGCATACTCGACCCCTTTTTACACTTTAACGTATTTTTGGGTGCAACATGTATACAAAATCCACTTTATGCAATCGATTATAATTAAACACTCAAACCATCGAACACCTTCATTGTTATACTTAGGTTGATTATGCTTGTTAGTTTTAACTTATACTTCAATGATATTGTTATGCTAAGGTTGTTATGCATGCTAGTTAAATTTTTTTTAATTATATACTATTTGCTATGCGTAAGTTGTTTATGTATGCTCGTTCTACTTGAACATGAAATGCCATGTGGATTTGAGACAAACTTTTATACATATACTTATATTCAAATTTGTATGCTCGCCAGTGCTTTTGTACTGATCAATGCTTTTATTACATGTTGCAGGATTGTGAACGATGAATCTAGTAGGATTGCCTAGAAACGCATTTAAAATTTTAATGTTCGTTGTATTGTAGATTTTTTTCAATCCTGTTGTATCTCGATTCCAATACTTGTATAAAAATCATTTTAATAAAATGAAATATATTTATTTGAATATTTATTGTACATTATTTATTTTAAACTTGTGGTGTTCCTAGTTCAAGTAACGTAAAAAGTAATTATTAAATACTTGTCACTATTAGCGTTATGAAGTCTCTTGCAAGCTAATTTTCGTCTCACCCTAATGTTCCCGCCATTAGTTAGGGTGTAACAATTTATGACAAAACTCAGAGACTAAAGGCAATTTACTCTATTAATTTTAAACAAAAGGAATATCTTTATTATTAAAAAACAAAATACAAAATTCCCTTTTGTTTTATTTACAGTTATATTTAGATTATGAGGGGGGTTTGGGTCTCCTTACTGCCACTCTCTCTTACACACACTTGTGTGTGTAAATTCCCTCAAAAGCTTCGGGATTCTGAAAAACTTCATCCAATTTTCGCTTCTGAATCACAAATTCGCCTCTGTTTCTTCATAATTCTCCAATGCCGATTCTTCTTCCACTCTGTAAGCTTCACAATTTTGCCCACTTAATCGCTATATTAATGTTATTTTCAGTTTCAATTTTTCAACTTTTGTTCATCAGTTTCATTTATTTGATCAGTTAATTGTTGGGTATTCTAGATTTGTATTGTTTCTGTAAGTTTCATATGAGATCTGGTGTAATTTGATAGTTTCTTTTCGTTTGTTTATACCGAATTGTTTTAAATTTAGTATTTTTTGTTCTAATTATAGACGTTTTAATGTTGAAAATTAGAATTTCCGAGTAGATAATGTAGGATGCTAGAAGTCGTGTAGTTTTAGTTTGATGATTGTTTTTTTACTGTATGTTGATAAAAGTTTGTGTGTAGGAATAAAGTAGACATGTGTATTTTGTTTCATTTTTAACCTTCACAAGCAATGTGTTTATTATTTTTGCTTGTTTACTTTTGAGATTGTAATTTAGGGAACCGAATGATGCTGAAGGACTGAAATTAGTTGTTAATTGTCAAATTTTTTTTTACGCGAATAAAATTTTGGACCCTCTTCGAGTCGTTATTAAAAAAACCATCTTCTTTCAAACCATTAAAAATTTACAGTGGAGTGGCAGGTAAACGGGCAACTAGCTGTGCCGCAACCCCTTCTAAATAGCAAACCCGATCTTGAGTTTTGGCTCTTGTCATGTGCTTTTTAGTTTTTACGGTTGCAAGGCGCTTGTAGTTTAGTTTGTGTTTCGTGATAATGTAAAAAAGTTGTCAAATACAAGAAGTCAAGAATTCGGTATGATTGCTTAAACTGCACTTTACCTAGTCTTAACCGTTAGCAGGGTATTGGTGGGGCATGAGTTTTTCCTAAAGGGTATTTATCGCTAAAAAACAAACGGTTATTAATTGTATTTTCAAAGAAAGAGTAAGTTTGAACGAAAACTTAATCCTCGTTCAATTGTAACGGAAAGAGAGAAACCGATGTTTAATGTCACATGTTGTGATTAAAAGTGATGAAAAAAGATTTTTTGAAGTGCAATTAGTTTTGTCAGTTTGGTTCCCTCTATATGGCAGAGCCTTTACAGATTGTTTTCTCTTGGTAAAATAGTACATCTGCATTTATTCATTTTTATAGCATGTAACCATCAACAAAGAGTCCATTACTATATAGTCCTCTTCAGTCTTCACTGACTCGTATCAATCAATAGATACATCCTTAGATTAAAAATTTAAATACTTATTTCAATCCAAAATTAAATTATGTTGTTAGAGTTGCTATACTTTATGGTCATAATGCACATGCCTCATGTGGAGCTTTATGTTAACTTGGTAATATAGTTGAAATGTTCTGAATAGTAGGGGTGTGAATTTTTTGACACGACCCAAAAAACACGACTTGAACCTAACACGTAATTCACAGGTTTGGGTCTAAACGGGTTCAGGTCATTTTCAGGTTGAACCCGCTAACCCATTTAGCTAAACAGGTCGGGTTCGTGTCAACCTGGTTGGGTTGGCGGGTTGACCCGTTTAACTCATTCATATTATATTATATTTTTTACATATGTTTTATATCACAAATTAAATTGAGTGTGTATTTATGTCATAAATATAACTTAAAAGATAATATGACATTGATTGTATTATATATATTTGTGTTTTTTTATTGTAAAATTTAGTTTAATATATTAATTTGCGAAAAAAAAAAAAAAAAAACAATAAAAAAATTCGGGTTAAAGGGGTCGTGTTTGGGTTCATATATATGACACAATTTTCGGGTTCGGGTCAAGTTGAACCCGCCAACCCGCGAACACGACCCGTTTAGCACCTCTACTGAAAAGTGAAAATAAGAAATCAAACTGGAGAAGTTTGAGTATTTCTGATAGTAGCAGCTTATTCTGCTGACTAATTGTAAGCAGTTGCAGTTGGTTAACGCGGTTGTATAATTGATTCTTTTCAGGGGCTCCCACTCATGCCTTTTGACCTTGGTATCATTCTAATGCATTCTAATATCATAAAGATTCTATGTGTGTGTAGTTGTGTACCATCAAGATATCAAAGTCAACACAAAGAGGTTATAAATATATTATGTTTCGAGCATCTTATTGGAATATAAGTAGCTGGAATATTGAAAGATATATGTTTTGTCAGATTGTCAACTGATCCTCTTGGTTTGGTGGAAAAATACAAAACAAATATTTAATACGTTTTAATTTCATGTAGTTTCTAAGTTGTAGTAGAGTCACTATTGCTGATTGTGCGGAATAATATTACAAACTGGTAGCCTGAATGGCTTCTTTTTTTTAACGAAAAGTTAAAAGTATTAAAAACCGCAAGTAATATTGTTATTGATGTCTCTTTCTTGTTGGTTGTTCTTTCTTAACAAAAATGTTGAAGTTGGATTTTTATTTAGGACGGTGTTTAGGTGTTGACCGGCTTTTGACCACAACCCGCTGGAAGCACCATGAAATTTGTAACAAAGAAAGGACTCAAGGCAATAGTGCCACTCCGTTTAAAAGGAAAATCAGGCACTCGTTTTTGTTTTTTCCCAAAAATAAAAGCTGAATACGAGCCAGGAAACACGCCGGTTTATCTCAATGTTTATGACTTGACACCATGAATGGCTACGCTTATTGGGCTGGATTCGGCATCTTTCATTCTGGCGTAGAAGGTTTGTTGCTCCTTCTGTTTGTTTAAAATTTAAATCGACCTTACCTGCAAATATCTCTTCTTTTTGGATTATTAGAGGTAGCATTTTCGACTATTTGAGTTGTACTTTATAACAAACTGCTCAAAAGGAATAGGTCAAGTGAGTAGAAAGGGTTGAAAGTTGTTAAGAGATATTTTTTAATGCGTAACAACGCCTAAATATTTTTATTTATAGATTCACGTTTGTGGTGATAATATTATTTTCATATTCACAATTAACTGTAGTAGAAAAAACTAAGAAAATGGTCAACCCAACTGTAGCTAATAAATATGCGTATATGTATGTATATATATATATTATAATTGTAATTATAATTATTTTTATTGTTTTTTATTAAAAGGTAAAAATAAATTTAAAACATTAAAAAACAGAAAAATAAATGGGTAAATTGCCAAAATCGTCCCTTAGTTAACGATACATTTTAGCTGGGTTTGTGATTTGGATGGCAACAAAATCAAAATGTTAGGTGTTCAGATACAAAAAGAAGTTATTTTGGATGTAACATGCATATCAGCCCAAACCTCGGGGACGATTTTGGCATTTTACTCAAAAAACTAAGAAAATGGTCAACCAAGCTTTGCTTAAATAAGAACCATTTCAATCTGAATGTTTTGACCCATTGCCCAACATACTGACCCACGACCCGCACATATTGCCGCATCTACTATTAATACGATGTTATGCTTTTCCATCATGAAGACTATGTGTGGGAATATCATGCTAAATACAATCATGATTTAAACTTGTGATTATTAGCTCTTATGAAATTACAACTTTTTAATGCATTCATGACAGTTCATGGTGTAGAATATGCATTTGGAGCTCACGACTATCCAAGTAGTGGTGTGTTTGAGGTTGAGCCACGACAATGCCCAGGGTTCAAGTTTAGGAGGTCAATATTAATTGGGACAACACGTCTAAACCGAGCTCAGGTCCGCGAATTCATGGAGCATCATGCCGCAAACTATAATGGTGACACATATCACCTAATTGTCAAGAACTGTAACCATTTCTGCAACGACATTTGCTACAAGTTGACTGGCAAGCAAATCCCTAAATGGGTTAATCGACTCGCTAAACTCGGTAACATTTTCAGTTACCTCCAGTTGTTGATAATAACACATTTTGGATAATTGATATAAAAAAGAAATGTAAAATGAGCCCATTCAAGGATGTGATAATCATTTATAACCGTTAGGGCTGTAAACAAACCGAACGAACACGAACAAGGCCTTGTTCGTGTTCGTTTATTAAGGAATGAACATGTTCACGAACGGTTCATGAACGCTTACCAAACGTGATTTCTTGTTTTGTGTTCGTTCATTACGGAAATGAACATGTTCATAATGTGTTCATCAACACTTACCGAACGTAAACGAACACAAACAGACGTGGCCTTGTTCGTGTTCGTTTATTAAGGAATGAACATGTTCACGAACGGTTCATGAACGCTTACCAAACGTGATTTCTTGTTTTGTGTTCGTTCATTAAGGAAATGAACATGTTCATAATGTGTTCATCAACACTTACCGAACGTAAACGAACACAAACAGACGTTCACGAGCATAAATTATTATAAAACTAAAACTAATGAACTAAAAAAATAACATACAATAACCTATAAATGAACAAAGACAAATGAACATAAAGGAACGAATATAAATGAACACATTACCGAACATTCACGAGCATAAACGAACGAACGAAGCCTTTGTTCATGTTCGTTTGTTTAATTTATCGAACGAAATTTCTAGTTCGTGTTTGTTCATTTATTAAACAAACAAACATAAACGAACTTCCCACCGAACAGTTCATGAATGTTCACTAAACATTCGGTTTGTTTACAGCCCTAATTGTTATTAGATAATTTTCTAAGTAATTAAATGAGTAAATTTAAGCTAAGTTTAAATAATTTGTTGTTGCAGTGTTATTATTTACATACATTTAATTTAAATTATTTTTTGTGTGTGCATGCAAATTTATAACAAAAAAATATTATGGAATAAATACTATGTAATATAAATTACTATTTGGCTCTTAATAAGCTAGTTTGTTGATTGATGTTGGAAAATGCAGGTTCGGCATTTAGCTTGTGTTGCCAGAAGCCCTAAAAGTGTCGGCTGTACAACATGATCCGCGTTGCTTACCATATGAGAGTGAGAAGAAAATGCTAAGAAGCACTAGTTTTAGTTGCTTAGCGTCGGTTTCATCAAGGCAGAAACACTTGTCAACTGTTTCTTCAGTCACCTTTAAAGGGTTGTTTACCATTGAGACCTCGAGTGCACAATGACTGAAACCTCACAGCTTAGAGCTTGTTTTTTTTAAATTATTATTGCTTGAGAAATATCCTAAAACGCGGGTTTGCTTTGGTTTGATTGTTAATTAGTTGTAATCAAAGCTTAGGAGAGTGAATGTGTTTGTTAACCAACTGGGTACAAAAGTTGTTTATAATGATATGATACTGCTGGTTGGTTTTCATGCATCTATAACACCATTTTCTATTTTTTGATAACCTGCGATCTGCGAACGTGTCACTAGAAAGCTCATGGGCCCACCAATATCCTGTGTACTTGTGGCGGGTTAGTGGATGTTAGATTTTAACATGTGAACTTGATAGAATTAGCTGAAACTTTGATTTTTACCAAATGCACTTTAGTTCACTTTCGGGACCTACAAGGTTGATCAAGGTCAATTTCACTTGGATTTAGTAAAAATGAACATAAAACAACAAATACATACCTTCTCACACAAAAATGCATGTACACGCGTGTGTGTGGGCGCGTTCAATGCTGAAACAAATATAAATAGAGAATTGTGGGAACTGCGACCATATAATCACTTGTACATTTTTACTTTAATCGTGGTATCGAAATTGATATTTTTTATATAAAATAAAAAGGGTATGAACGGAACGATTTTTGTTTGTCTTCCATTTTCTCTGTCATCTTTTTTGGCTACAAAAGTGACATGACATTTGGAGTTTTAAGTCGATTGCCAAATTGGCATAAACAAAAGGAATGATGAATAAATGAAATACATTTCGTCTCCCACGACGTGAAGGCGTGTTTGCAGTAGTGGCTAAAACATTAAATAATAATAATAATAATAATAATAACAATAATAATAATAATAATAATAATAATAATAATAATAATAATAATAATAATAATAATAATAATAATAATAATAATAATAATAAGCCCGCGCGATGCGGCGGGCAACAACTTTCTGCACGATGCGACGGTTTCTTACGGTTCCGTTACTGTACCCGGTACCAAAAAATACTATATTATGAATATGTACAACTTAATATTCAATGAACTTTTGCCTCCATGTTAAGAAAACATAAAAACGAATGCCATACCCATACCGATGTTCAAAGGGTATCAGTTTCGTTCCTTACGGTAGAGAAAAAGTTATTGTACCGGGTACCATAAAAAATACTATATTGTGAATACACCTTAATTTTCAACGAACTTTTTTCCTCCATGTTAAGAAAACATAAAAACGAATATGGTACCGCTACCGATATTCAGAGGATATCAGTTCCGTTCCTCCCAGTAAAGAAAAGTAAAATATATTTAACATGTTCGAATAAAAATACAAACGAAAAACAAAATAATTATAGCAATAAAATGTTATATTAACAAAATAACAAATAAAATTATTTATAATAGAATTATATTAAAAAGAAAATCAAAAGTAAATAAAAAAGTAAAATAAAAATTATTTAGTTTAGTATGTATTAAAGTAAAGAAAAACAAATAATAATATAAAATGTATTAAAGTAAAGAAATGCAAATAATAATAAAATACTTTTATTTTACCGTAGAACTTCTTATAAATTATATAATTATAAGGGTTAGGTTATAATAAGAAGTTTATTTGGGTATGAAGGATATGAAGTAATTTTGTCCATCAATTTAGTAATCAAGTGTTAAGATTAAATGAACGAAATTGAACAAAAAGAAGGAGACGCGTGAGTTTGTGTGTGGACATTCTAGTCAATCCAAAGCAATAGTTTCTCTCTTCTCTAATCTCCCCCCCCCGCCCGTTTTTTAAACATTAATAACTCCTTCATACGACATTATTTTTTTTTACAAAAATTGCACCATAAAAACGAGCGTTTTTTATCTTTAAAACGAGCACGCTATTGCTATACTTTTGAAAAAAAAGTTTTCAATAACCCAGATGCGTAAAACGCAATGGACTATAAACACAAAAAATGATTTTTTTTTTCTAAAACATAATAGACTGAAAATACAAAGGAAAAAATGTTCTTTCTAAAACGCAATAGATAAAAAACATAAAAGAAAGTATTTTTTTAAAACGCAATGGACAAAAAACATAAAAGAAAGTGTTTTTTTTTCTAAAACGCAATGGACTAAAAACACAAAACAAAGTGCACCTTCTAAAACGCAATGACCAAAAAACACAAAGCAAAAGTCTTTTATAAAACGCAATGAATCAAAAACATAAAAGAAAGTGTTATTTCCAAAACGCAATGCACTAAAAATACAAAAGAAAATGTTATTTCTAAAACGCAATGGATTAAAAACACAAAAAAATGTGTTCTTTATAAAACGCAATGGACTAAAAAACACAAAAAATGTGTGTGTTTTTTTTTCCTAAAACGCAATGGAGTAAAACACAATAGAACACAATGCATTGGTGTGTTATTTGAGGACATTTTTACAAACCATTACAGACCCATACTTGACACTTCCATATTACACCATTGATTCCATGTAACATTTATATCCTTGACTCGACTTCCAATCAAAATGAAACTTAAATGCCTAATCTGATCTTTTACAACTTCCTGGTTGATAGCCTTCTGGTTGAAAACAAGGCTGTTCCGACTTCGCCAAATGCACCAGATGACAACATGTATTATTGAATACAAAAGCTGCTTCCATTTCAACAAACCTCGGACATGCTTATGTACTTCAAACAGATCAGAGAGGCTGAATAAAACAACCTTGGCCACCTGCACCAAGACCCCACAAACTCCCATACGGCTGCAGCGAATTGGCAAGAAATGAATAAATATTCCGCTGATTCTTCACATTCTCTGCAAATCTTGCATAGTGTGGAGTCCAGCTGAATATTCCTTCTTTGTAGAGCAACCATGGTAGGTATGCGGTCTTATTTTAGACGCCAAGCTAGGAAGTTTGCTTTGATAGGCTTCCACTTATTCCATTCGAACTCGAAGCCGGCACCCGGGAATCAAACACTCTGCAGCTTATGTTTTAGACCTTTTACCTAGAACGCGCCCCCCGGGTCGAGCACCCAGGTCCACCAATCCTTCATAATCCCTTTATCTACCCCCATCAAGGCTGCGGTTAGTTCCTCGAGCTGAATTAATTCATCTTCCGTGTTTGGAAGGCGGTTCCAGTGGAATTTTATTGTAGTGAGCCCATTGGAATTCACCAACCTCCCTGCCACCAGAACATTCTTTTCCCGCTCTAGATTGTAGAGAATAGGGAACTTTTTATACAGCGGCTTGTCTAGAAGCCACACGTCTTTCCAAAACACAATGTCTTCGCCAATACTCACATGACCTCTGAACATTTCTGCCAGCGCAACCCCATACTCTTCCATATCCTGGGCCACTTTACACACTTGCTTCCATGTCCCTGCGATTGACAATTTGCAAGGAATAAAATTCCATAATCTTGTGCTATGGTGTATGCTCCAAATGACTTTTCTCCACAAGGCGTCCGACTCGGTTTTAAACCTCCACCACCATTTCGCGAGCATCGCGAGGTTTGCCTCCCTCAAGGACCCTAGCCCTGCCCCGCCACATGCTTTTGGTGTCATCACATTATTTCATGCTACCCAGTTCGCTTTGTCCTGTTCCGGAGTAAAACCCCATAAGAATTCCTTCCTTATCCTTTCCAGTTGTTTTATTACCTGCGTTGGAGCTCTATAAAGCGAGAAGTAGTATGTTGGGAGAGCGTTTAACACTAAATTTGTCAGTGCTATTCGACCCCCAAAAGAAACCATTTTCGCCTTCCAGGAGGATAGTCGTTTTCTGAATACGTCTATCACCGGTTTCCAGTGCTTGACAAGCTTCATGTTTCCCCCCACCTGTAAGCCAAGATGAATGAACGGGGCACCATCTCTTGTGCCCGAGTGATATCAACCCCAATCCCGAACAGACTGCTCTTGTTTAACTTGACCCGTAAACCCGATGCTAGAAAAAAGCATCTAAGCATCCGGTTTAGATTACGTGCACTCTCCACAGACCACTCGCCCAGAAAGACCGCGTCATCTGCATACAGAAAGTGTGATAATGGTATCCCATTCGGCGAACACTTAATTCCTTTGTACAACCCGTTTGAACATGCTTCTTTCACCACCCCGGACAGGGCTTCCATGACAATTAGGAAAAGAAACGGGGATAGGGGGTCCCCTTGTCTCAATCCCCTATAACATGCGAATTCCTGTGTAGGAGATTCGTTCACCAATACTGAAGCTCGAGCCGATGTTACGGTTGCCATGACCCATTTTCTCCAAGTCGGTGGAAAGTTCATCTGTGCCATGATTGAATCCAAGAACTGCCAATTAACCGAGTCATAAGCCTTCTCGATATCCACCTTGAAGATAAACCCCTCCTTTTTGTTTCTTTTCATCCACGATATGACTTCATTCAACATAAGTGGCCCATCAAGAATACTTATGTTAGCCAAAAAGGTTGTTTGTTCCACCGAAATCAGCCCCTGAATGATTGGTTTTAGGCGATTAGCGAGAACTTTTGAGATAACTTTGTTGACGCACCCAATTAGACTGATAGGCCTATAGTCTCCCAGCCCCACGGGGTCATTACATTTAGGAATAAGTGACAAGAAAGATGAAGAACAACCCTGATTAATCGTGGCGCTGTGAAAAAATTCTTCCAGCATTTTTACAAAATCATTTTGAATCCAACTCCGACACTTTTTCAAAAACCTGAAGTTAATCCCATCAGGGCCTGGGGCTTTATCCCCACCACAGTCCCAGACTGCTTTTTGAATTTCGGCAACCGTAAAGGGGCAAATCAATGCATCCGCCTCCACCTCCGACACGGTGACAAGGTTTGGGCAAACCAAGCTAGGTCTCGCCAACCTAGGTTCCATGAATTTTCCTGCAAAAAAAGAACAAATATAATCCTTAACAAGTGAAGGAGAATCCGTCCACTCCCCATCGATTAGTAGCCCGTTTATTCTATTGTTGCTCGTATTGGCATTAATAACCCGGTGAAAGTATGCCGTATTTTCGTCGCCCTCAACCGCCCACCTAATTCTGGATTTTTGTTGCAGGTCCAAGTTTTTTAACCTATCTGCCTCTATAATAAAGGTTTTGCAAGCCGCCCTTAACCCCAACTCATCAGTTGTTAACTGTCTCACCTCGGCTTCAACTTCTAAAGCTTCCAATTCAGCCAATTTAGAAGCATATTCCCCCTCTCTAGACTTCTTGTATTCCGAAACCCAATCTCTTATCTTGAATTTAACCCATTTCAGTTTCGTAACCAAACCTAAGTCCGCGGCACCATTAAAACGGAACCCTAGGCATAATTGTTCCACGTACTCAAGTAAGCCAGGCATCTCTAACCATGAGTTAAAGATCCTACACATGGGACCATAATCAGTTGGCCTCACTGTTAATAGGATAGGACAGTGGTCTGAAACGACATTTGACAATGCGACGAGAGACACTGTCGGCCATTTTAACATAAAGTCCCGGCACACCAAGTATCTATCTAATTTACTCATATTGGCCCCATTATCGGCATGGTAAGTAAATCTACGCCCACTCATTTGATACTCAACGAGCTTAGCCGACTCAATAAAGTGGTTGAAATAAGATGCATTCAAGGCCACGAACTCTGAGTTAAAACGTTCTGAGGAGTCCCGAACATCATTAAAATCCCCCACGAACACCCACATCCCATTCTAAAGAATAAAAGTTCTAACCACAGAGCCCTTCTTTCAATCGGATTGTTATAAGCATAAACATTGACAATATTAATAAACTCGCCTGAGTGATTAAGAACCCCAGATATGATAATGAAACGGTGCCTCTTGATTACGTAACTTTTCTTGAAGACTCCTGGGTCCCAAATACACATTAGTCCTCCAGATCTGCCTAGCGCATCAACCCCATCTGCTTCAAAAATCGATTGGCCCCATAATTTGTTGAACATAATTCAGTAATACCCCCAATTTTGTCTCCTGAATAGCCAAAAAGTCTACCCCATACGACGTTTTTAAACCTCTCACCCAATCAACTTTTTTCTGGTCCCAGACCCCCCTTAAATTTACTGATAAAAAATTCATGGCTGACTAATTTGTTCACCTTCACCAGTTACTATTTCACTAACCTGGTTCTGGAAGCCATTCAATCTGAAACCGACCTTTGTTCCAACCACTACAGTAGCCTCCGTCTCAAGAATGACACCATTCCTTTGTTCCGAATTAGCACCGGCTGCGCCACCTAGGGGATTAGTCGGCCGCTCAGTGGTTTCGTCTGTGATGTTTGAACCAGTCAAAACCTCTGTCGGTGGTATCCATGTCTGTTATACTACCTAGAAGATTATCCACATGCACATGGCCTTCTCTCACCACCGGTTCAGTTTCCATTCGGAACCGTCGCCTCTTCGTCTTCCTGAATCGGCGATTGACAACCATTGTCACCGGCTGGTCGGTCGTTGCTCTCCTCTCTAATAATCTCGCCCTCCTCCTCTTCTTCTTCGTTTTCGCCTGCAACTGACCCTTTCGAGTTCGTCACCCGCGATTGATAGGCCGACAATAACTCCCTTATGATAGTCTGGAAGCGGGGATTAGATTACTCAGTTACCCACACTTTATACCGATGATCGTACCACGACACAATGACTTCCTCGTCAACTCTTTTACCCAAATCCGTTATGATCCAATAATGACCGCCGAGTTATCCGAGCAATCCCAGGAGAAGTCTGATGTACCTACCAGCCTGCCGAATTGCTCACAATCTGGTCGTACAGTTTATTATCCCTGAGATGGACCGGAACCCCTTCTACTTTGATCCAGGCTAATCTGTTGTATACGAGCTCTTGCCCTTCCCACAGCTCTAGCTCTGCATTTACAATCACACTACTCCAAGCCCTGGCCTCCTTGTCAATAAACTCTAGTGCCTACCGTTTTTCTTTAAAAACTACCGTACACTTAAGCCCTCCTAGATAAGAGACGGGGTTCTCTGTGTAACCTCCCACGTCGAGCAAAGTTCTCATCTCTTCAAGACCGATGACATCCTTTACTTCTACAATTACCGAACGCATCATACAGTGATCCGGGTAAGCTGCAATTCTTTCCCTCGCCACCACAACCTTCGGTTTTTTCACCATACCCTCCTGGGCCGGATCCACAACGTCCCTGAAGATCGCCCATTAGATGTACCATCCTGCAAGTGAACTGCCTGGGCTCTTGACTGTGGGAACTGGGCGGCGCGAACCTTCTGCTGTTGCATGTATACAGCCGGTCTTGCCTTCTCCTTTGGTACATTGTGATTGAATTTGTTGTGATTTTTGTCGAATTTTGCCAAAGAAACACTCAATTTGGCCTCGTAAATCTTAAAGGTATTCATATCCCGTAACGTCGAGTTAATATCATCTACCCCCACATACCTCACGAATCCGAAGTAGTTTCCCCTAGAATCCCGCTTTCGAGCGACGTAGGCATCCTTATCGCACCGTAGGGTTGGAAGGCCTTCCAAAGTAGCGTCTGTGAAACCCCCTGGAAGGTTTGTTACGTAAAAGGTTGTTGCTTCAGCTCTCCTTTTCCGATAAATTACGTCCGTCCAGTTTCCGCCGTTCCTCCCGTCGCGTCCCCACATATTTCTTCTACCCATCAACGATGTGGAAGTTCTAGTTTTGTATTTCTTAAAAACATGAGGACATTTTCAATAATCTAACTTATTGTGTTTTAGACGGTCAATACATTTTAGAAAGTTAGTGTGTTTTTATCAATAATCTAATTTCTTGTGTTTTACATCATAAAGCATTTTACAAAATAGAATTTAATGCATTCATCATTTAGAAAACTACCTAGAAGTTCCACGTGACAAAAGAAATTTGTCTTTGTACACTCAGAAAATTTTCTTTTATTTCCTTCTCACACTAACACAAAATCCTAAAAAACCTTTCATTCTTTTCAGCCGCACTTTATATCCTTTCACCTTCTCAAACTTAAACACAAACAAAAATTCCGAAACGCAATAAACAAAGTAATCCTTTGAAATCTTAAATTTTTGTAACTTAGAACTTAGAAGAAGAGGAGTGTGAGTGTCACAGCCCGCCAAATTCAGATGGCAACATGTCGGGATTCCGAATGTTCTACCAGCTTCAAGGTCCTTCTATGACAGATTTTTGCCTTAGAAAATTCTGGATTATGCCACCAAAAATATCTCTAAGTACTAGAGATTTCTTAGGAAAATATCTAAGATATTTTCCTTAATCATTGATGTAAATATCTTAGATACTTTGAATATTTTATACTAAGATATTTCTAGATTAGGAAGGATCTAGATTAGTTGCCAACTAGTATAAATAGGTGATCTTGGCTCGTTTGCTAATCACCTTCCAACATTGTATCAAAGTTCTCTTTGTAAGAGTTCTCAAAAGCAATACAAGTGTTCTCTTTGTTCACACTCTTTGATCCTTTGTTCAAGTCATTTGAATCGAGTTGCAAGTTTGGTGTCAAGGCTGATCTTAGCACGGTGACTAAGAGCCGCACGTGGGTTGAAGGACTAACTCCGTGACAAGTGGTATCAGAGCATGTCGATTCGCTGGGATAATGGCTGATTCGGGCAACAGAGGAGTAGGCATTAACATTGTTGTTGATGAGACTCGTGGACGGGAAGAGATACCCCAAGGAGGAAGGAAGCATCGTGGTGCATCAAAGGACAAGACCTTGGAGAAGCGGTTAGCTGAAATGGAAGCTGCGATGACTGGGCTCGGAGCTTAAGTCGATGGTGCACTACAACGCTTGGACGAGTTGGAGACAAGCTTCGGTGACCTTCAAGACGACTTGAAGGCTGCAATGGAGTTGTTTAAGGCTGAGTTTCAGCTGAAAGTAAACGAAAGCATCAAGGAGGCTACGGAGAAGGCGGTTTTCAAGCTCCGTAAAGACATGGATGACTTATCCATGGATATGCATCGTAGCCTTCTTGGCTTGGAGACCAAAGTAAACGAGTATGGTAGAGCCATGGTTACAGCCGGTGAAAGCGTTGTTAGCTTTACACCAAGGATCGAAGTACCAAAACCAACACCCTTCATTGGCAAGCGGGAAGCGAAGGCTGTTGACGGTTTCTTATGGGAGATGGAACGCTACTTCGAAGGTGTAAACGTGGTGGACGACGCTACAAAGATCAAGACGGTCTCCTTATACTTGAAAGAAACCGCGGGCCTGTGGTGGCGATGAAAGCATGCGGAGATGGAAAAAGGTACGTGTATCCTGAACACTTGGGCTGATTTCATTAGAGAAATCAAGAAGCAATTTTATCCAGAAAATGCAGAAAATGAAGTTAAGAGCCGGTTGCGAAAGCTGAAACAAATCGGCACTATCAAGGACTATATTAAAGAATTTACTACACTTGTCCTTGAGATTCCGGATATGTCTGATAAAGACTCTCTCTTTTACTTTCTCGATGACTTACAAACTTGGGCCAAAACCGAATTAGAGAGACGCGGTGTCCAAGATCTCTCTTTCGCCATAGCTATAGCCGAGAGCTTAACCGACTATAGTCAAAGGGAATCAAGGGGCAAAGACCGCAAGAGTAGCCACGAGAAAGGTGGGGGAGAAAAATCAGCTCAAACTAAAGAAAGTAATATACGTAAGTCTCCACCACAATGGAAGGCCCGGGACAAGAAGCCCATGAGCAAAGATAATAAGTGCTTCATATGTGACGGATCACATTTTGCTCGAGATTGCCCCAAAAGAGCTAGCTTACATGCCATGATTGCTCAAACCGAAGGTTGTCATGAGGAAGAAGATGTTTGCATGGGATCAATGCAAATACTAACCGCAATCAAGGCCATGGTTGAAACACGTCCGTCACCAAACAAAAGGGCTGCAATTTGTCCAAGCTAACATTTCGGGTAACCAAGTTCGGGCCCTTGTGGACACGGGAGTTTCTCATAATTTCATGTCCATTGAGGAAGCAAGGCGACTTGGTGTAAAATTTGCTAAAGGAACGGGAGCCATGAAGACCGTCAATACTAGTGCCAAACCAATTCATGGGGAGGCCAAGGATGTTCAAGTTCGTATTGGTGAAGGGGCCCGGACTTATCAACTTCTCCGTCGTAGAGATGGACGATTTCAAGGTCGTGCTTGGCATGGAATTCTTTGATAAGGTACGGGCTTTCCCTATGCCGTTTGTTAACTCATTATGTATCCTGGACGAGGGGAAGACTTGTATGGTGCGCACGGAGCGCGGGTCAAAGAACGGATCAAAGACCCTTTCAGCCATACAATTCAAGAAGGGATACAACAAGAAGGAACCATGCTACTTGGCAGTAGCAAAGATCGATGAGGAAAATCCCAAGGAAGTTGTACCAAAGGAGATCGAGAAGGTGCTGGAAGAATTCAAGGATGTCATGCCAACCGAATTACCTAAAAAGCTCCCACCTCGAAGAGAAGTTGATCACGAGATTGAGCTGGAACTAGGTTCTAAACCGCCAGCCAAGGCCCCATACCGCATGCCACCACCAGAGTTGGAAGAGTTACGCAAGCAACTTAAGGAGTTGCTAGATGCTGGTTACATTCGCTCATCAAAAGCCCCATATGGTGCACCGGTATTATTCCAAAAGAAGAAAGACGGGTCCCTACGAATGTGTATTGATTACCGGGCACTTAACAAGATCACGGTAAAGAATAAGTACCCACTTCCTCTTATTGCTGATTTATTTGATCAACTTGGCAATACTAGGTACTTTACAAAGTTGGATTGGCATTCGGGCTACTATCAAGTAAGAATTGCCGAAGGGGACGAGGCAAAAACGACTGCATCACAAGATATGGCTCGTACGAATTCTTGGTGATGCCTTTCGGTCTTACTAACGCGCCAACAACATTTTGTACTCTCATGAACAAACTCTTCCACCCCTTCCTTGATAAGTTCGTGGTGGTATACTTAGACGACATCGTCATCTATAGCCGCACACTAAAGGAACACGTGGAACATCTGCGGCAAGTTTTTCAAGTATTACGCGAGAACGAGTTCTATGTTAAACTGGAGAAGTGCTCGTTCTCCAAGATGAGGTTGAGTTCTTGGGTCATAGAATCAAGGAGGGACGGCTTATGATGGACGATGCCAAAGTTAAAGCAATTCAGGCATGGGACCAACCAAGGTACCAGAGTTACGTTCATTCCTTGGCTTGGTGAATTACTATCGTCGTTTCATCAGGAGCTATTCTGCAAAGGCTGCACCCTTGACTGATCTACTAAAGAAAACTAAAGCTTGGGACTGGACCAGCGTTGTCAAGCAGCTTTTGAAGAGTTAAAGAAGGCAGTCATGACGGAACCGGGTACTAGCCCTCCTGATGTCTCGAAGCCTTTTAAGTTACACACGGACGCATCGGACTTCGCAATTGGTGGAGTACTTATGCAGGAGGGACACCCGATCGCGTTCGAAAGTCGAAAGCTCAATGACACCGAGAAGAAATACACGGTGCAAGAAAAGGAGATGACGACATGTTTACGCACATGGAGGCACTACCTTCTCGGGTCCAGGTTCGTTATCAAAACTGATAATGTTGCCACTAGCTATTTCCAAACTCAAAAGAAACTAAGCCCCAAGCAAGCTAGGTGGCAAGACTTCCTTGTTGAATTTGATTATGTCTTGGAGTACAAGCCCGGGAAAGCAAACGTGGTGGCTGATGCACTGAGTCGCAAAGCCGAGCTTGCTGCTATTACTCGCCCAACATTTGATATCCAAGACCAAGTCAAGGAAGGACCTCAAACAAGATCCATTTGCCAAACATCTTGTCGCCTTAGCACGAGATGGAAAGACGACCCGATTTTGGTTAAATGGGGATCTTTTATTCACCAAAGGAGACCGGCTCTACGTACCAAGGTGGGCAACCTTAGGCGTTTCGTGATGAAGGAATGCCATGATTCCAAATGGGCTGGTCATCCAGGCATCACAAGAACGTTGGCACTAATCAGAGGTACATTTTATTGGCCACGTATGGTAGACGACGTTGAAGGCATACGTGCACACTTGCTTAGTTTGTCAGAAGATAAGATCGAGCAACGCCAGCCAGGAGGTTTGTTAGAGCCCTTACCAATCCCAAATGGCCCTTGGGAAAGCATTTCAATGGATTACATCACTTGGCTACCAAAGTCAGAAGGCTCGGGGAGCATCATTGTGGTGGTTGATAGGTTTTCAAAGTATGGAACTTTTATTCCCGCCCCAACCGATGTTACCGTTGCGGAGATGGCAAGACTTTTCTTCAAGCACGTGGTGAAGTATTGGGGCATACCGCAAACCATTGTTAGTGATCGAGACCCCTGATTCACAGGACGTTTTTGGTCTGAATTGTTCAAAATCATGGGGACAGAACTCAACTTCTCGACAAGCTTTCATCCCCAAACCGATGGGCAAACCGAGCGGGTCAATGCCTTGCTCGAACTGTACCTCCGCCATTATGTAAGTGCTAACTAGCGAGATTGGGCTAAGCTTTTAGACATTGCACAATTTTCTTACAACATGCAGCGAAGCGAGGCAACGGGAAAGAGCCCTTTTGAGATCGTAACGGGACGTCAACCGATGACTCCCAACGCCTTAGCCGCATCCTACGACGGTAACAGCCCAGCTGCTTTCAAAAGTCTAAAAGAATGGCACGAACAAGCAAACTTGGCTTGCACTTCCTTGGACAAGGCGGCAAAGAAAATGAAGAAGTGGGCGGATAATAAACGGCGACACGTGGAGTTCCAAGTTGGGGACCAAGTCATGGTCAAACTCTTGCCACAACAAATCAAGTCATGAGGGGCGTACACAAGGGACTCGTGATAAAATATGAAGGGCCTTTTCCAGTAATTGCTCGAGTTGGCAAAGTGTCTTACCGACTACAATTACCGCCCAAGTTGAAGATTCATCCGGTCTTCCATGTACGTAATCTCAAGCCTTATCATGCGGACGAGGAAGACTTGGATCGTGGAGTATCTAAGCGGGCATCAACGCCGTTGTAACATCATTCGACCGTGAGGTTGCCGAGATTATATCTGACCGCACCATCCTGACGACGGGGAGTACCTAGCTACAAAGAATACTTGATCAAGTGGAAGAACTTACCAGATAGTGAAGCAAGTTGGGAGACAAAAGATTCACTATGGCAGTTCCGGGACGAGATCAAGAAGTACCATGAAGGCTCGACGAGGACGTCGACGGATTAGGTGGGGGAGAATGTCACAGCCCGCCAAATTCAGATGGCAACATGTCGGGATTCCGGAATGTTCTACCAGCTTTAAGGTCCTTCTATGGCAGATTTTTGCCTTAGAAAATTCTGGATTATGCACCAAAAATATCTCTAAGTACTAGAGATTTCTTAGGAAAATATCCTCCTTAATCATTGATGTAAATATCTTAGATACTTTGAATATTTAATGCTAAGATATTTCTAGATTAGGAAGGATCTAGATTAGTTGCCAACTAGTATAAATAGGTGATCTTGGCTCATTTACTAATCACCTTCCAACATTGTATCAAAGTTCCCTTTGTAAGAGTTCTCAAAAGCAATACAAGTGTTCTCTTTGTTCACACTCTTTGATCCTTTGTTCAAGTCATTTGAATCGAGTTGCAAGTTTGGTGTCAAGGCTGATCTTAGCATGGTGACTAAGAGCCGCACGTGGGTTGAAGGACTAACTCCGTGACAGTGAGGTTATGTTTTTGTGATTATTTGATTATTCCAAGAAATGTTCAAAAACCATAAAACGCAATTCATGTTGGCTTCAATCTGAAACAGTTATTACTTGGTTCCACGCGGGAACTACGGCTTTCATGGTGGCTTCGACTTTCTGAGACTGAAACTCAATCAATTCGTCGATGCTCCGGCCACGGTTTCGGCGACGATGAACGGCGCATCCGGAGCGAACACCACCGATGCAGATCTGTTAATCTCTTTTGCAGGTGGATGTGTCAAGTTTGAATAAAGATTGAGAGATCTTGGGAAGGGTTCGGGTTGTGATTTGTGGATGGTGACCATCTGGTAGGAGTGGGGTGACAGTTGTGGTGGAGGTGGGCGATGGAGTGGTGGCGCCGTGGCGGTGACGGTGGCGTTGACGATGGTGGGTGGAGTGGCGGTGGTGGTGGAATGAACCATAAAGATATACTGTTTTTTTTAAATCTAGGGTTATAAGGACTATTTGTGGTTGACAAAAATACCCTTCCTTTTGATTTCTATTCTTTGCCAGGTGTCATCCTACTATTACTTCCTATGCTTCTTACCCAAAACAAACTTTCCTATTTGATCCTCCCTCGTAATAGTATGTAGATAAAGTAGATAGTAATAGTAATTTAAATTGAAAGGTCGGCAACCATTCTGATTTGACAAAAGTCTTCCAACTTTTCTAAATTGACAAAATTCACCATTCAAATTTATAACTTAATAAAAATCAGTTTTTAACTGGATAAAAGTGACCTCCTACTTTCTAACTTGACAAAAAGATGCTAATACTTTCTAACTTCTCTTTAGCTCTCAAACTTTTGACATATAACCCATTCTATCCTCAAACCTTGCTGTAATGTCAAAGGTAACCCTCTAACGTTATAAATGTCACTTTGACCCCCTTATGTTTCTAAATTTTTGAGCTTATCCTAAAACTAATTTCTTTGTTTTTACTTTTTATGAACGTGTCGGTATAAATTCAAGTTTGCCTACGCGATAGAGTACTTTTTGTTTAAAACGAGTTGGGTCAATTATAAAATGTTCTTATGTACGTTTTGACGTAATTTTGTTTGAAAATAAATCGGGTCAACTGTAATACGGTTTGATTCGACCGTATAAATTTGAGTTCATGCCTCTTGACGTAAATTTAGTTCGGAAACGAGTCTGGTCGATTGTAGTTTATAGTTATCATTTCACGTACAAAGTGCCGCAACGCTCGTGGGTAAAAAAACTAGTAATAATAGTCGAGAAAACTACAATATTAAAATGAAGTAAATTCAGTAAGAAATTTAGTGATATTCTTTTCGGTTTGTGACAACCCAAAATCTTCATAGTGGGTTGTGATCTTGTAGACTCGCTTGTTTATTGTTTTTAACAGTCAACTTATATGCTTATTAAAACTAAAGTAAAATGCTAAATGGTCCTTGAGTTTATGTCACATCCACAACTTTTACATGTGGGATTTTACCCGAGCGCATGACATACAAGGATCAAACCACCAATCATGTTAAACGATTTCGAATTAAGTGGAAAATGTTTAACTACCACATTCAACATGAATAGTGATAATTAGTTTAAGTGTTTGAAAACGTAAGTTTAAGTTTAACAGTGGAAGCTAAAGTATAAAATCCAGACATAACCAAAACCCACAATTGTTTAGCATAATTAAGAAAAACAATTTAATAAAAGCCACAACATTCCCCAAGCTGCAAAGTTCCCATGTGTGTCATACGTAGCATCCTACAAAGCATGCTAAAGTGTATCCATAAAAAGTTGACGAGTTCACAGTTTTAGTTCAACAAAAGTAAGTTCAAATACAAAAGTTATAAAGGCATGTCATGGGTAACTAACCACTGTTAAGCAACTAAACTTGTAGTACGAAACTGACTGTGTATGTTTTTGTGCCCCACATCAATGTCCGGCATTAATGCAAATGAAAGGTCAAAAGTTCACGCTCAGCTCCCCGCACGGTGTGAGGTATGTCAAACCTAATAGTGCTATCAACTATTACCCCGTATGTCATCCCGGGAACTAATCGGTATAAAGGTAGGGACTTTCAAGATATAGCGTTCGTTTAGTTCACTATAGACATGAAATTTAACTAAAGTATTTACATTGTAGTATTCCATCCAGGAATATATGTGTAGTCCCAAACCAAGGATGTATGTTTTAATAAAGTAGTGAACTCACTCTAGATTTGCTCAGCTAGAATTTCGTGACTAGAGTTAGGTGTGGTCAACCACGTTCTGATATGGTTACCGTTAGTTGCTATTCACATAAGTCATCTGAATTCTACACATATACTACCACATAATATGCCTACACATTGACACCTAGTTATACGTTCGTGTGGTTATGTCATGTGTACACTTTACAACATGTAACATGTTTAATAATGATGTTCACTTAGATATCAAATAACAATTAACCTCATAGTAACAAACAAATGCATTTATAAACATTAACATCACGTTTCAGCGATTTAACTCAATGAACTAAAACAATTAATCTCGTATTGGAGCTGTTTTGTCATTCTCGTTTAAAATAGTAAACGGACTAGAAAACTTTTCGACTACTAATGGGATGTTTGTTTACCTCTTGATGAGGCTCTTAATGGTTCAGACTCTTACTGGTTTAGCACTTAATTGTTCAGACTGTTTGTTTCGCGAGCAAATGTCTGAATGGTTCAAACATTTGCCTCTGAATGGTTAAACATTACACCGAGTCTGAATGGTTAAGACCTCTATTATGAATTGGTCAGACATTTGCGTCGAATGGTTAAGCAGTACACAGACCTCTTACTACACAAACCTCTTACTGGTTCAACACTTAAAGATTCAGACCTCTTACTGGTTCAACACTTAACCATTCAGAAATTGCCAAACAGCCCCTAAAACATGTATAATATTGTAGTTCAGTTTTATCATCAAATTATCATCAAGATCATGTAACATATCAAAACCCTATCCCTATACATGCATACGTAACATATAATTTAACAAACTTCATAAACATAAAGATTCTTGATTCTAACCAACCCTAAGGGGGCGTTTGGTTGGTAGGAATTCAATAGAATTTAAGGGAACTGGAATCTGAATTCCATCTCTTAATATGTTTGGTTCAAAGAATTTGATGGAATTGGAATCTTAATTCCAATTTTCATGTGTTTGGTTAACAATGGAATCGGAATTGGAATTAGGCATGAATTCCTAAAATCCTTCCTATATGTGAAGGAATTAAATTAAATTCATTGGAATCTTGGACCATTTTGACTCGAACGGTTTCGACCCGTACCGTTTCGACCAGTACGGTTTCGACCCGAACCGTTTCGACCAGTATCGTTTCGACGCGAACATTTTCGACCAGTACCGTTTCGACCTGAACCGTTTCGACGCGAACCGTTTCGACCCGTACCGTTTCGAAGCGAACCGTTTCGACATGAACCGTTTCGACCCGTACCGTTTCGAATCGAACTGTTTTGACGCGAACTCTTTCGACGCGAACCGTTTCGAATCGAACCGTTTCAGCCCGTACCGTTTCGAATCGAACCGTTTCGCCTTGTACCGTTTCGACCCGTACCGGTTTCGATCCGAACCGTTCCGACCAGTACCGTTTCGACGCGAACCGTTTCGACCCGTACCTTTTCAAATCGAACCGTTTCGAATCGAAACGTTTCGACGCGAATCGTTTCGAGTCAAACCGTTTCGACACGAATGGTTTCGACCCGTACCGTTTCGAATCGAACCGTTTTCCCCGGTACCGTTTCTTCGCGAACGGTTCCGACCCGTACCATTTCGAATCGAACCGTTTTGACACGAACCGATTCGACGCGAATCATTTTGACCCGTACCGTTTTGACCCGAACCGGGGGTTGTGGGTGACGGGGTGATGGATTCCAATTCATTTGAGAACCAAACACAACAAAAATGGAATTGAGATTCCAATTCCCATTGGAATGTTTAAATACCAAATCCAATTCCGTCAAATTCTAATTTCTATACAAATTCCAATTCCAAAACATTCCGCGAACCAAACGCCCCCTAAGTTTCATTCATTAAGTAATCATCAAAACGCAACCAAGAACTACAAACAAGCATCAAATTTCATTCAGTTTTATCAACAAATCCATGGAGGAACAAATGGAATTAAAATACATCTAGTATGTAAAATAACACTATTTTTTCGTGTTGCTAGCTTCTTGATGCATCTAGGCTGGAACACAAAATCATGATATTGGCAGGTTAATTTGGATGACACTAACGAATTTTTTATTGGAATTTCTGGGATTTATGGGCCTGTTAAAGGTTTGGCGGGTTGGAAGCTATAGTTTCTATTAGTTTTACTATGAATTTGAGGATCCATGGGCCTTATGAGGGGTATTTTTCTTTTAGTTCAACATAGAGCTGGGCAAATCCGGTTCCTTTTTATACCCTGAATCGAACTGTATCCGGTTCCTGATTGAGAGTGAATGGAACCGGTTCTTGTTGGAACCGGTTCCAGTTCGTACCCGGGTTTTCAGCATTATAACTAGAACCTAGTGTAACCAGTTCCGGGTAGAGTGGAACCGGTTTCGGGTAGAGTGTAACTGGAACCAAAATTCTGGAAAAACAAAGACCGATGACTGGAATCTATGGTCTATACGGTTTTCCACTCTACCCGAAACTTTCTTATGGTGGGTTGTGTGTTGACCGACGGGAAACGGAGGGGAACCAAGTGCATCAGGATTGAGATTTAAGAGTGAAGTTTTTATTCTTGGAGGTGGGATTGAGTTTACAATATAATAAAAAAACTGAAAAAAATATGAAAAGTGGGGTTTGTGTCTTGAAGATTAGTTTGTTTCTTGAGTACTTTAGGTAGTGTTTGGTATGCAGGAATGAGAGGCGGAATAGAATGGATCATTACGAGAGAATAAAGAAAAGGTGTTTGGTTTGTCAATGGAATGACATCACTCTTTCCATAAGGCATTCCATTCCCCCAAAACCATTCCATCCACCCCCATGTTTTTTCCATTTCATCCCCTCTTGCACAATTCATCAACAACACCACAACCCACCCACCGCCTCCACCAATCACCACCGTCGACGCCACAGCCACCACCAACCACCACCGCCGCCGCCCGCCGCCACCTTTGCCGCCACCAACCACCACCGACGGCCGTCGTCGCTACCCCGTCACGACCACCCGCCATCACCGCTTACCACCGCCGCCACCACCCACCACCGCCACGTATAACCACCCACAATCACTACCATCGACCACTACCACTCACCGCTAATTTATTCCTTAGTTTTCTTGCCTACCAAATAATACATAATAATAATTCATTCCATTCCCACATGGTAACCAAACAAGAAATGAAATGGATCCATTGCATTATATCGTCCATTCCATTACCCCATTCATTCACACACGCACAAATCTATTTAGACACACCAAAGCGCCCCGCTATGGGCAAAGCGGGGCGTTTCATTGCGCTTATTTCAACTTTAATATAAATGTTTTGTAAACATAAAACAAAAATCTTCAAGTTTTCAAAAAACAACAAAACCAAATACAACAAAAACAATCAACCAACAACCCATTTTTTCACCAAAACCTAACCCATTCCACCAAATAAGTCTGGCCGCCACACAAGCATACATAAAAGATCAACTACATATATGCATAAAAAGTTAGTTTGTACATACAAAACAAAACAAAATGTCTAGTACAGGAAAAAAACAATAAAAAGTAAATCTACTGATCCTCCAGCGGTGGAGACGGTGGCAGTGGAATCTCCGGTAGTCCCAAATGTGCACTGATAGCCCTGAGCGTCTGGATAATCCACGTCTGCTGTCGCTCAGACCGTCGGAGACGCCGATCAAAGTCCCTCGCCACCGCCTGCGCAGCTGGAGGTAGGTCGGCGATGACGTGCTGTGGGTACTGCGGCGGATGTGCGGGGGCGTGTGGCGGTCGGGGTGGCGCGTCACCCTGAGCCTGCTGAGGGGGGTCTGCTGAGCGTGGCGTGGCAGACCCAGAGCCTCAAGCTGAGCCAGGTAAGCCGCCCAGAGGCGCAAGTATGCCCTCCCTGACCTCAATAACAACGAGGATCACCTCTGGCAACGGCGGCTCCGGCTCCCAAATAACGCCCTCGCGGCTCCGAAACCGGTAACCAACGTCGAACTAGTGAAGTATACCAACGGACGACGCTGACGCCCGGCCTAATGAAGTCGACTGAATGGCCGGGGTCAGAAGCGAATCCGTCTCGGGCACGAGCCCTAAAGAGCGGGCGATCACGGTGACGTAGCAACCGCCAAAAAGCCTGCCGCGTTCCTGCTTATGATAAGCAGAAGCATAGTAGTCCGCCAGGCAGTGAGCCAGGGCGCACGGGTGAGGCCGCAGCAGGCAGTATAGGAAAAAAAGGTCCCCCAAGTTGACCTTGTCCGAAGGAGGTGTTGGATCGATCTGCTTTTTCAATTTTTCAAATTCCGCGTCTACATCGATATTCTCTATATTATTCCTTGCCGGCTTGAGGTCAAGCTTCTTCCAGAACACGTCTATCGAATTGATACGGATTTGCTGATATATGGACGGAAACAAAAATTAGGTGGCAATATAAAAAACAGCAAAAGGTTAAAAATATCAATTACCGTTATTTTCCAACTTTTCCAAGCGACAGGCACATGGCAAACCACAATTGGTAAAAAGTTGGCAACCACAGCTTGAACCGTAGGCTCTCAACCCGTCTTCTTTACGTTTTAGCTCCATATTCAAAAGCTCAATCGCAAATATCGAAACCTTTCTGAGAATATTTTCAAGCATGGGATGATCCTTGTGGTGGTTCATCACTTTTTGGAGGCTTGTTTCAAAGCTACTTCTAATCTCGGCGTATTGTATGTCAACAACATGATCAACATACAATACAAGTTTATCCAGTGTGTTGTGATGACTTGGAAAGAGACTTTTTAGTCTTGCATGCATGCCCTTAACCCTGTTAGTCGTAGTTTGGTGAAAGTTAAGAGTTTTGTTAGTCCAGCAAGATACAAACTTTTCACGGTATGGATCCAACCAGGATTTCCTCAAATAATCAAAAACCTCTGAAATTAAATACGTAAATAGTGAGTTTTTGTTATTATATAAAAACATAAATAGTCGGTTGAACATAATTATGTAAGAAATACTCACGTTCACGGCCATCTTCTTTCAGCTGTGCTTCAAGGTTTTCCAAGTTATATCTGTATATTTTCTCGGTTGTAGATTCGCACAATGTCCAAAATGAACGTACGAATTCTTTCCACTGCTTGTTAGAGAATTTCTTCTTGCTATCTTGTTAATATTTTGTTGAATATGGAACCGACAAAGATACTTCTGTCGCTTTTAGAAAAACTTGTTCACACGCGTTAATTAGCGCAAACTCCCTATCTGTTAAAATCACGCGCGGCTCCATACAGCCTGCCAACATAGACTTGATCCTCTGCAGCACCCATAGGAAGTTCTCTAGCTTCTCAGCGGAAATTACCGCACCAGCAGCCGTAAACGATTTGTTTGTCGACGTCATTCCTACGACCTGAACAAACGGCAGGTTGTACATGTTCGTTTCGTAGGTGGCGTCAAGCATTATCACATGCGGGAAGGCACACCACATAGTGAATGAACTTTTTGTGAACAAAGAAGACATCTTCAACTGCGTTTGATATCTCGTTCGTGCACATGTAATAAGTGTAATCTTTTTCACGAAGAATGTTTTCAAGTTTTTGCATCGGAGACTTACCGACATTTTTTCTGACATTGATCTTCTGAACAGCGTTGTGTATATCTTTTGGAATAAGCTTTCTATCCGGATTGTTTTTCGTCAGCGTTCGCCATATACTGCGGTTGGGAATATCTTGCTCGGCCAGATGCTCAACCATTAATTTATCATCCGAAGAAAGCCTCCTCGCATACGCGTGACCTTCTAGGTTTTCGATAGGAGTGTGGTTGTGCTTCGCCTTCGTCACCTCGATCTTCCAAACCTTACCGTTTGATTCCGAAAACCCGATCATCTCAAACGGGCAGCCTATTTTCTTGCTACCCGTTTTCCTCTGTGTAGCTATGCTCTTATGCTCCCCACCAAGAGTGCATTGAAACCAAATCTTGTAATTCTCTCCTCTTTTATTCGACCTCTTGATCACAATGAGGTAACCGTTGTCTTTTGCCGTATCTTGTACCCAAGACACCAGCTCTTTACGTGACGAAAACTTTTGCGTTGTATCAAACGAAAATGTAACCGGGTAACAACCTTCCTCGTCAACTGACACATCCTCCTGCTCTCCATCGTCACCGAGTTCCGAATAGACTTGATGTTCAAAGCTCTGCTCACAACCGTGACCAAAGTCGGGATAGTTTGGAAGACCGTACGAATATTCAACCTGAGGATATGCTTCGCCTCCGTATCCGAAATTCGAATAACCTTGTTGTGCGTACGAGTCCTCCACAGGGATATTCAAATCCAGCTCCACCGTGTTATCCCGATAACGAATGCCAGATACAATCTCCTCCTCCTCCTCCTCCCTCAAGTTGGACAAGACCGGTTTCTCATACGTGTCGGAAATAGCGGTCCCCTCGTAAGAATCAGGAACAACTGACTCGTTAGAATATTCACCGAAAAGATAGTAGCTTAACCACGACATCGTAACCGTGCGTTATTTTGAAGAAACACAAGTAACACAGAAAAAACCCACGTATGTCTAGAAACAATATAATGAGTTTTAGAAATCGAATGCGTAAACTCTTCTCCCGGGCAAACTTTAAAGGCAAATATTTGGGGCCGAAGCGCCGCGTTTTGGCCAAAGCGCGGCGCTTAAGGATCACGGGACAACATCGTACGAGGTCAGACCTCGTATCACCTTTATGTTACTCAGACATCAGTCACTTCACCTTTTGTCTGGTAAAGTAACCCTAAACGCCCCGCTTTGCCCAAAACAGGGCGCTTTGAGGTGTGAAAATAAGTTGGTCCGTGTGTGAGTAGCAAGATCCTTTTTTAAAAATAGGATGAAACATCCATTGGGCAACGAATCTTTCTGTTTCACCACACCCGAGTTCTACAACCAGAAACATCTACTCAGCCCATGTACTAGATGGGGTTGAACTCGGAAGTATCTGGAGTTGTCTGACTAGCCAGTCCACCCCTAGCTAGTACCATCCTAGAGATGAACACAATTTTATACCTTGACCAACACGCTACATCCTCCTCTCACTCTGTAAATGCTTTTTCATTTAATAGATTTTTTAAATCATTTTGACCAGTATCAAGATAATTTAGTAATATTATACCCCTAGCAGCGAATAATCTCTAGACTAAGTGATGAAAGCTTGCATTTATTTTGGGTCGATCCTTATATCATATCAAACGAGTTTTACAAGTAATTTTACTTCGTAATTATGGGCGGGTTATCAGGTTTTCTCTGGAATTGATGACGGATTCGGTTACTCTGTTATTTGGTCCAGGAGTGTTTGGGATTGACACTGTTAGTTGTTAAAAAGAAATATTACACACCAAGCATTAATTGAAAAGTCAAAATGATCATTCGGCTGTTCATCTTCTTCACAGTGCGCTGATTTACAATACAAGATATTGATGTCGCCCCTGCAACTTGCCTTTTTGTCTGCCATTCACATCAACAGTTATTATATACCGTAATAGCTCACCAGTTCTCATTCATCTTCAGAATTTTCGGTAGTTGCAGGTTCGTTCTTAGAGTTTTGTAATTTTCTAGAGCATTTAATCGAGAAAGGTTATTAGCGTTTGTGATTGTTTGTTTCCTGTATATGCGCATAAACTGTATTTTAGTGTTTGGAAAACTAGATAATTCTTTCACTTTTTTTAATGGTGAATTTCTTACTCCTTGTACATTTGAACACACTAGAAGGCTTTGCCTTGTCACTGGACCACCAAAGTTATTTCGCTTTTAGATTAAGGTTGCTGGAAATGATTCTGTCTAGCGATTAATTACAGTTCGTTCAATTAGGGTTAATTGTAATTATTTCGTGTTATGTTTGGTAACTCATTAAATGTGTTGAAATTTACCTCTTATTATGCTAAATGTGTTTACTTTTAGGCTAAGATTTATCTCTTAACTAAACTGTAGTAACTTCCTTGGCTGTGAGAAAAAGATTGATGATTAAACTATTTGGTTTTAGATTGTGGAGAATTGAAACAGATTAGTGTGTGATATGATAGCTTATCGATTTCTATCTCCTAATCGAGTCTGATTGTTGCAGATAGGCAACACACAAACAATCAACATTGCGATGGTAATGTTACAATTTAATTTATATATGTTCTGTTTTAATTTTAATGTTGTTTGAACTATAAGGTTTCTATCCTTTTGTTTAATTGGCAGGGAGGTAAAAGCAATTTCAAAGGATGTGTTACTCATGGACCATGGGGTAGTTCACAGGGGAAAAAATGGGTTTATATGCCTCAAGGCTCTATTGAAAAGATAATTGTTCGGCATGAAAATGTTCTTGACTCTATTGAATTTCAAACCAAATGAAGTAAAGGTGAACCTCAAAACTCTTTGTTTAGTGACAAGGATTGCGCGGCTAGCAGCCATGTAAACACGGTAACTTAATACTCTCCGACAGTTGTTTGATGTCATTTCACGCATATTATAGCGTCAATGACTTATATTTCAAATTTTGCAGATTTCCATTGACAGCCCTAATGAATATTTGATGTCTATAAGTGGGACAGTCGGTCATGTAGAGGGATATGATGTAGTAAAGTCAATATGCTTTATGACAAATCTGAACCTTTATGGCCCGTATGGCCCTGATAATGGCACTGCATTCTCATATGATGTCAAAGACGATGTGATTGTAGGATTTCATGGGTGGGCATGCAAGTATTACCTCAATGCTATTGGGGTTTATGCGATACCCAAATCACCTGCATCATGTCCAATTTCTACATGTGAAGGGAAAAAAGAGAATGAGGTTCATTCTCTTGTAATCTTTTAAAGTCTCTGCTGGTATTTCTATTCTGAAGCGGAAATGCTCTTTTAATATCTTGCTGATTTATCATATTACTCCACAGTTATGCTGCAGTATGTCTAGAATGACATTGCAGCCGAGGGATGCGGGCCCGTGCGGAGCATGTGGAGGTAAACCTTGGGATGATGGCGTTTTCTCTTCTATCAAACATGTCCTCGTTCATTTAGGGGAGCCGAATGCAATTTACGGCCTGGAATTTGAGTATTTGAAATCAGATGGCAAATCCGTATTGTCTCAAATCCATGGAGGAACAAATGGAATTGAAATACATCTGGTATGTAAAATAACACTATTTTTTCGTGTTGCTAGCTTCTTAATTGATTCATCTAGACTGAAGACAAAATCATGATATTGGCAGGTTAATTTGGATGGCAATAACGGGTTATTTACTGTGGGCCTGTTGAAGGGTTGATGGAATGGAAGCTATAGTTTCTATTAGTTTTCATACAAATTTGAGGATCCGTGGGCCTTATGGAAAAGAACGGGGTGCAGGGTATGTTTCTTATAGTTCAACAGCGTCTTCTGGCAAAGTAGTTGGTTTTCATGGCAGGAATAATGGTTTTTTAAGTGCGATTGACGTTCATATGGAGTACTTCTGACTTCAAACCTGTGTGGATCCTTTTCTAATTAGCTTGTAACGCTGCATTGTGTAAGATAATGAAAGACTGAATGCTTTATTGATTCAATAGAATTACATTATATAGAGAATATATGAAACCCTAGAAACCTAAGTTGGGCCCGTGGGCTCACACTAATAATATGGTCTAATACTCCCCCGCAGTCAAAGCGGAAGGAAACCGAAAGCTATGACTGATAAAAAAAGAGTGGTCTTGAGATTCGGTCAAAACTTCTGCCAAAATTCCGTAATCTTGCGATCCATAATCTTCAAGAGACTCCACAGTTTAGAATGATCCCGAAATCCTAAAAGAGGCATCCAATCGCGCAGGGGACAAACAAACAAACTTATATCCCTGGAGGGGATACTTTGCAAACTTTTATCCCTGGAGGGGATACGTTATAACTGTTGTTTAATTTCGATGTTGGATAATACACTCAATCTATCACTTTAAGTCCCATCTTACTACCGAACTAGTTGCTTGGAGGGCAACGGGATATTAGTTGATAGCGCTATTAGGCTTGACAACCTCACACCGTACCTGGGAGGACGGGCATGAACTAATGACCTTAACCACATGATCTCAATGTTGATAGGCATTGGGGAAGGGCTCACACTAATAATATGGTCTAATACATTGAACTTTGTTAATGTTTTTGTCGCTATATGATGCCAACAAGGTTTTATAGAACTTGTGGAGTCGAAAATCAGGATAATTTTAATATTCACTATTTATGACACAAATATGAATTTGCTATTTATGACACAAATATGAAACAGTATTGAATATTTGTATGACCTTTTACTTCAAAAAAACTATAACTAAAAGGTGTGCAAAAAAATCATTTTTCATATGTGTTTCTTTTTAAGAGAAACATCGTATATACTTGTCTCATTTACATGAAAAAAATTACTAATTAGTTATTATTTCATAAACCGAATAGCACTTTTAATTTGAGATGGTCATCTAATATTAAACCATAGTGTGTGGTGATCATTGGTGGTTAAAGAGTTGTTAATTGCGGCAGTGATTATTAGATAAAATGAAGATATTGCGGTTATTAATTACTTGTAAATATTGCAAGAACTTGATGTTAGCATAATAAATAAAGATGATAGTGTAGGTTTGGCCTACTCTATAATTTGTATTTCTATTTTATTTGTTTTTCAAGTTTTCTAATGCAATAAGCCTATAGACGCTTTTCTCCTCTGTGTATTAGTTTGGGTCTCTTTTATTTGTAGAAAAGAACATTTATTCAACAAGTTCTATAAACAAAAACAAAACTAGTAGTATAATAAAATGTACCAACAAAGAAAAAAGAGCAGATAAACAAAGAAACAAACTCTTTAACTTTTTTTTTTTTTAAATATGAAAAATCTTCAAAATAACCATATCGAACAAAAGAATTACAAAAGAGTTCTGCTCATACCCTTCTCCCTTGAAGGAGTCTGGGGTTGAGTTTGATCAGTAAAAGCATTTGCCATTGTAACCTTGCTTGAACACCAGATGTTGCTTCATCAGTTTATTCTCTCTCACACACACAAGAGACTGAAAAGTAGTAATACTTTATTCATTCTTCATCAACATTTAAATAGAACAAATTGGAAACGGAAAAAAGGCAACAACTTACCCACAACCTAAAGGTCCACCTCAAACCCATGTTGATTGTACTAGATAACCCATGACCACATGCATGCTCCACTTCACGTGACTTTGAATTCTTCCATTAGAGTAGAGCTGAGATATGATTGTATTTGCCACAGTTGACACAATTTGTCTAACTTTCCTCAATATTAGCAAATTATAGGTTCCAAACAAACCAGAAAACAGAGTAAGTAAGTGCATGTATGAAGTTTTTACTAGCTTTAGGTGTTGAGGACAGCCTTGTCATAGATATCAGATGAGCAATACCTGAGAAGTTGATGCCACACCACGCAGAGGGACAACGGAGAAACCAATGTTCTATTGATTCATCTTAAAGAGAACACAATTGACAAGCTGTTGATTGTATCTTGATCCCTTTTGAAGCAAGGATAGAGCCTAAAGGAATGTTATTTTGTAACATGTTCCATGAAAAACATGCCACCTTGATTAGAACCCTCTTGACCCAATAAAGATTTTCGACCGAACTCACCAGGGGAAAATATTTTGACATAAAAAACTTTAACTGAGAACTTATCGACTAATCTGTCTCTCTCGGCAGTGAAGGTAAATTAAACCTATTATTGAAAATGTCTTTGCTAAACTCCATGGCCTTAACTGAGAACTTATTGATGAACACCGTCTTTTGACAAATCTGAACGTTTATGGCCCGTTTGGTACTGATAGTGGTGCTGCTTTCTAATATGATGTCAAACGCGAGGTGATTGTAGGATTTCATGGCCGTGCTGATGAATACATCAATGCAATTGGGGTTTATGTGATGCCCAAGTCACTTGCAACAGGTTCAAACTCCACGTGTGAAAGCAAAAGAATGCTTGAGGTTCACTTTTTGTCACTAAAAGTCTTTTGCAAATACTCACTGTTCATATTGTTCTGAAGTTGAAGTACAATATATATCTTGCTGATAAATGTTAATACTACAGTTATGCTCTAGTATGTCTAAAATGGTGATGCTAAGGGATGGAGGCCCGTGGGGGAGCAGGTGGTGGTAAATCTTGGGATGGTGGAGTGTTCTCTACTATCAAACAAGTGCGTGTTCATGTAGGAGGGCTGAACGTGATTTACGCGCTTCAATTTCAGTGTCAAAAAAGGGATGGTAAATCAGTTTTGTCACAGATCCATGGAGGAACAGATGGATGTGAAATAATACTGGTATGTATTTGCAAAGACATGTTCTTTTTTTTAATTCACCTGGCTGAAAATATCATGACTTTGGCAGGTTAATTTGGATGATAAGGATGAGTTTTTCACTGGATTATCCGGGTTTTATGGACCCGTTAAAGGGTATCATGGATTGGAAGCTATAGTGTCAATTAGTTTTTACACAGACAAGAAGATTCATGGGCCTTATGGAGAAGAAACAGGTGCTGGGTATGTTTATTTTAGTTCAACACCAACTCCTGGGAAAGTGGTTGGCTTTCATGGTAGGAATAATGGTTTTTTAAGTGCAATCGGTGTTCATATGGAGTATTTTTGAAAATGAGGACGTTAAAGCTTTGTGGAGCTATTTCTAAGATGCATAAATCGCTTGTAATTCATTGAATTTAAATTATGGGGTGGAGCTTGGGTTGACATGTGGCTTAAGTGGGCTCCACTCGAAGGATTAAGGCTGGCATGGGTTATTTGGGGTGTGGAGTGGCATGGCTTGGCTGGCGAGGCTAGTAATGTGTATTATTATTATTTTTTTAACTAAATAAAATTTCATTTAATAGTTGTAACAAATACGCCCCGCTTGCGGGGCATAATGTATATATGTGTGAGCGCCGGGGGGCAAAAGTGAAAGTGCACTAATTTTAACGTTATTTTACTAGTTTCGTGAAAATAACGTTAAAAGAAGGGAATGGTTAATCATGCATCATGTGGTGGCGTTGATAGCCGAAAGACAATGGAGTACATGAGTGTTATGTGCCTTCTGTCCAAGGCTTGATGCAAAACTACTACCGAGCCGGAGGTCTAACCGGAAGCAGTCTCTCTATTCCTACGGGGTAGAGGTAAGGTTGTCTACATCTTACCCTCCTCAGACCCTATCTTAGCTTTGCTATTGGTGGGATTTACCGAGTATGATGATGATTAATAATTGTAATAAAAACTACATAAATTTAAAAAAACCTACAATAAAATATAAAAAATACATCAATTATTTATGTTATACTTTCGCAAGATCTCGTTTTTCATTGGCAACGTCGTTGTCAGTGCCTCGCCGGAAAGGTGATCGACGTTCGTGGCGAGAAACTTCATATCCACAAGTCTTTGCTTCTCATATGCCTTTTTTTGCTTTTCACTTGCAATTTTTTCACGAGATGCTTGAATTTTTCTGTTCTCCTCCATCCTTTGTTGTTAGAGTAGGTTGAACGTGTCAATTTTCGAGGCGATTTCGTCCAACTGATTGGTGTACACCCCTATACCCGAAGCCGAGGTAGGGATCGAACCCGAGGGGGAAGCCGAGGTAGGTGTCGAAACCGACCTATTAGAGGCGTACCTACAAATGTTCAAGCAGTGCATGTACTTGAACTCCGTCTTCTTCGAATCTCTATACGAAGCCATGGCGTTCGTTATGAAGTCGGCTTTGGTTTCACCGCTCCTTGGCGAGTTCTTCGACTTATGAAAACATCTATTGAAGGGGTGACATGTGTATACCCCATTTCGATGAGAGGCTATCGTTTTCACGATACCACTCGATGCTTTGCATTTGCTGAAGGAAGGTTTTTTTTATAGAATCCCAAAAATCTGTACGGTGTCTTGAATTTCCTAGTAAAAAAACATAAGTCACTAACAATTAATAATAATAAAACACATAACATAATAATATTGTTAAATATAAAATACCTTTAATCGAATCTTGGGATTGATCGATATAACACCTTGTCAGCGTAACCTCCTTTTGAGCCGTCCACTTTTTTTGGACTCGTTAAGCGGCCATTATTGCTTTTTCTTCATCCGTTTTTTTGTGACTTTAGTTTTTTGCCAGTTTGGATGACGAACCACTAATGTTTTGCGGTTGTGTTTCGGGTACGGAATTGGGTTGGGAAAGGTCGGGTGGAATAGATGAATCATCGTATGGAAAGTTGGTGAAAACTCCCCTCCCCCTATAAACAACGCGATGCCGGCTAGGTCGGGACAAGGTGAGTATATGAAACCTTGTGGCTAGCCGCGGTTGGTGTAACATTTGTACAAATTGGGTTTCGAAAACCCGTCCCATTGTATGAATCAAAGTGCATTTTTATCTACGTCGTGTTATTATTTTGTTTTTCTTTCAATAAAACATATATAATAATAATAATAATAATAATCAAGGTTTAAAAAAATAGATAATATAATAACTAATCAATTAAATAATAGGTATTTATAAGTATTAGATAATTAAAAAGGTTTAATAAAAGTAATTAAAGAAAAGGGTGGAACCGGGTGTCGAACCCGGGTTCCCCCGGACACACACGCTACAAATACCACTGAACTACTCACACAAGTTGTGTAAATATTTGAAACCTAAACCTCTTATGTTGAATCTGAAATCGAACCTGCAACAACGGCCACAACCGAAGATGCGCCTTCTTTTTGAATTGAATCCTCCGACAGCTAGCTCGGGATCTATTTTGGCAACCCTCAAATCAGTTTGGCTGTCATCATCAATCACCGTAACTGTTTCCAAATCACCGAAATCGAACCTCCCTGTTTTCATCTATAAATACTAGTCATTACCACACAATCAAATTCGCTCACACCCCTCGAAAGCTGTCTCTAAGCCCTTCAGCCGCCATTACTCCCTCGCCGGAAGCAGCAGATCGCCGGAAAACGTGTCTCCGACCGACCCTGTCATACGGTGAATCTCTTCGCTTTTTCTTATGAGATTAATTCAATCAGTACTATGATCAGGCAATTGATATTAAAGACGGATTAAATCCGTTTGATATTAGGCGGGTGTGGTTCTGGGTGAAAATTTTTTTTCAAAATGTAGAAGATGAAGTGAATCATGTGTTTTATAGAAATAAATTATAAGTCACAACCAGGTTAGACACACAGTCCAGTGGTGGACTGTGTGCAAACACACCCACATGTCACGAGTTCGAGCCGTGCTCACCCACCGGCCCGACCACTTTACAAACCTTTTTCTGATTATTTCTGAAACAACGCAATTAATGTATAAAGGTAATTAAATCATAAGTCTAGACGGGTTAGACACCCAGCCCAGTTGGTCGGGCTGGGTGCATCACATCACCAAGATCGCGGGTTCGAAACCTGTGGCTCACACCGGTCGGATAGGTTAAAACCTTTTTGTAAATTTAAGTAAATCAGAATCGACCTAAAATGTGTATAAGATTAATTAAAATCCAGATTCTTTCGGGTTAGACACGTAGCTCAGTTGGAAGAGCTGCGTGCACGCAACCGAGAGGTCACAAGTTCGAACCTCACCACACGCAGCCAAGCATCTAGCGAACCGGTCAGTCAGACCCCTTGTCAGGTCTGACAGGAAATTTTTTTTATTATTTTATTTTTTATTCCTATATTATTTTTGCTTTTATATTTGTTTAAACAAGACTTTTATAATTTAAATTGTAACAAAAACAACAAAAATAAATCTAAAAAGTCTAATAAAAAGCACTAATTGAAAATATTAATCTCAAATAAAATTTATTTATGTATCGAATTATTACGTTATCGTTTAGGTTAGTTCCTCTCGTGGTTAAATCCAAATTCGTGCGCGTTCGTGGTCAATCCAAGGAAAACACACCCACGGTGAGTGAATCTCTACAAATTCCCCGTTTTAATCATGTTTTGGGGTGTATCATGTGTCGTACTATTTTTTTATTTTTATTTAACACTTGTGCTAATATCATTTCGTGATCAAACGTGTATTGTTTGTTATGTGGTTATTATGTGGATACATTTTATCATTTCAGTGCAATCATTTCATTAGGCCCATCAGTTCCTTGTGGGATACGGGTTGAGCATCAGGTGCCTCATTAGATTGGCTCCGTTTGATTGAGCCTTGATCTCACGTACATCATCCATTATGTCATATGTTCATTCAATGTGGTTTGTGATGTGTTACATATATACATATGTTCACACGTGATTTATGCACAATCTTATTTAAACAACAATAAATTCATTTACTTAAAAGTTTTATCAAGGTTCACTCGCCAACTTTTGTTGACCCAAATTTCTTCTGTTTTACGCATGATACAGGTGATCAAGTTGAGGAAAGAAACACCTAGGATGGCCTTAGGAGAATAATCAAGTTATTTCGTTGGAACAATCATTTGGTTTATTATTTGTGTTTGTATGAAATTTTGTGTTGGATATTTGAATTTAATAAATATGGAGCTTGTTAGTAAATATGATGAGCTTTGGTGATAACCCAATCATACCCCGACTTTTATTCCGCTGCGGGTCGGGGTGTGACAGATTGGTATCAGAGCTTGTGACTATAGGGATATAGGATAGGTTATTAGACCCTTAGAGCCTATACTATAGTTGACTAGATTTAAATTGTTTATGTGTTACATGCAAAATTCAAGATGTTTATATGTTTCATGTTTATATTCACACACAACATTATGCAAACATTCTCACAAGTACATGTTAATATGCAATGCTCATCATAGATCATACCGTCATATCATATCATATCTATGAAAGCACACACCTCACAATTTCACAATTTTCGTTATTTCTTTTCAAAGATTTTTGCAATGTTTTCATATTTTTCAAATCACATCAAAGTGAGTTTTCACGACGGGCATGTAGTAACTGGAATGGTACGAGTACCGGTAGTCGGAACGTCTTGTCTAAGCTTGGCATTCGTATAAATCCAAAATAAAGGACCAGTTTGCCTACCTGGGGACTAACGATGAGAGTACGAAGGACCTATTAGGCCAAAGCATGCTATACCCAACGTTGTGTGAACTAACCCACTTTGAGTTGTCATTGTGTCCACACCTGGACACCCTCCAACCATACATCTCGCAATCA
>CAMTDV010001634.1:50233412-50349199 GCA_947069175.1 Scalesia atractyloides
GGTCACGTGTCATTAATAGTTTGCACGTTAAAAGATTTGGTCAGGAGTTGACAGGGGTTGTTGGAATAGCTATCCGAAGTGGACCGGCGTTAGATTTATGCTAAAGAAAAGGGACATGGACTTGTTTATTATTTATGGCACATGCTTTTATTTATTTTGTTTAATATATATAGGATAGGAGTTAGTAAGTTTGTTTTGTACCCCATTTTCATTTGAATACAATAGCTCTCACTTTTTGTTTCTTGTTCACTTACACATACGTAAGTTTGTGTGTTTTAACACCCATGGAAGTAAACATTTAGTTCAAATGGATAAAGGAGGAGAACTAAGTGATGTAATGATGTACGGAAGACATGTTGGAAGTCTTATTTATCTTGCTCTGATGAGGCCCGATATTACCTTCGCTACAAGAGTACTTAATCGATTCATGTATAAAACTAAACAAATCAGAGATTTTTTTTATTAAGAAAAACTCATTAATAATTACATCAAGATAGAAGGTAAACGGCAACAAGCTACGCCGCTACCCCTTTCACTGTCTCTGCAAATACCGTCGTCCGGCTGCATCTTTATTTTTTATCTTTCACTATTTTACTCTAATCATGTTAACAGGGGGGAGTGTCTAAATTTAATGGGGGGCGCTTGGGATGTTCATGTAAGAGGAACAATAAAAACCTTCTTTTCAAGGGGTGCGCCCGCCCGCACATGTAAAGCAGTAAGTCCGCCCTTGGATGAAACCTCACGTGGATGCACTTTCGGCGGGTGGTGAGGTATGTTAAAAAAGACTCCTACTTATGGTATAAAGTTTAAGAGGGAGTTGAGTTTGGATTGGTTTGGCTATTGTGATGCTGAATATTGGAGCGACCAGTTGTGTGTTTACACAGATGTAGCAAGAGATAACCAATTGTGTCTCCGTCTAATACTAAAGCAGAGTAATGTGCAGCTGCAATGGCTACTCAGGAGAGTGTTTGGTTGGTAACTTTATTTGGAGACAATATATCCTCGATTATGTTAGGTGAAAATCCTACTCTTGTATTCCATGCTAGAACAAAACATATTGAAGTTCACTATCACTTCATTCATGAGAAAATGTTGCAAAGGGACATCGACTTCAAGTATGTTAACAAGCTGGAGCAAACTGCTAACTTGTTTAAGAAGAGTTTGTCATAGGCATGATGGAAGCTAACATCGAAAGGGAGTAATAAACGAAGCGATATTATGTGTTCATTAAGGATGATATGGTAAATCCCATGGGTGTCTTGGAAGATAATTAAAGGATAATAATGATTAGTATATACTTTATTTTTTAAAATTGGTATTTATCCTTGTTGATTAAGTTTTGTATTTAGTATATTTGAGTCATAGAATTAGGACTGTTGATAGTATTTAAATTGTTTTAAGATGTCTATTTTCTTTTCATGTACCAACGTTCTTAATTGGTGGTGTGTGTTCTAGCCGTGATTTGATCAAGTTCGAACCAAAGGAACATGAGATTTGTTACGAGTTTGCGTTGCGATTTCAGTTGTTTAAACAATATCTATTTTAACATTAAAAAAATATAATCCATTTTTCCATCAAGAAAAAATAAGGAATGAGCAGCCGTTGGCTTGGATACCATTATTAATGAAATTAAACAGTAAGAGAGAGGTTATTCTACAAGAGTAAAGAATTGTAAAAAAGTGTAGGAGACAAGTTTGACACTTAATTTGTAAGATCAATGGTTGAGATTAAGTTAAGTGGTCCCCAAATATAGAATTCATATAACAAAAAACAAGGGAACAAGGGGAAAAGGTAAAATAGGAAAATCCAATATTGTTAACTCATAAACCCACTTCCCCCTTGATTTTCAAATGGTTATAACTTTTTCATACGTTAATATTTTTTATAAAAATTTCACCGTATTAACGAGCATTTCATTCTCTTTAATTCGAGCAGCCTATTGCTATATTTTAACATTAATTTTTTCTTGAAGGATTTTGAAACCATATTACGTGATTACGTGATTTTGAATACCCAGTAAGTGACTACGTGATTTTGAATACCCATTACGTGATTACTTGATTTCATTGTAGTATTTTATGTGAAACCATGCTAACTGATTACGTAATTACGTAACAATAGTTAACTATGTAAATTACATGACACGTGATTTTAAATACGCATTTCGTGATTACATGATTTCATTATAGTTTTATGTGAAACGATTTACGTAACGTAACACATAATATTTCATACGAAATACCTAATATTTAAGGTATAATCACGTATTAAGGATAAATTATATACAAAACATTAGTCAAACCAACCTATAATAGCAACATAATGTCATATATTAGAGATTTAACCACGTAATTGTAACATTTGTAAAAATCGGGTTTTCAAAACCCGCTCCGTTTTTGTAACCGAATATCAAGTTATAAAAGTTACGTCGAATATTTATGATTATTTTGATATAAAACGATACATAATTAATAAATAAACTAAACTATAAAAATTATATTTGATAAAAAGTTAAAATAAAATAAAATAAAAATTATGCTGCTGCCGGGACTCGAACCCGGGTCAGCCAAGACATTTCAGCAACTTAACACACACTCACAAGACCACTCCGCCACATTGTGTTTTCTGCTAACTCTAGGAACACAAATGAAATTTATACACAAACCCAGTTAAAACCGATTGCGCCATCTGAGAAACGGTAATCGGCAAACCAATCGTCAATTCGTTGTTTATTTCACACATTCAGTTTATAACCGATGTGCGACGGTTTCTAATCAAATTGGAATTGATTAAACTTAAAGACTCATCATTGTCGGTTTTTAAAACCGAAAAATCATCAAGTCCAGAATTACACCAACTTCAGACCACTCTCGCGACTCAGAGATATCATACCAATACTCCATTTTATTTTCGTCGCATTTTCAGACCATCAGAACGCCTAAAACAGCTCGCCAGAATTTTCTGCAAAAGTCGCCGGAAAACCGTATTCAACTCAAACCGGTAAAATACTTCTACTTTACGGTTTCAATCAATTGTTAGAACCTTACTAACATTAACCCATCGCTCATAATCAACCACAGACGACATTGCTGGACTTTCTGTTTTCGCCGGAAAACTTCTGGAATTGTCAGAAACTCGTTGATTACCGGTATGCTCTTTCCAACATGCTGATAATCAATACTCATTAGTTCAATTTCACATCTAATCCCTTAAACCTGTTAATTGATTCTCACAGCCGAAGGTTACAAAAACAGATCTGAAGAAGACGATCTGTTCGGTATCTTCTTTCCCCAAACTTTTCGGTTCAATGCATTCAAACTGGACATCATGTTCATTAACTAAATTAATCGCGTATCGGTTGTTCTGATTGATGTCTTCATTTGTAATGAAGAAGACGAGTTCAGTGATGGCATAAGATTAATTAAAATCGGAATTATAAACGGGTTAGACACACAGTCCAGCGGTGGACTGTGTGCAAACAAAAACCACACACGTCCCGAGTTCGATCCCTGCTCCACGCCCCACCTTGTGTAATAAAATGCCTTTTTGATCAAAAACTAAACCGGGTTAACTCAGTTAGTTGTTAAGTATAATAAAAACCGAGATAATAACCGGGTTAGACACACACTCCAGCGGTGGACTGTGTGCAACATGAACCATACGTCGCGCGTTCGAAACCCGTCACTTACACCGGTCCGTTGAATTAAAATGTTTTTGAAATTAAAGAGAATTCCGGGTGAACTGAATAAGTGTATAAGTATAAATAAAAACAAGATTATATCGGGTTAGACACGTAGCTCAGTTGGTAGAGCTGCGTGCATGCGAACGGGAGGTCTCGGGTTCGAGCCTCACCCGGCGCAGATTAATTCGCTGACCGAACCGGTCAACGGTCAACGCTAAATAAACAATTTTTTTATATTTTTATTTATTTAATTTAATTTAAAAATCAATTAAAAATACTTAAAAATAACATTTTTAAAGATAGAAAATGGCCTTGAACTCATAAAAATATATCTAAAATTTTCATTAAAATCCTTAATAAAATCCACTCGTTTAATATATTTTTCCGTTATTATTTAGGTTAATATTTCTCGTTGTCCGCACATCTAATTCGTGCGCATCTCACCAACTCCAACCCAACGCACCCAATGTGAGTGAATCTTTACAAATTCCCCGTTTTAATCACGTTTTGGGTGTATCATGTGTCTTGATATATATATATTATACTTAAACCATTGTGCATACATCATATCATGAACTAGTGCATTCAGTTTGTTTCCTGTTGTGTTGTATTGTTGGATGCAAGTTTATTATTTTCAGTACATGCAATTTCATAGGCCGCCGCTCCCCATTACATTATGAGCGTTGAGCATGTTCCCCGTTTCATTATGAGGTTGAAGCTGGCGTGCCCACATACGATCGGCTCCGTTTGATTGAGCCTTGATCGCACAGACATTTTCATTTTCAGTACATGCAATACGATCGGCTCCGTTTGATTGAGCCTTGATCGCACAGTTTCATTTATGTTATTTACAGTATGATGTTGGTATGTTCATGTATGATGTCATGTGTTAATGTATGTTATAGTTGTGACTGCTATTTGCCATTGCTTGATTATTTACATTTGCTCATCTATGATTATGCACAATTTTTCATTGATAAACTAACAATCAATTTATTAATAAATGTTTATCTAATAAGGTTCACTCGCCAACTTATGTTGACCCAAAAACCCCCCATTTTACACATGATACAGGTGAAGCAGCTGCAGCTAGGAACACATAGGACTTGGACTAGAAGAATAAAACGATTTAGTGTTGGGATTGTTATGCTTGGCTTATTTTACTTGTATTGAATGAACATGTTTGGATTTTTGAAATGTAACTTTGACTTTATTAAATATGAAACATATTAGTAAATGTCATGAGCTTTGGTGATAACCCAATTATGCCCCGACTCTTATTCCGCTGCGGGTCGGGGTGTGACAGTAATAAAGCGTAAACAATCAAGTTCTTATTATTGAATGTGTAATCACATAATGAGCATAATTGTATTAACATTAGTTATAACAAATCATATTAAATGTGTAATCTCGTAATGAATTTACAATGAATGTGTAATGATTTCTGTTGCATGTGTAATCACGTAATGGGTACTCAAAAATCACGTAATGTGTACTGGGTATTCAAAATCACGTAATCACGTAATGAGTATTTAAAGTCCTATAAATTATTTTTAAGAATAATATAGCAATAGGCTGCTCGAATTAAAGAGAATGCAATGCTCGTTAATATGGTGTAATTTTAAAAAAAAAAAATATTAACGTATGAAAAAGTTATAGCCGTTTGAAAATAAAGGTGAAAACTAGTTAAAGGAAGAAAAGACTATCATAACCTTCTCTTTTTTAAATTGAGAAAAACAAATGTGTGGTTATGATTGTCTCTTACACTTCGTACAAAATTCTTCCCTTGTACATGATCCTTTACCTAAACTGTAAAGGGTATGATTTTTTTTGTTATTAAGTTTTCATAATAAATAGAATCCGTTTCTGTAATCTTGGTCCAATATATTAACCGATATTATATTATACTTATCTGGTAAATTAAAACTCGAAGTAATAGTGAGATAAATACTACACAGATAATGATAAATAATTTAATATATATTTCGCCTCAACATAACGGAGATTGGTTATGTTTCGCTGTTTCATAAGACGTTGATGTGGCCTCCGCAATTTGACTGTTAGTATTCCAGCCTGCACACCAGGCGTTATTATATATAGTAGTTGTTCAAAGTAGACAACAAACCAACAAACCAACAACCCAAATTGATCAGATGGTATAGTTTCAATTTTATTACGTTTTGTTCTGTTCTTATGTCTAGCATACCCTACTTATGTTCGATAAACCATAAGGCAGTTATTTTTTTCTAGGATTTGCAGGGAGGTACAGTTGATTTCAAAGGATGCATAACTCATGGACCATGGGGTGGTTCAGATGGGAAAGAATGGGTTTACAAGCCGGAAAATTTCATTAGAAAGATCACTGTTTCCTATCGCGCTGTTGTTCTTGACTCTATTAGATTTCAAACACACTGCAGTAAAACAGGTGAAATTGAAAGCTCTTGGTTTGGTGTCCCCGATTTCGGCGAATCAGACACGGTAACTAACATTATCTGGGTACAGTTAAATGTCATTGCACACATAATATAGCATTTACATCTTAAAAAGTTTGTTTTTAATATTACAGATTTCCATTAACCACCCTCTTGAATATTTAGTATCAATAAGTGGGACTTTTGGTATGCTTCAAGACAAATGTCACCAGTCATGGTCCGTTGGTGATAATAGCGGTACCGCTTTCTCATACGATGGCAAAGGTGGGATGTTTTAGGGTTTCATGGACGTGCTGACGCATTCCTCACTGCTATTGGCGTTTATGTGATTCCTGAATCTCTTGCATCAGCTCCAAGTTCCACATATGTAGGCAAAATCATGCCTGAGGTTTTTTCTTTATCCTCTGAAAGTCTGTGGCTGGTATTTTTGTTAAGTTTTAGTTTTGCATTTAGTCATTTACAATAATGAAACCTAAAAGGCACAACTGGGGGTGGTCTTATGACATTTATTTTATCAGATAACCTTCCATCATCTTGTTGATGATATCCTTTTGGTAGCTACTCATCATTCATGTTCTGAAGTTGAAATGTATTAATCTATTTACTGCAGTTATGCTCTAGTATGGCAATGCCGAGAGAGGTAGGCCCATGGGGAGCGGGTGGAGGTAAGCCGTGGGATGATGGGGTCTTCTCAACTATCAAACAAGTACGTGTTCACGTAGGAGAGCTGAATGGGATTTATGCCCTTCAGTTTGAATATCTTAAAAAGGATGGTAAATCTGTTTTCTCACAAATTCATGGAGGAACAGATGGAGTAAATAATATACTAGTGGTATGTAAAAAACACATTGTATTCTCATTTCGATAATTCATCTATAAGCTAAGGCAAACCATGACTTTGGCAGGTTAATCTGAATGAGAATGATGAGTTTTTATCTGGAATATCTGGGTTTTATAGATCCGTTAAAGGGTTAATGGACTGGAAGCTATAAGGTCGATTAGTTTTCACACAAACAAGAGCATTCATGGGCTTTATGGAGAAGAAAGAGGTGCAGGTCATGTTTATTATAGTTCAACAGCTTCTCCTGGGAAAATAGTTGGGTTTCATGGAGGAATATTGGTTTTCTAAGCGCGATTGGGTTCATATGGAGTATTTCTAAAGATGCTGACTTAAAAGCTGTTTGGACCTTTTTCTAACTAATTCTCAGTTACAAAATCGCCTGTTATCGCATGTACTTTTACTTTGTTTAGCCAATTTTGTATCTGTCAGTTTTGCATTCAAAGAAAAATTAATATTTTCAGTTAAGGAAGAAAACCAACAGATCGATTTCAGCTAATGAAGAAATCAACAGATCGATTTCAGTTAAATTAGTTCTTTGGTTTATGCTGTTTCATTGTAATCGGGACAAGCACTAAATGTTTTAGTTGATTTGTATTGTTGGATGCAGGTTATGCAGCCAAACAAGAGACATAAGTTTTTGAACCATGAGATTTTCAATATGCAATAGCACTAACCCCTCTATCTGTCACACTCCGATAAATCGATTAAAATCAGAGCCGGAGCCGACGTGATCGACTGATATCTTCATTGCACAGCGGAAGTATTTAATGCTAAGACTTCTAGAAAATGAACGCCCGCTAAGTACTCGAATCCTGATGGTTCTCCTATTCCAACCATGTCATAGTTTGTAAAATATAACCTGAGAAAGAACATACGGAAAAATCAAAATAATGCTGGCGACTTCATAGTTTGTTTGAAAAAGATTTGAAATAAGTCTTTTGATAACCGGTATAAATAGTGTTCAGAAAAACGTAATAAAATCAGTTTTTTCGTCATATCATATGAAAACCTTGTATGCATTTGTAAAACTCGTTTAACCGTCAATGTCCGTGTTTAGCAAAGAAGTAATAAATCCGGTATGTATAGCATAATAAAACTTGTAAGATCATTAGTGTTTATGCTAGGACACTAATCTGATATGACCAATTAATAGGAGAGGTTAATTTCCAATCCTTGTAACCCTGACTTAATTGTGTCAGAGACACTCGTTTTAGACACAAAAGCACTCTGTAACGTTTGTTTTTATCGCCGTTCAGAATGGGGCTCGTCACACCCAATAGATCTATCCAAATGTTCCCCGGTACTTGTTTATACATTAATGGCCCCTATGTTTGAGCCTTATTCGCATATAATTTAAATATTTTCATTATCCTAGCTATACTCATTTTAACATGTACACATCCCCGAGCGTTAAAACTAATAAACCGTTAGTAAAGGGGGAAACATGAACTCACAAAATTTTTGTGCCACACACAAGTAAAAAAGGGCCTAGCCCGTTTGAGTCTGAAAGTAGGACCTACTCATCCCCTTGTTTGTATACAAAATAACCTAGTCCTGTTGTAATTAGGAAAATCCGTGACTAGTCATGAAACTCATGCATGTTTCAAAAATACGCGTATGTTTTTGTATATATTGGTATGTTTAGCATAGACCATTTGTAAACCATTCGTGTAGTTGTAATTCGTTTGTGACATGGTTTAAAAAAAAACAGTTGCTTTTGTTTATCGGTATATTGTGAGTTTGTAAAACTTGCATGTCTTTTTGTAAACCGGCATGTTTAGCATAAACCATCTGAGTTAGTTGGAGTTCGTTGGTAACATCGTTTAGAAATCTTTTTTTTCGTTAATCAAAATATTGTGTGCGTTTGTAACACTTGCATGTCTTTTGTAAACCGGTATGTTTAGTATAAACCATTCGTATAGTTGGAATTTCGTTGTTAATATGATTTAGAAATATGTTGTTGTGTATTTTTTCAAAAGTTGCATGTCTTTCCACCCCCGAAAACATTTATAAAAATGTAAAAGCGTAAAAAGTTGAGGGTTATGAACTCACCTTGATGTCCAATGCAAAGTTAGTATAATAAGATTTCATATTGTCGTTTCCAAAAAGTCATTCGCTAGCATGAAATGTATCTCCTTCCTATGAAGGAATAACTTATAAGCTTCTACTAAAATGTAGCTAATCTACGTGTCACCGAGCTCTACTGAATCGCTAATCTAATGATTCGATGGGTAAGGGTTGTTAAATGCATGTAAACGATAATGACAAACATATATAATCCCATTTATGATCGATGATGAGTACCACGTTTTAGGAATACTTAGTGTTCGAGGGATTTAGAATACAAATATAAAAATATAAATATTTTTATAAAATTGCGTTAGTCGTTTCGGATGATCGTACATATATATAACGAATATGTATACGAAAAATAAGTCGTTATAATTCGTAAAATATATTACACATTAAAGACTCGTATAATGTATTAACAAATTTCCAAAATAGTCGTCATAATTTTTTATGAAATGTCTATATATATACATATGAGTAAACATAATTTTTTATGCATATAAACATTGCATAGTCGAAATAGAAATCCCACATCTTATCGAAATAAATTTATATAATTGTATATTTGTTGTTATCGACTCTTGCTTAGTAACAATCAAATGATTCAGAAAATACGACATTTGAAATTCGTATAATGACGCGTAGAATTAGGTTTAGTCATTTTGAAATAAATATTGTATTTATTCTATAAATTTTTTGATTTGTAGACGTTGTAAATAAATATAACTAATTATATTTATTTTAATAACCGTCCAATAATAGTCGTTCGAATTAACTATAAATAATTATATATATTACATAAACTCTTTCGAGTTATGGACGTCTGAAATAAATATAAGTGATCAAATTTACTTTATATAATTGTTGGGTTCTAAACGTTCGAAATGAATATACATAATTATATTTACTTTATAAAAGATTTCGGTGTTCCGGACATTTGAAGTAAATATAAATAATTATATTTATTTTATAAAATTTCCTCGAGTTTTGTTAACTAGTAAAACGTATTCGTAGAAATGTTGTAAACTCGTTTTGTAAGTAAATAAGTGTCGTCAAAAATAAATAAATATTTATATTTTTTTATTAAAATTACTAGGATCTGATAAGTTTTGTGTTTACAATAAAACATGTTTTTGCTTTACGGATTTTACGAAAAACGGGCAAAGTTTCCTCTGCTTTTGTAGCAGAACCCGACAGCTCAAGTTGTCCATATATTTTCAAAACGCATCAAGTATTGTAATAACAATATATATTTTTTGTCGGTTATATGTCTAATATATATACTATATATTATGTGTCCGTTCGGTTTTTAACTTGTATATATATGTAATGTACAAGTCCAACTAGTTTGTAATTTGTTCGTATAAAATGTTTCGTTAGTCGGGTCGGTTTAGAGCTCGGTTTTGTGTTAGGTAATATTTAGATAAAACAATACAATAAAATTCATGTCGTTAAAGTTTTACCAAGTCTCGGGTTGACCCGTTGACTGAGTTTGACCATGTTGACCGACAGTTGACGGTTGACTGAGTTGACCAAGCCCAAATCTGACCCGAAACCCGGGTGAACCGTAACTGAACCTAGTTGAACCGTAACTAAACCGAGTGAACCAAACTGACCCGAGTCGAACCAAACTTAAATCGTTCACCAACATTGCCGTCGCCGTTCGGCCGGCCCAGAGCCACCGCCAGCGGCTGGCGCTGCTTTAAACCACCGCCACCACTACCGCGGCCTCCATCACCCCATAAAACTGTTCAAAATTAGTTCCCTTTAACCGAGTCACAATTCTTAAAAGGAAGAAACGTAAAACAGAACCGGAGAACTCACTGGAATTGTTGCCAAAAAAATAAAAGTTCATGAAAATTTCCAGAAAGGTCTCTAGTGACCCGATCTACACATGCACGGAAAGAAAAGTTGAAAAAGAGTTCGCCGGAATCTTGATCGGAGCTTCACCGGAGTTGCTCCCAAGCCCAAACAGTTTCGATTTACGTAAAACTGCCACTACCAACGCGTCGGGGAAGTCCAAATTAGTGGGGTAGGGGCGTTTGGCCTGAAAAATCATCGCCGTCGATTTTCCGGAGAGGTCGCCGCCGTCACCGTATGTGGCGGCGCCGCCGCATCACCACCGCCGGCACTCACCGGCACCGCCGCCGGACTCGCTGGACTCGCCGGAGGTCGCCGGAATTATGAATTCTAGAGAGAGAAGTTGAGAGAGATGTGGAGGTAGAGAGAGAGTGTTTTTATGGAAAATGAGAGTGTTTAGTTATAAAAGGGTATTTATATGTAGGGTTTGGTGTGGGTTGGGTCTAAAGCCCAATATCAGTTTTCTAGTTTATATTTGGCCCAAACGCATTTACAAGGCTCATTTTCGAACCCGGACGTCATAAAATATCGTACAACATTATTTATTATTGTCTCAATGTTCGTTATTTACGTAATTAAAACCCGGAAATGCCGGTTATCACATTCTCCCCTGTTACAGGAATTTCGTCCTCGAAATTTAGTACAAGTCGTCTACAAAGGAGTCTTGTCGTAAAGAGGATAAGGTGTAGTAACTAGACCATACCGTTTATATAGAATTCTAGTACTCGCTTTTATAAGAGTATGACTAGCCATAAATCAAGGTCTAATTTAGGGCTTGGCGAACACAATCGAAGTGTGTGGATTTCGATGAGAACTAGTGTTTGCAAAGTTTAAAGGTATGAAAGGTAATTTATACAAATCCTTAGTTTACCCAATACTTTCATGTTTGTTTTCCAGAATAACTGTATCATTTAGGATCACTTGAGACACACATTTACCATGATGTATTTACAAAATGTATCATCGTTATTAAGAAATCTCGAGCTTGATAAGCGTTATAAAAATTTTGACAAAATTTTCTGTTGGAAATTCCAACAAGGTTCGTTCATAATAAGTTGATTTCAAAATCCTCCTTTAGTGTAAAATACGATTATAGTTTAACTTATTTGCAAAACAATATGTTTCGATCATAATGATCCGTAATACCTTGCCCTATACTTTTCAATCATTTTGTTCATGTTGCGTGTGATCCTTTGTAACAACTTTGAGCCTTTGGATGGTTATTGCGAAAACATGCTTTTTGAATATGATAAATTTGTTTAAGTAAATTTCTTGTATTATCCAACTTTCATGTCCTCCAAAATATCAAAGTATTGGACACTACTTATGGTCCAAAACAAGTCAATAGAAAACTTTTGAGTAACTCGTAATCATGGAAAAAATGGTTCTAAAGTTAAAACAAATCACTAAACAAAACGAATGAGACTCTAGAATCTGATACATGAATAATGGGGAAACACCAAGGAAAGGCATTTAGTTCCAATTGGGTTCAAGGAGGGGTCATTGAGCGACTAATGCTACAATCGGAAATGGTTCCATTCTCACAGGAAATGTAGTCACAGGCCTAGTTATTAATAGAAATCGAGGTAACCCAACTTAAGAATGTACTTATTGATGAAAGGGGAAGACTACAAAAAGGCAGTCACCCATCTGAAGGAAGTTCACCGCAAACAACTAGGGCAGACTACCACGTTGTAAAGCGTTATCGCGATCATTCTAGTTAGCGTTCTATCGTTTAGGGGATCAAGTCTCAATGAACAACTTGAGACTTTAGAATAGGTTGTGACCATTAGCTCGACCTGCAGAGTCCACTAAGCAAATTATGATTACGTGTGCACCTGTAATGATAAATTGCCTTGCATGGTCCTCCGAGCATCCTCTTCTTTAGAGCTTTTGATCAATAGAAAAAGAATGACTCAACATGAAATCACTGAGATAACTTCATTTAGGTGTGTCCTTAATTGTAGGAAGTCACTTTGGATATCGGGAGAGTAGTCCTCCAACTACTTGGGTTTGGTATTTAGAAATGTTTCGATGAGCCGTTATCCAATAGGCGTTCCCTACTTGTTGATGAGAGTGACTGGTACCGATTCAGAGACTAGTAAATCATATACTGTGGCGATGAGACGATCGGAGACCGATGGTTGGTTGCAACATCGAGAATACATGGTTCTGATAGAGAGTAAGACAAAAATTTTGTAACAACAATTATTCGTATAGGAAACATGAGGCGTATCATGCAACGTGGATGCATACGCAAACGCACTACTATGATCATGAAATGAAATATATCATTATATAACATCTAATAATATCGTAATTAGTCAATTACGGTGACGAAACAGATTCACCGTGTGATAAAAGATTCAACGAAGTAAGTTTCTAATTCATGTTCCAAATGAATCTTATAGAATTTTGCAATTGATGCAAAAGAACAAATGAATATCACAAAATTTCCGATCGATGACGTAAGGATTGTTAGAGGTACACTAGACTTCATCATGAATTTGTGTACCGTTATCTTAACACATATTTGTATTAAGACTACTTTATAATAACAAGCCAACAAGGTGGACTTAAAATAAATAAGCAAATAGATAATTTACTCCGTACCTGAAGTGTGCAAACGAGATTTATTCAAGCTCCAAATTAGTTAAAATGCCATCACAAGGTGTTGTAACCAGACCGACGATATAATGAAAGTGAAGACCAAACAAGTCAACTATGGCTCGAGACAGATGAGGTGCTTGTGGAGATTATTTTGAATATGATGACCTCAGTACATCATATGGAACCTTGAATTCAATTTATGTATACAGTGGGCAAGTTCGAATGATTGAACTTGATATAGGCACAATCCAACAATAAATACATGTATCGGCAATGAAACTTTGACACTGCTACAACGAAAACCATGTATGAAATTTGACAAGCAAGGTAGTTTTCAATAATACGTTGACTTAATATCGAGGAGTCGGTACTTACAATAATGCAGGTCATCTGGATCACAATGCAAAACTGAATATAGTGAAATAATATTTGGACTATGACAGAACAACCCGTCGATGTGATGTCCCTGATGGTCTCCATGAATCAACTAACCACATGCGTAACAAACAGTGTACGCATAACATATGAGTTTGTCAAGAGAAGATGCAAGTGGGTGTTCACTAACATGAAAGAAATTTCCATGATTCAATGACCATTAGGAGGAGTAGAGGTGTGAAAGTCCACTCTCTATATGCAAACGTCGGAATTTCAATAAAAGAAATTTGAGGACTTTAACTGTAATTTACTACAATGACTTGTTATTAGGTGACATTACCATGGAATGTCGAACATAACGTAATCGCCATTAACGAAGTAGGAGGAATGTGAAGACATGTGACTTCTTTTCTGATGTCAATAATTGTGAGTTTCATTAGACTAAGTATCAAGTGTCATGAAATCTCCTTTGGATGTACCTTAGTGTGATTTATGTCGCTTACAAGACTACGTGACAAATTGTCGTATTCAAGGCCGATGGCTCTCTCGCTAACGGGATTAGCATGTTTTTGTAATGCTCAATTGTTTTTTCTAAAAGACCTTTCCTCAAAAGTCGTATGTGATGTACTTTAACATTTGTTGATCTATAGGTTAACTTTTATGTATATTTGCGCTCCAGTATTTCGTTTTGCGTAGGTTACCTACTCGAGTAAATAAAATAGCATGGACGATAAAGATAATAGAGTTTATCTGAGTTAATAGTCGCAGTTTCTATGTAATGACCTTTAATGGATTTTGACATAAGTTTTCAAAAGGTCCTAAGTGTATGTTACCAAAACTCTAAAAGTTTTGCTTACTATATGTAACTGTTCGTATACCGTGTATCAAACACAACACTAGTGTATGATTAAAACCGAAATTTTTGACTCACTGTTTCGGCAACGGTTGGAAACCATATTCGAGTGCTAGGCATTCAGTATGTAATCAAAGTCTTAATAATCTAAGTCCCCAGAGATAAGTGAGGTTAAAGCCTAGGAATCTTCATAGCAACCTAATTCGCTGAAACCTATGGCTCTGATACCAATCTGTCACACCCCAATAATAAATCGATTACATCAGAGCCGGGCATTATCGACTCATATCTTCATTGACAGCGGAAGTATTTCATGCTAAGACTTCTAGAAAGTGAACGCCCGCTAAGTACTCGAATCCCGGTGGGTTCTCCTATTCAAACCAGGCCATAGTTTGTAAAATATAACCTGAGAAAGAACATGCAAAAAATCAATATAATGTTGGCAAGTTCATAGTATGTTTGAAAAAGATTTGAAATAAATCTTTTGATAACCAGTTTAAATAGTGTTCAGAAAAACGTAATAAAATCAGTTATCTCGTCATATCATATGAAAACCTTGTATGCATTTGTAAAACTCGTTTAACCGTCAATGTCGGTGTTTAACAAAGAAGTAATAAATCCGGTATGTATAGCATAATAAAACTTGTAAGATCATTAGTGTTTAGCTAGGACACTAATCTGTATGCCATAATAGGAGGTAACCAATCCTTGACTGACTTAATTGTGTCAGAGACACTCGTTTTAGACACAAAAGCACTCTGTAACGTTATGTTTTTACCGCCGTTCAGAATGGGGCTCGTCACACCCAATAGATCTATCCCAATGTTCCCGGGTACTTGTTTATACATTAATGGCCCCTATGTTTGAGCCTTATTCGCATATGATTTAAATATTTTCATTATCCTAGCTATACTCATTCTAACATGTACACATCCCCGAGCGTTAAAACTAATAAACCGTTTAAGTAAAGGGGGAAACATGAACTCACAAAATTTTTGTGCCTCACACAAGTAAAAAAGGGCCTAGCCCGTTTGAGTCTAAAAGTAGGACCTACTCGTCCCCTTGTTTGTATACAAAATAACCTAGTCCTGTTGTAATTAGGAAAATCTGTGACTAGTCATGAAACTCATGCATGTTTAGAAAATACGCGTATGTTTTTGTATATATTGTTATGTTTAGCATAGACCATTTGTAAACCATTCGTGTAGTTGTAATTCGTTTGTGACATGGTTTAAAAAAAACAATTGCTTTTGTTTATCGATATATTGTGAGTTTGTAAAACTTGCATGTCTTTTTGTAAACCGGCATGTTTAGCATAAACCATTTGAGTTAGTTGGAGTTCGTTGGTAACATCGTTTAGAAATCTTTTTTTTCGTTAATCGAAATATTGTGTGCGTTTGTAACACTTGCATGTCTTTTGTAAACCGGTATGTTTAGTATAAACCATTCGTATAGTTGGAAATTCGTTGTTAATATGATTTAGAAATATATTTTTGTGTACTTTTTCAAAAGTTGCATGTCTTTCCACCCCCGAAAACATTTATAAAAATGTAAAAGCGTAAAAAGTTGAGGGTTATGAACTCACCTTGATGTCCAATGCAAAGCTAGTATAATAAGATTTCATATTGTCGTTTCCAAAAAGTCATTCGCTAGCATGAAATGTATCTACTTCCTATGAAGGAATAACTTATAAGCTTCTACTAAAAATGTAGCTAATCTACGTGTCACCGAGCTCTATTGAATCGCTAATCTAATGATTCGATGGGTAAGGGTTGTTAAATGCATGTAAACGATAATGACAAACATATATAATCCCATTTATGATCGATGATGAGTACTACGTTTTAGGAATACTTAGTGTTCGAGGGATTTAGAATACAAATATAAAAATATAAATATTTTTATAGAATTGCATTAGTCGTTTCGGATGATCGTACATATATATAACGAATATGTATACGAAAAACGAGTTGTAACATCCGTCAAAAACGGATTTACCAAACCCGCTCCGTTTATCAACCGAACAGTCAGTCAAAATTTTCGTTGCGAATTAAATGCCCAAAATAATTTTAAACGATACATAATCAATTATTATACGGGAATATATAATTAGTTTTTGAAAAACTGTCAAAAATCACAAAATAAAAATATAATACCTCTGCCGGGTTTCGAACCCGGGTCTGTACCGATCCGGAAACAGACTTAACTCACACACACAAACCACTGCGCCAAGGATTTTGTTTGTTATATATTGAAATCATTTAATTGATATAATGACGTTACGAATTCAAAACCGGCGCCCAATAGTTCAGTCGTCGGAATCCCGGTAATCTCGCGAACTTTTAACACCACTTTCAGTTATAACGTAAACTAGTATTAAGACATCGGTTATAACCGATGTTTGAAGTCCGCGACCAAACCATAACTGCCGGAAAATTTAAATCGATAAATACAGTCGGAAATCAGACCAGCTTCATTGACGATTTGTTCTATAAATTCACCCACAACCCACTGCAAACCTTTTCGCTCAAAAACACACCTTTTCTCGGCGTAATTCCACTCGCCGGAATTTCCCTGCTCATCGCCGGAAAACCGGTTTCTCCATCCCTGAGCCTCTGAGCTTATACCGGAGATACCCACACCCTTTGTAAGTTTCCCGGAGACTCGCTGCTACAAGGAACACGTCGCCGGAGGTGATTGCTGTCGCCGGAGTTTCTGCCGGAAAACAGAGAGTCCAGTCGGTATACTTCTCCGCCCAATTTCTTTTCCTTTTCACATTTATCTCACCGTAATGAACTGAAAAACACTAATAAACCGATAAAAACTTTGAACCAGTCGATTTCCGAACTCTGGTTCTACCTTGATGAAGAAGACGATGTATTTCCGTATCTTATAAGTATAATATAAATCAGGATATTAATCGGGTTAGACACACAGTCCAGCGGTGGACTGTGTGCACATATAACGCAAAGGTCACGAGTTCGAATCCGGTTTCACACACGCTGCCTAAATAAAAATCAAATTTTTGTTTAACTGAACCGGAGTCGATACTGGTATATGTTAAGTATATTAATAACCGGAATAATAACCAAGTTAGACACACAGTCCAGCGGTGGACTGTGTGTTTGTTTATATCACAGGTCACGAGTTCGAGTCCGGTCTACTGCACCGACTCGAACAATTATCTATTCTTTTTAATAAGGCAGAAAAGGAAATATCTAACTTGTATTTAAGTATAATAAAAATCGAATTATATAACATGTTAAACACACAGTCCAGCGATGGACTGTGTGTTAGTTTAAGCCACAGGTCCCGGGTTCGAGACCTGTGGAGCGCACCGCCGAATTGATTTAAACTGTTTTTAAAATAAAATGATTTTCGGTTTAAACTAATTAATATATATATATAATTAAAATCAGATATATAACGGGTTAGACACGTAGCTCAGTTGGTAGAGCTGCGTGCACGCGTACGGGAGGTCTCGGGTTCGAGCCTCACTCAGCGCACTTGTATTCCGAATTGAACCGGTCAACGGTCAGGTCAACGGTCAGTCAAACGGTCAACGGTCAGAAAAAAATCAATTTTTTTATTATTTTTTTATTTAATTATTTTAATTAAAAATCAATTAAAAATACTTAAAAATAACATTTTTAAGGTTAGAAAATAGCCTCAAACTCACAAAAATACACCCAACAATCCTACTAAAATAGATTAATAAAATCCGTTTACTTACCAAACCATAATGCGATTTATCTAGGTTAATTTCACTCGTCGTTAAAACCACTTCGCGTGCATTCAACGTCATCAACTGGACGCACCCACTGTGAGTGAATCTTACAACTTCCCCTTTTAAATTACACGTTTTGGGGTGTGTCATGTGTTATGAAAATAATTAATTTATTGATTTAAACTCGTGCCATACCACATCATGACCTAAACTTAGATTGTTTTTATTGTTGTGATTTACTTATTGCCTTTTGTCAAATTATATGAAACTCATACATTAAGCCCATCAGTTCCTCGTGGGAGACGAGTAGGACAACGCGTGCTTCAAATCAAATTCATTATTGTTCATGTGTGTATCTTTGAGTTTATATTGTTTGTAGTTGTGTCATTTATATTATCATGTTTATGCAATTCAATCATCAGGCCCCTCAGTTCCTCGTGAGAGACGAGTTGAGCATCGCGTGCCTCTAATTGTTCCATTATTATTCATGAGTGTTTCATTTAATATCTTATGATTGTTGATTAAGTTACATCTATTTTTACTCATGTTTGGTTGTGCACATATTTCATAATCAATTTAAATAAATTTGTTCAAATGTTTTCCATAGGATTCACTCGCCAACATTATGTTGATCCAAAAACCTTTTTACACATGATACAGGTGAACAGGTTGAAGCAAGGAAAACATAGGATATGCCTTAGAAGAGAACAAAGAAGTTTAGATTGATAGTTAGAACAGTTGTAACCTTTATTGTAAATTTCCATTTAATTTGTATTAAAGAATATGAAACGCATAATAAATGTCATGAGCTTTGATGATAACCCAATCATGCCCCGATCACCTTATCCGCTGCGGGTCGGGGTGTGACACGAGTCGTTATAATTCGTAAAATATATTACACATTAAAGACTCGTATAATGTATTAACAAATTTCCAAAATAGTCGTCATAGTTTTTTATGAAATGTCAATCATATGAGTAAACATAATTTTTTATGCATATAAACATTGCGTCGTCGAAATAGAAATCCCACGTCTTATCGAAATAAATTTATATAATTGTATATTTGTTGTTATCGACTCTTGCTTAGTAATCATCAAATGATTAGGAAAACACGACATTTGAAATTCGTATAATGACGCGTAGAATTACGTTTAGTCATTTTGAAATAAATATTATATTTATTCTATAAAGTTTTTGATTTGCAGACGATGTAAATAAATATAACTAATTATATTTTTTTTAATAACCGTCGAATAATAGTCGTTCGAATTAACTATAAATAATTATAAATATTACATAAACTCTTTCGAGTTATGGACGTCTAAAATAAATATAAGTAATCAAATTTACTTTATATAATTGTTGGGTTCTAAACGTTCGAAATGAATATACATAATTATATTTACTTTATAAAAGATTTCGGTGTTCCGGACATTTGAAGTAAATATAAATAATTATATTTATTTTATAAAAGTTTCCCCGAGTTTTGTTAACTTGTACACCGTATTCATAGAAATGTTGTAAACTCGTTTTGTAAGTCAATAAGTGTTGTCAAAAATAAATAAATATTTATATTTATTTTTTATAAAATTACTTGGATCGGATAAGTTTTGTGTTTATAATAAAACACGTTTTGGCTTTACGGATTTTACTCTGCTTTTGTAACAAAACCCGACAGCAAAAGTTGTCGAAATATTTTCAAAACGCATCAAGTATTGTAATAACAATATATATTTTTTGTCGGTTATATGTCTAATATATATATATATATAATATATATATATATATGTGTCCGTTCGGTTTTTAACTAGTATATATATGTAATGTACAAGTCCAACTAGTTAGTAATTTGCTCGTCTAAAATTTGTCGTTTTTAGAGCTCAGTTTTGTGTTAGGTAATATTTAGATAAAACAATATAATATAATTCATGTCGTTAAAGTTTTACCAAGTCTCGGGTTGACCCGTTAACTGAGTTCGACCATGTTGACTGACAGTTGACGGTTGACTGAGTTGACCAAACCCAAATCTGACCCGAAACCGGGTGAACCGTAACTGAACCTACTTGAACCGTAACTAAACCGAGTGAACCAAACTGATCCGAGTCGAACCAAACTTAAACCCGAGTTGTTCACCACCATTGCCGCCGCCACCACTACCGTGGCCTCCATCACCCCATAAAACTTTCAAAATTAGTTCCCGTTAACCGAGTCACAATTCTTAAAAGGAAGAAACGTAAAACAGAACCGGAGAACTCATCGGAATTGTCGCCGGAAAAATAGAAGTTCGTGAAAATTTCCAGAAAGGTCTCTAGTGACCTGATCTACAAATGCACGGAAAGAAAAGTTGAAAAAGAGTTCGCTGGAATCTTGACCGGAGCTTCGCCGGAGTTGCTCCCGAGCCCAAACGGTTTTGATTTACGTAAAACCGCCATTACCAACGCGTCGGAGTCCAAATTAGGGGTAGGGGTGTTTGGCCGAAAAATCATCGCCGTCAATTTCAGAGAGTAGCCGTCGTCGCCGTAGTGGCGGCGCCGCCGCATCACACTGCCGGCACTCGCCGGAGGTCGCCGGAATTATGAGTTCTAGAGAGAGAAGTTGAGAGAGCTGTGGAGGTAGAGAGAGAGTGTTTTTTATGGAAAATGAGAGTGTTTAGTTATAAAAGAGTATTTATATGTAGGGTTTGGTGTGGGTTGGACTTTTAGGTGGGTTGGGTCTAAAGCCCAATATCAGTTTTCTAGTTTTTATTTGGCCTAAACGCATTTACAAGGCTCGTTTTCGAACCCGGACGTCATACAATATCGTATAACATTATTTATTATGGTCTCAACATTCGTTAATTATGTAATTAAAACCCGGAAATACCGGTTGTTACACTATCCCCTCCCCACTAAACTTATACATGTTATACCGTATGACATAAAAATCTCATGGTTCAAAAAAGTATATCTCTCATCTCGCTATAGACGTGCACCCAACAATACAAATCAACTGTATAAGTTGAGTGAGGGAAGGGATAGAGGAGTTGGTGCTATTGAATCATGAAAACCTCAAGGTTCAAAAAAGTATATCTCTCATTTGGCTATAGACATGCATCCAACAATACAAATCAACTTATACTTATATCAATTCCCATTCTTCACCCCCTTTATCTATATTTGTTTTATTATATTATATGAAGAGAGAGAGAGAGCGCTTGCAATTACGAGCAGGATGGGATCCCATGCTTTCCAAATTTAATGGGAGTGACCGGTACCGATACCGAATATAACCAGTACAGTACTAGTAAATTAACCAAAATACATGTACTGAAAAATGGAAAAAACGGGCACCGTACCCGGTATCAAATGCTCATCCCTAGACACAGGGATGTTGTGCGGCATTCTCGCACACCCTACGTTACACCTTCCCAACTCCTCCCCAACACCATAACACACATCCTGATGTATTTTTTTATAATTACGATTACGAGTATAATTTTCAATAAATGTAAACCTTCATTCAATCTTATTTTCTAAAGGTAACCAGTTCAGATCTAACGGGGGAAAGCGAGTGGGGCTTCCCCAACGAAGGCACACAACCCCTTTTCTCGGCATGGAGGCGGCGGGGTGAGGTGGGCATGGAGAATCCCATCGGCGGGGTGAGTGGTGATGTGGCGACAAGTTATTAGGTTAAAAACCTAGTTGTTGAACGATTGTAAATTAAAAAAATATATATTTTCCAAAAAACCTTATATGTTAAACCTATCCAACTTTATTTCTCCATACACACAGCCTATCCATCTCATTTCTCCATGCAAACACATTTTTTCACTCTCAACTTTATGATTCCTTAAAAAAAAAAAAAAAAAAACTCAAGTTCACCATCTTCATCATCTTCATCTTCCTTGCTTGAAAATCTTCTTTATTCTCATCAACATCTGACGAGGACTCGAGCTAATAATAATATTAGCGGTTCAGAATTCGTTCAAATTAAATTTGAAGACGAAGGAACCTCATTACCCAAAAGGAGGAAATACATAACACGCGATTGGCTCAACGCACATGACTTATTGTTAAATGATTATTATTTTTTACCAAAACCCAACATATGATGATAGGAGTTTTATGTGGAGTTTTCTTATGAAACGAGGTTTATTTCTAAGAATAGCAAACGATTTGCAAAAATATATATGACTTTTTCCTACAAAAATCCGATGCGCATGGCAGTATGAGATTTAGTATGTTGCAAAAAATCATAGTGCGATTAGATAATTGGCTTATGAAACTAGTTCCGACATAATAAATGACTATAAAAATATCGAAACGAGTGGCGAGGGAAAGTCTTCATTCTTTTTGAATAAAAAAATTTTGAAAAAAAACCTACTTTTGGTGACATAAACAAATTTTGGAGGCTCATGAAGATTGACATGGTTTTCCCTGTATGATCAATAGTTTAGATTGTATGAAATGGCGGTGTGAAAAATTGTCCAATGGCGTGGCGCGACCAACACATTCGTTGATATTATAAAAAAAACCCGGCTATGATGCTTGAAGCGGTTGCGTCACAAGATCTTTGGTTGTAACTCCCGAAATCGGATCAACGATATCACAACGAGTTTGATTGGTGGTTCAAATAACAATTTAAATATTCTCAATCAGTCTCCTTCTCTATTCACGTAACTCAACTAAAAAACACATTTAAAAAAAAGGTTTTTTAACAGCAAATGTGACATCCGTTAACTATCCATATTTGTAACCCGACTTGTGTCCTTATCTGATGAAATCCGAACTTTTATTTATAAAATAAACTTTGAAATTCCCTCTTATCTTATCTATTTTCAGGCACACACTGTTACACATACTAATCTCCCCTCTCTATTAAAGGAGGAGGAGCATGACATAAGAAAAGCTTATGTGTCGAGCTCTAAGGCATGCCAACTCATCTTTTCATATGTCATTATTACATCATAATTTTATCATTTGGTTTATTTAATTTGACAACTTTTAAGTTTTAATACATAAATCATTGAAAATACATTTTTTGAAATTCGAGGTTGGCAGGGCATTTAATGCTGCAGAGATTCAAAATTCAAAACAAATCCCACTCCCCATCTTTTCCCCAAATCATCAAATAATGCTATTTAGAAACCCTAAATCAAACTCTCTGGGGAACAACAACAATTAGCGTCAGATAATGGGAGGCTTATTGTCATCAGTCGCTCGGACCTCCGCCGCCCATCATGCTGGTTCCCACTATGGGAGGCTTATTGTCGACTGTAACATCCGCCAAAAACCGGATTTACCAAACCCGCTTCTTTTATTAACCGAACAATCAGTTAAAAATTTTGTTGCGTATTTAATGCCCAAATTAATTTTAAACGATACATAATTAATAAGTATATTAGAATTTAAAATTTATTTTTGAAAATGTATTAAAAATAGTGAATTAAAAATAATATGCTGAAGCCGGGATTCGAACTCGGGTCAGCTGGGTCAACCGGGTCAGCACAGCTTTAACACACACGTTCAACCGCTCCGCCACTCGTGATCTTTGTTTACATATTGAAACAATTAATACATAAATTAAATCTGGAAATCAAAACCCAGTTACACAACGCGCCCAAATCCGTTCACGCCGGAAATCCCGACAATTTCGTCAAATTTGGCCGTTTCTTTTTTGTCATAACGTATACATTAACAGTAAGATCGGTTATAACCGAAGAAATCCATCGATTTCATTCATTTCAATTCAAAACCGAAAAATACAATTCAAATCCGGGAATTATACTTTCTTCATTCAGTGAGCTCGCGAATTTTATCAAAAACACACTCTTCATTTCACTCAGAAAACTTCGCCGGAAGTCGCTGGAATTCTCTGTGAATTAACCGGAAAGTTTCGCCGGAAAACCGAATTCAATCCATCTTTCTTCTTACCCAAAAATAAGATCATAGAACTCGTACTGACATCACTCCCACTCACCTTAAACCTCTGAAGAATCTCTGTCGCAAGAAATTTCACTCGCCGGAATTCTCTGCAAGTCGCCGGAAAACCGGGACTTTCATCTACACGGTAATTACCTCGATTTTTCTGTTTTTATTCTATTATTATACAAATTCTAACACCACTCCAGCACTCAGAATCAACCCCAGACGACATTGCCGGATTTTTCTGTTTTCGCAGGAAAATTTCTGAAAGTTTCATAATCTCACTGATAACCGGGATCATGTAATCTACTGATAATCGTTACCCAGTGATTCAATTTCACCTCTAATTCATCCAAACTAATTATTGAATTCGAACAGAAGGGGCTCCCAAAACAGAGCCGACGATTTTTGCCGGACTTTTGAAGAAGGACGATCAGTTCGGTACAATCAATCCCCAAACCCGTTTCTGTTCATTATCTTACGATTGCTCATAATGTTCGTTAAATTAATTTAACAAATAACAGTTAGATAACTGTTGCCTGAGTTTTGAACGAAGAAGACGAAGTAGTTATGTTATAAGATTATTTAAAATCGGAATTATAAATGGGTTAGACACATAGTCCAGCGGTGGACTGTGTGCAAATAAATACATACACGTCGCGAGTTCGATTCCTGTCCCAACCTCATTCGCTGTAATAAAATGCCTTTTTAAAAAAAAAAAAAAAAACTAAACCGGGTTAATTCAGTAATATGTTAAGTATAATAAAAACTAGAATATTTACCAAGTTAGACACACAGTCCAGCGGTGGACTGTGTGCCAAACTAAACCACAGGTCCCGGGTTCGAGACCTGTGGAGTGCACCGAGTCGTTACATTAAAATCTTTTTAAAATAAATGATTTTCGGATTAATTTAATTAGTATATAAATATAATTAAAAACAGAAATATTTCGGGTTAGACACGTAGCTCAGTTGGTAGAGCTGCGTGCACGCGTACGGGAGGTCTCGGGTTCGAGCCTCACCCGGCGCATACACTTACACAATAAAACCGGTCAACAAGTCAACGGTCCACGATCAACAAGTCAACGGTAAAAAAGTCAACATTTTTTTATTTATTTATTTTATTTAAAAATCAATTAAAAATACTTAAAAATAACATTTTTAAAGTTAGAAAATAGCCTAAAACTCAAAAAAAAAATATATCCAAAAATCCTATTAAAGTTGTTAATAAAATCCATTTATTTACCTTACTTTTCTTTATTAATTAGGTTAGTTATTCCTCGACGATCAATCCTCTAAACTCGTGCGCATTCATCATCATTCACCGAACGCACCCACTGTGAGTGAATCTCTACAAATTCCCCGTTTAAATCACGTTTTTGGGGTGTATCATGTGTCTTACTATTTATTATATTTAAATCATTGTGCATACATCATATCATGAATAAATGTGCATTCAGCTTGTATAAACTGTTTGTGTGGTTATTGTTTAGATTTAATTTATTATTTTCAGTACATGCAATTTCATAGGCCGCCGCTCCCCATTACATTATGAGCGTTGAGCATGTTCCCCATTACATTATGAGCGTGAACCTGGCGTGCCAACATACGATCGGCTCCGTTTGATTGAGCCTTGATCGCACAGTTTCATTCATGTTATATATTTATGCAAGTTGATATGTTATTGTATGCTGTTGGTTTGTTAATGTATGTTATTGTTTTGTTGTTGTTTGATATCGTATGCTAATGGTTTCTTATTGTATGCTAATTGTTGTTATTGTATGTATATTTACGTTTGTTCATATATGAATTTTGCACAATTTTTCCATATTAAATACAACCAGAAAAAAAAATAATAAATGTTTTCTAACAAGGTTCACTCGCCAACTTTTTGTTGATCCAAAAACCATTTTTACACATGATACAGGTGAACAGGATGAAGCCAGGAAAACATAGGAAATGCCTTAGAAGAAAATAATGAAGTCTAGAATGATGTGTAGAACATGATGTAATTATGATTGTATGTTTCCCTTTATTTTGTAATAATAAATATGAAACGTTATAATAAATGTCATGAGCTTTGATGATAACCCAATCATACCCCGATCATCTTTTCCGCTGCGGGTCGGGGTGTGACAGATTGGTATCAGAGCCATGACTATAGGGATATAGGATAAGTTTTTAGACCCTTAGAGCCTATACTATAGTTGATTAGATTTTAATTGTTTATGTGGTTATATGCAAACTCATGATGTTTATTTCCTTCATATTTATTACATACACAAATGCATGCAAACATTTCCAAATATTACATTTTGTGATACATAGTGAATTATACTTACAGTCAAACATACATACTTACATACATATTCGTCATACATATTTCAATGTTCACATATTCAAATCATCATCATACTTCCGTTATTCAAGATTTTGTCGCATTTTTCATTTTTCAAATCTCATCAAAGTGAGTTCTATGACGGGCATGTAGTAACTATAAGGGTACAAGTACCGGTAGTTGGAACGTCCTGTCTAGGTTGGCATTCGTATAAATCCAATATAACGGACCAGTTTGCCTACCTGGGGACTAACGATGAGAGTACGAAGGACCTATTAGGCCAAAGCATGCCACACCAAACGTCGTTCGAACTAACCCCACTTTGAGGTGTCACCGTGTCCACACCTGGACACATTCTGAATATCATACGTTACATATTTCTCGATTTTCTCCGGGTTTTAGTGTACGTAACCAGGCAAACACATGTGAACCATATGAAAAACCCGGTAATCATGGGGCCCACATGATTACGAAGGTGAAGTATGGTGGCATGCAAGGCCCAATTACGAGCAAAGCCCAAGACATCCTATGGATGTAGTAGATTTATTTTGCTATGTTTATTTTATGAATGTTCATTCCTAAATACGACACATGATCCCAAAAGCATCCAAATCATACTCTTGATATGTATTTCTTGTAGATGTCTTCTAGTCACGCTCGTAGGAAGATGAGAGCAGGAAAAGCCCGCGAGCGCATGGCTGCCCTAATCGCTCAACAAACGGCTGCCGTAATACCCAACATTGTAATTCAAGTCCAACAAGCCCTTACCGCTAATCCCGTCAATCAAGAAGTTCAAAATGTTATCATCCCTCCCCCAAATACCACTAAATGCACCTACAAGTATTTCAAATCCTGCGACCATACAAAATACGAAGGGACTGAAGGTGTTACCGCTCTTCTCTATTGGTTTGAAGAAATGGAAAACATTTTTCTAACTTGCGATTGCCCCGATGATCGCAAAGTGCGATATGCTACTGGTCGTTTATTTGGAATAGCACTTACTTGGTGGAATACAGAGAAGGCCAAACGGGGTGTTGAAGATACTATGACTCTGACTTGGGAAGAGTTGAAAGAAATCATGACAAGACGGTTTTGCCCAAGGAGCGAAATCAAGAAATTAGAGGATGAGTTCTATTCGTTGAAACAAAAGGAAGGCGACCACACCACATACAACAAAAGATTCCTTGAGTTAAATCAAATGGTTCCCAACTTGTTCACTCCCCTCTACCTTTTGATCGAGCACTACATTCGAGGTCTTCCTTCAAAAATTCAAGACTCTGTAATAAGTACCACACCTGCAACTTTGGAAGCAGCAATGGAGATAGCTACAGAGCTCACCGAGAGCCGTATACGGAATAAAGACTTCAAGGAGGAGAAGAAGAAAGATAAAGCATCAACTGAAATTTCAAACTCCACCCAAACCGAACCTCTTTCTCAACCCATTTCTAAGAGGAAACGAGATGAGCAACTTTTCGCTGTCATCCAACGCAATCAACCAGCCTTACAAGCCGTACCCCTCCAAGCTATCCCAATCACCCAAGTAGCACCCAACTTAACCTACCCAAATAAGAAACCTTACCTTGGACCTCACCCTCGATGTAACACCTGTTTTTATCACCATCCATCTACTGTACTTTGTCGACTATGTGCGAATTGTGGACGCTATGGTCATTTGAGCAAAGTTTGCCGCATCTCTCAAAACAAACCTCACCCCCTACTCAAAACATGATCCAAACATATCAACAACCCCGATACCCCATGTTCCCATATGTTCGAGCTTGTTTCAATTGTGGCGACCCTACCCATTTTAGAAACACGTGCCCTCAATTGGTTAACATCATAAACGCCCAAGCTCAAGCAAACCCAGTTAACCAAGCAAATCAAGAAAACCCAACCACTAGGCCACCAGCAAGAGGAAGAGTTTTCAACATCAACGCTAATCCGGTTGAAGATAATGACGGCCCAAACGAAAACACCCAACTAGTCCCCTTCACTGAAAATCAAGATTCAACTCCAACCGCTTAGTTTTATGTTTTTCTTTATGATTATCTCAATTTTTCACGTGTCTCAATTTTAAATTGGAAATTTATCCAAGGATCTTAATACAAACTACTATTTCAGTTTTGTTTTAAACTCATTGATTTAACATTCATACCATCATACATCTCAACGTATTTCAATCTCATTATTTAAAGAAGTTGGGCTGTGTCTCACTTCTACATAGACTAACATCTCCATCACAACAAACGAGAGAGGGACTGTCATCATTCAAACATGTATACTATCAGAATTATGACGCAGGCATTGTTTGTTGTGTTTATTTATGTTTTAGAGTTACATAGAACTAATCATAACTTACGGATAAAGCCAATAAAAATTTGACAAGAATATGGTGGATACGCCGCTGGTACTTCCTATATATAAGTATTCTTGTCAAAGGATCAGAGGCATTATCAGGCGTTTATGAGAGGTTCCATGTAGGATTTAGTAATGTTTTGGTTGAAATTTGTTTTACACTCACTGATTTAACATTCATATCAACTCGTCATTTAAAGAAATTGGATTGTGTTCCATTTTCTACATAGACTAACCTCTTCATCATAACAAACGAGAGAGGTATTGTCATCATTCAAGGACTCAAGCTTTGGTTGTTGTGTTTGTTTATGTTTTAGAGTCGCATAGGACTAATCATAACTTACCGATAAAACCAATGAAAATTTGACGAGAATATGGTGGATACGCCGCTGGTACTTCCTATATATAAGTATTCTTGTCAAAGGATCAGAGGCATTATCAGGCGGTTATGAGAAGTTCCATGTAGGATTTAGTAATGTCTTGATTGAAGTTTGTGTTATACTCACTGATTTAGCATTCATATCAACTCATCATTTAAAGGAATTGGATTGTCTCATCAATCAAACATGTATGCTATCAGAATTAGGACTCAGACATTGGTTGTTGTGTTTATTTATGTTCTAGAGTCACATCATAGAACCAATCATAACTTACTGATAAAACCAATGAAAATTTGACAAGAATATGGTGGATACGCCGCTGGTACTTCCTATATATAAGTATTCTTGTCAAAGGATCAGAGGCATTGTCAGGCGGTTATGAGAAGTTCCATGTAGGTTTTAGTATTAGAAGTTTATTTTAGGATATAACCTTATCTCTCCAAACGTACCAAAACTCTTGCGCATGAAATCATATTTAGTCAATCAACTCTGTTAATCAATATTCATTATCATAGGCATCAAAAAGCGATTCCTGTAGCAGGGTATTCAACCCTTACAAGGAACGTTACCGCCTCAAACAAAATTTAAACTCTTACTCTCTTCTAAGTATGTAATTGTCAAATTAAAACACCATCCTTTTTAGACAAATATGCCACTACTTAAATTTCGGGACGAAATTTCTAAAAGTAGGGATACTGTAACATCCGCCAAAAACCGGATTTACCAAACCCGCTTCGTTTATTAACCGAACAATCAGTTAAAAATTTTGTTGCGTATTTAATGCCCAAATTAATTTTAAACGATACATAATTAATAAGTATATTAGAATTTAAAATTTATTTTTGAAAATGTATTAAAAATAGTGAATTAAAAATAATATGCTGAAGCCAGGATTCGAACTCGGGTCAGCCGGGTCAACCGGGTCAGCACAGCTTTAACACACACGTTCAACCGCTCCGCCACTCGTGATCTTTGTTTACATATTGAAACAATTAATACATAAATTAAATCTGGAAATCAAAACCCAGTTACACAACGCGCCCAAATCCGTTCACGCCGGAAATCTCGACAATTTCGTCAAATTTGGCCGTTTCTTTTTGGTCATAACGTATACATTAACAGTAAGATCGGTTATAACCGAAGAAATCCATCAATTTCATTCATTTCAATTCAAAACCAAAAAATACAATTCAAATCCGGGAGTTATACTTTCTTCATTCAGTGAGCTCGCGAATTTTATCAAAAACACACTCTTCATTTCACTCAGAAAACTTCGCTGGAAGTCGCCGGAATTCTCTGTGAATTAACCGGAATGTTTCGCCGGAAAATTGAATTCAATCCATCTTTTCTTCTTACCCAAAAATAAGATCATAGAACTCGTACACTCCCACTCACCTTAAACCTCTGAAGAATCTCTGTCGCAAGAAATTTCACTCGCCGGAAAACCGAGACTTTCATCTACACGGTAATTACCTCGATTTTTCTGTTTTTATTCTATTATTATACAAATTCTAACACCACTCCAGCACTCAGAATCAACCCCAGACGATATTGCCGGATTTTTCTGTTTTCGCCAGAAAATTTCTGAAAGTTTCAGAATCTCACTGATAACCGGTATGATCATGTATTCTACTAATAATCGTTACCCAGTGATTCAATTTCACCTCTAATTCATCCAAACTAATTATTGAATTAGAACAGAAGGGGCTCCCAAAACAGAGCCGACGATTTTTGCCGGACTTCTGAAGAAGGACGATCAGTTCGGTACAATCAATCCCCAAACCTGTTTATGTTCATTATCTTACTATTGCTCATAATGTTCGTTAAATTAATTTAACAAATAACAGTTAGATAACTGTTGCCTGAGTTTTGAACGAAGAAGACGAGTAGTTATGTTATAAGATTATTTAAAATCGGAATTATAAACGGGTTAGACACACAGTCCAGCGGTGGACTGTGTGCAAATAAATACATACACGTCGCGAGTTCGATTCCTGTCCCAACCTCATTCGCTGTAATAAAATGCCTTTTTTTTAAAAAAAACTGAACCAGGTTAATTCAGTAATATGTTAAGTATAATAAAAACTAGAATATTTACCAAGTTAGACACACAGTCCAGCGGTGGACTGTGTGCCAAACTAAACCACAGGTCCCGGGTTCGAGACCTGTGGAGTGCACCGAGTCGTTACATTAAAATCTTTTTAAAATAAATGATTTTTGGATTAATTTAATTAGTATATAAATATAATTAAAAACAGAAATATTTCGGGTTAGACACGTAGCTCAGTTGGTAGAGCTGCGTGCACGCGTACGGGAGGTCTCGGGTTCGAGCCTCACCCGGCGCATACACTTACACAATAAAACCGGTCAACAAGTCAACGGTCCACGATCAACAAGTCAACGGTCAAAAAGTCAACATTTTTTTTATTTATTTATTTTATTTAAAAATCAATTAAAAATACTTAAAAATAACATTTTTAAAGTTAGAAAATAGCCTAAAACTCAAAAAAAAATATATCCAAAAATCCTATTAAAGTTGTTAATAAAATCCATTTATTTACCTTACTTTTCTTTATTAATTAGGTTAGTTATTCCTCGACGATCAATCCTCTAAACTCGTGCGCATTCATCATCATTCACCGAACGCACCCACTGTGAGTGAATCTCTACAAATTCCCCGTTTAAATCACGTTTTTGGGGTGTATCATGTGTCTTACTATTTATTATATTTAAATCATTGTGCATATATCATATCATGAATAAATGTGCATTCAGCTTGTATAAACTGTTTGTGTGGTTATTGTTTACATTTAATGTATTATTTTCAGTACATGCAATTTCATAGGCCGCCGCTCCCCATTACATTATGAGCGTTGAGCATGTTCCCCATTACATTATGAGCGTGAACCTGGCGTGCCAACATACGATCGGCTCCGTTTGATTGAGCCTTGATCGCACAGGCATTTATCATTTTCAGTACATGCAATACGATCGGCTCCGTTTGATTGAGCCTTGATCGCACAGTTTCATTCATGTTATATATTTATGCAAGTTGATATGTTATTGTATGCTGTTGGTTTGTTAATGTATGTTATTGTTTTGTTGTTGTTTGATATCGTATGCTAATGGTTTGTTATTGTATGCTAATTGTTGTTATTGTATGTATATTTACGTTTGTTCATATATGAATTTTGCACAATTTTTCCATATTAAATACAACCAGAAAAAAAAAATAATAAATTTTTTCTAACAAGGTTCACTCGCCAACTTTTTGTTGATCCAAAAACCATTTTTACACATGATACAGGTGAACAGGATGAAGCCAGGAAAACATAGGAAATGCCTTAGAAGAAAATAATGAAGTCTAGAATGATGTGTAGAACATGATGTAATTATGATTGTATGTTTCCCTTTAATTTGTAATAATACATATGAAACGTTATAATAAATGTCATGAGTTTTGATGATAATCCAATCATGACCCGATCATCTTTTCTGCTACGGGTCGGGGCGTGACATCGACCTCCATCGGACCTCCACTATGGGAGGTTTGACGTTTAGTTATCATTTTGTATAAGTCAAAATTCAAAGCTTCTCTTACTTCATTCTCATCTCTCATGCACTCCTTCACTATTCTTCTAGGGCTCAATCACCATGAAAATGAAGATTAACAAGAAGAGGCGACTGACCTTACTTCCAGTCTCCGACGACGGCGGCTAGGGTATCATCACAGGTTGGAGTTTCTTTCAGATGTTTTATTATTAATTTAAGATGTTTTCATATATTTTGTTAGCTTTTTTCATATATTTTATTATTAAATTCAGATGTTTTCTGTTGCAGGTTGTTTGGTTGTTGTCATTTTAACTGATGTGTTCGAAATTCGGTTCATTGAAACCTAATTTGTACGTTTCGGATGAAGCAAGTGAGTGATCTTTCATATTAGGATGAAGTAATCGCTTAAAACTAAAGTAAAGTTGATGACTTGATTGACTATTTGATTGTAGGATAATAAACTGTTTAAGCTAGATGTAGTAATCTGGTTCATAATAACGTTGATGAAAGAACATAGATATGCTAAGGGGATACTTGAGTTGCTATATGTATAGATTAATTTTATAGCAGTTGAGATATCAAATTCTTGTCTGTTTCTGTTTGCAGTTGGATCTCACTAAGAGAGATGAGCATGACATCACCATGCTTACATGGCAGCCTCTAAGCTATGCCTACAATGCCTTTCTTAGATATAAACCTTCCATTTGCAGAGATTTAAAACTCATAGGGATATGGAATATGTGATATGCATTTAAAAAAATATATAAAAAGCATATTGCTTTCATCTACATCGAGTTCTTCCTCATGTAGGTATTTTTTTCTGAATCCATCATATATTGTCTAATTAATCATGTATTTTGATATGTAGGGACGAATCTAGACAAATTTCGGTTTGTATGTCATAGATAAGATAAATTTGACAAACCCTAGCTGAGTTTCCGTCGGTTTCTCATATGTTTTTACAGAGATTAATTTAGGTACGTGGTGTATGGAGTTGGTTTTAGGTTGTTTTTTATAGATTAAATAATGAGATTTTTTTGCAGTTTTTTTATTTATTTTTGTTTGATTACTTTTTTTAATACATATTGTATTGTTTGGGAGATTGAAGGTATGAGGATTGTGGATGAAATCATGAAATTGAAACTTATTTGATCTAATTGTTTGATTGGTTTGATTTGGTTATAGATCCACTTGTGATTGATAGGATCTGATAGTCATTTGTTGTGTGTTGTTTCAGTTTCTCTACAGGAACAAAAAAGTTGATTTACGAACCATTTTATGAAGGTAAAGTTTAATTCTCATTCGATTTAGGCTCTGCGTTTAGTTGAAAAGTTGTTATATTCAACAGATCTGAAGCTTTTGTTAACTCTTTTTGAGATATATGTTGGATTTGAATGATTGAATGTTTTAATTTGTGATTGTGTTGGTGAGATTTGAGATTTGAGTTTTATTGAGAGGTTGAGGTGTTTATTAGATATGAAATTTCAGAGATTAATAGCTTTGAAGGTTGATTTAGGTGGAATGTGAACTTTGGGAAACAGAGTTCATTTTAGTCTGAGTAGATGATGCAAGTGTTTGGTTTGATGATTATAAGTTATAAGTAATCTAAACATACAATGGAACAACTTCATCAACTGTCCTGCAAATGCCGATCCAGAAGTGAAGTTGGACAACAATGATAAACCCAGTGTCGTGAGTGACACATCGGAGATTCGACAAACTGGGAGGCTTCCTTTGACAAGAAAGGTACTTCATAGCTCATAAATCATAACAATAAGTTTATAAACAAATGATTTCTTTCTATCGTTTGATATGCTTACATGTATGTGTTGGATTTGAATGACTGGATGCTGTAATTTGTGAGTGTGTTGGTGAGATTTGAGATTTGAGTTTTATTGAGAGGTTGAGGTGTTTATTAGATCTGAAATTTCAGAGATTAATAGCTTTGAAGGTTGATTTAGGTGGAATGTGAGTTATGGTTAATAGAGTTGATTTTAGTTCTTGAATCTTAATCGTTTGTGTTAGTTTTGGTCTGAGTAGATGATGCAAGTGTTTGGTTTGATGATTATAAGTTATAAGCAATCTAAACATTAAACTCATAAACAAATGATTTTTTTCTATCATTTGATATGCTTACATGTCTGTGTTGTACAGTTTATTTCTCCGAACTCTCAGGAAAAACTATGTCAGGCAATGAAATCTGCAGATACTTTTACATGCTTTTTACTTGATTATTTCTCCGAACTCATTCGATCATTTCAGTAAGCCACTATACACAATACTTTCACATGTTTTTTACCTTGATTATCTGTTTTGATATTAAATGTTTATTTTTCGGAATGAAAGGAGAAACTGTACTTCCACTGCTGCAGCCGTCGCCACTGTTGCTACCGGTTTGCTTTTTTACTTTCATTAGTCAAAGTTTAATGAATGAATGTAGATGTATGAAAATTTAAAAAAAAAATTGATAGGAACATATATGTCATACATTGAAAGGTTTTGTTTGGACAGTTAATAACTTTGTATGATAGTGCAGACTTTGTTGAAGCAGGTTTGATAGGAATATATATGCCATACACCAGGCCAGGTACATATATTAACTACAAGTGTCGAAATCATATATAATATTTTTATATATGAGTCATAAATAACTAGAGTCGACTTTGTAATGTCCATAACTAGCATCGACTTCATAATGAGTCGTAAATATATAATATTTTTATTTTATCGTCTGAGTCGTCCATATCGGGCGTACGTCCGTAACGAGTCGTAAATATATAATATTTTTATTTTATCGTCCAAGTCGTCCGTTACGAGCTACCGTAATGAATTGATCCAAGTCGTCCGTTAAGCTGACCAGTCACTTAAGGCTTCTCAAGTAGGTAGCTGTTTTGTTTTGTCATTTAGTAATTCTCAAAATAAAGGTTTATATTTTTTCTCCAGTTGGCTTCTACTGCTGTAGAGAATTATCTCCTACGCATCCCATTAGATTGGGTTTGGCTTTGAACTTCTCCATTTTCTATTACGAGATCATGGACTCTCCCGAAAGATAATAAATTTTGTACAAAGATATTGTTGGTATTCATGAATGTTGATGTAAAATTCCATCTAACTTGCGTTCTCTTAAAAATTGGTTCATGATGAGCCTGTCACCTGGCAAAACAAGCTTTCGAAGAAGCTATATGAGAACTTGATTCGTTAAGTGAGGAATCATACAAAGATAGCACTTTCATTATGCAGCTCCTGAGGGACAATCTCACTTTGTGGACCTCCGATATTCAAGAGGATCGAGGTAACCGTAAAACACTACATATATATATATATATATATATATATATATATATCATTTTATTTTCTTATAACCAAATTTCGTATATTTAATAGCCAATGCCAATCTATTCTCTCCTTTTCTATTTATTAACATTTTCTTTTCTTTGCAGAGGACCAAAAGAAGCAGTTGACAGAAAAGGAGACTATTATTGGATTTTGTTGTTTGGATCTTGGTAATTGACTGATTTCGATAAGATTAAGAAAGTTGTTCTAAATTAATCCCAAATCACGAGCATGTCATATTAGCATATCCTTCACCAGTCTTATTTTATCCAATTAGCAGCCGTGAGATTCTCGAGGAGAGGATGAAGAAGTTCGAGGAGCTGAGCAAGAGCATCGATTAATGGAGGTTAGTCTTAACATTGATGGGGAAAAACATGCCTTTTTGTGAAGAAATAAAAAAGAAAACTGACTATTTATGTGTTTATGTTAATCAGCTGGTGAGCAAAAGCAAGAAGGAGAGGATGAAGAAGCTTGAGGAGCTGAGTAAGAGCATCGAAGAGATAGTCGGTATATCACTTGTGGCTTTTCCCTTATAGATGCAATTACTCACCTTTACCTGAGCAAGAGTATAAGACTTGCTTATGTTGAATTTAAGGTGAAATTTAGGTTAAGGGCTATGGCTAACTTAATGATTGACCTTAGATAGTAATATAATTAGTGTTGAATCCTTCGATCAAATAAATGTTTTATAATTGTTCAAATAGCACAAGAAGAAATACGGTACAAAAGAATGTCTGATTGTAGAATTACGTGGGATGATATTTTTAGAGAGATGACATTATCTACTCTAGTATAATATATAGACTTCTCAGTTCATTGTATTATCAAATATAAAAGTAAATGATTATATATAGTAAAATGTGAAGTCAATATGGTTTTTGAATAATGATTTTTTTCGCAAGTAATACAAGAGACACTAAGGGCAGCAACTATACTATGAGTTACATATAGAGAGGCAGTAGTAGATGTAGAATTGGAAGGCTTTGTGATGCGTTCATGTACATGGCCATTTGATGATCATGGGCAAGTCAAAGTGCAGTTTAACACTTACAGCCTTTTAAACAACTTTATCAAAAGATTATATTTTACGAAATTAAAGGAGATGATTATACCTTCTGTAAAGGTAATAATTTTTATAACAAATGTGCACTAAAACATTTCTTATCATTTTTTATTAACAGGTATGAACTACATTACCAAATGATAACATTTGAAAGGTAAATGCTTGTGTAGCTAATTAACCATGCATCTCCGTAACTAATGCTAACTTAAGTTTGTGACGTTTGCAGGTTTTCTGTACAAAGACCAAACCAAAATGCAATGCGTGTCCGCTAAGAGGAGAGTGCAGACATTTGCAAGTGCATTTGCAAGGTTTGAGCAACATATTTTTTTTATCATTTTCCAACTTTCAGATTACGATAACCAGTAATATAAGCATCATAATATAATGCATACTCTGATTCACTTATGACAAGTTCTCTGCAGATCCCAGAACAGGAACGGGTGGTTGAGGTGCTGGCGTTAATGTCGTAAGTTGATTCAAGGTACTACATCATTATTTAATACTTTTGCATTATATATAAGATAGCAAACATAAATATATGAGAGGTAAACATCCTTTAATTTGCATTTAACCCGCCTTATGTTAGTGCTTCTCATCTGCAGCTCAAAAATCTCAATCCGAACAGGTTGAGATTTTTTAGCCGGAAATGAGAAGCACTAACATAAGGCAGCTTAAATGAAAATTAAAAGATGTTTACTTTCCGTATATTCAGGTTTGCTTCCTTATAATTAATACGTGGATTTTAAATAATGATGTAGTAGCTTGATTAAACTCACACCATGTAAAGTGGAAGGAATCGTCCTGCAGCAGCCCATTCTTTCGTGGAATTGAACAAATCATTATCACAAAGTTTGTTAACCCGTTTGTAATTTAAATAGATAATATATTTTTAATTACTGCATTTTCTGTGTTAGTGGAATTAAATCATTTAGTGAAATTAAACATGTTTTGTGGGTTCGTTATGTTTCTCTTAATCAGCCGATAAATTTAATGTATTCTTAATTATAATGTGAATGTGAATTCACTAAATAGTTGCACATCATATTTTACATGTAATTTTCTTGGATTTTAAGTGATTGAAGTTCATCAAGCGACACAGATCTAGCTTCTGATGGAAGTTTGCTTGAAAGTTTCGGTAACCTATCTAAGCGTCTACGTCTTCTGAGTGATGTTCCTTTGGCAATCTCTAGTGTGCAGCCCTTGGACTTAGGTTTAATACTATCCGTTGAGTAGTTATATTAGTTTGTCATCTAATAAAGACACTAAACATTGAGACCACTTGCATCTTTACATTAAATACAGACTGAATATTGAGACACTTTCATACGGTTGATTAGAGTCTAAATACTGAGACCACTTGCGTTCAGTGATTGTCATTCGAACATATTAGTATGGCCATTTTATCTTGATACAGTATTTTGTTAGATAAAGCAATCTAATAGGTTGTAACTTGTACGCATTAATACACACTTCATATCAGTTTCAAACTTGTTCTTCCCATTTGGCCTGTTTATTTTTTAAGCAAGTATTTTGAAATTTATGCATTTGACATAAAAAAATAACTTGAAAACCTGCCACATGTGATATTCAATCATCAATAGGTTAAATTTTATATCTTACACACTATTTTTACGTATATACAGTTTTCCGCCACACATCAGTTTTTCCACCTCGATCTCATCCATTGACTAATGGAACCAAAGCTGGAAATAGAATTAGGGCTCATCTTAGATCTTTTTATAGCCTACCTTGGAAGCCGACATGAGCGGGCAATTCTCTTTCTTTTAAGAAAGCAAATTAATCAGGTTCAATTTTCCTCCGATCCTTATATTTGTTGTTTTATGAGTTTCATTTCTTTATCTACATATTTGATCTGATCTCACTATCATCCCTTTCGTTTTCCTCATGTTTCTTTATCTAATTAGGGCTCATCTTAGGGATGAATTGTTGTTGTTTAATGTAGTTGTCTTGATCTATGTATCTGTTTAACACGTATGTTAAACGATAAGTTGAAGCATATCATAACCATTTTCATCATATTCCTTGTGTAGGATCATGTGGTGAAGGTTGTATTATGAGAAATGAAGATGAAAGATTTATGGAATGTTATATCGCAACAATGGACGATCTTACATCAAGATATGTTTCAAGATTTACGATCATGGAATATAGAATAATGTGTGCTCGATTGTTATTTATTTGTTAATTAAAAGATGTTCCCTTTTGTTTGTTATTTATATGTTTTTATTGCCTGAGATCTTATTTAGAATATGTTATTATTATTTGTGTTATAGCTGGAAAAAATTGTTGTTTAATAAAATGTATTATGTGAAATTTCTAAAAATCAACCGTGTTTGTGACTACTGTTAAGTATAAAATATGGTAAACATGCTTTTCTAAACACCACCCTTGTCGCACACGGTTTTACTACTAGTTCTTAGTCTATACATCGCAAAAATGTGCTAAACGAGGCATTTTAGTGGCTAAACAAACATGCGGGATTAAATCTGCCAACAACATATACCTGTGGATTCTTGGTGCGCCCGTGCCACGCAAGAGACACACTTCCAGGTGTTGCGACGCGCGAGGGAGAGCTTCATTGACTGGTCAACATTTGATTGTCGCACCACGCGACACACGCTGGCGTCTCTATCTCGACACACGCGATGCGGGTTCTGATACGCAAAAGTGCAGTTAGCATTGAACTAAGCCAACGGTTTCACCTTAACTCTTCCATTCTACGAATTGGAGTTACATTTCAGATACGATGTTAAACTCCATGAACCTAGACTCATTTCCTAACCCATTCTTATTATTAATATGAGTCTTAATTCTCTAATTCAAAAAACTATTCAAGACCTTTTAATACCCATGATGAAATCTCTTGAAGACAATCACACTTTCAATGATACCAAATTCTCTTGTAATTCATGAATCAAGAAGCTAGGGCTTGGAACATCAATCCTTCAATTCGAATTTATTTCTTGTCTGTTTGGGCTTGCAACATCAATCCTTCAGTTCGAATTTATTTCTTGTCTGTTTGAGTAATTCTTGAGCCTAATTGTTTTGTCACCCTCTACAAAAGTTCTTTATGAATTTTTGTTGATATAAGGCGATTGTATCTCGATATGAAAGACACAATTGTAGGGTTCATAACTAAATTCAGGATAATTAGCTTACCCTGTGCTATTTAAAATTCATGTTAATTGAGACTTTTACACTTGTTATGATGTTAACCTTATTTGTAGTAATTTCTAGAATTTTATTCATTATATTCTATCGATAAATCAATATATATATATATATAAATATATATATTAGTAGTTAAAAATAATATATTTATGCTAATAACCATATTATCCTATGTTAATTCTTGTAAATTTTCAGAATAATATTGAAAATTATAAAATATAATTTTACTAATTAATGAAGACCACATTCTATTTAATTATATAATTTTATGAAAACATATATAAACTCTAAATTCTTGTATTTTATCAATTCGTATGATTGCCTTTGACTTTAGACAATTTAGAGACACTAATCATAAACTTAGGCTTAATTAACATGTAACGGTCTTTATGAGTTATTTAATGTAACGGTCTTTATGAGTTATTTAGATTAATATGCAAAACTAAATTCATTTAGACATTGGTATTTCCTACATATACAAAAAGGAGATGGGGGAATAGTGTCACGCAGCTGGTCTGGCACTCTCCCATTGGATCAACGGATTTATTGTTTTATATTCGTTTTCAAATTACGGTTTCGGCTCTAGCTTAAAATTACGTTTTCGCCCCAAGTTCAAATAAAATTATCTTTTTGCCCTTGCCTCAAATTTACGCTTTTAACCTCAGTTAAAAATTATTTTTTTGCCCTTGCCTCAAAATTACGTCTTTATCCCCGGTTCATAATAAATTTACGTTTTCCCTCTAGCTCAAAATTACAATTTTGCCCTTAGTTCAAAATTATGATTTCGCGGCCAGTTCAAAATAAAATTATAATTTGGCCCCCAACTTAAAATTATGATTTGCCCTCTTCTCAAAATTATAATTTTGTCCCCATTTCAAAAATTACGACTTCTCCCCCAGTTAAAAATTGTGATCTTACCATTGTTTTACTTAGTTTTTTTTACAAAACTATAGTAGTATTTTATTTTACTTGATTGACTCACTAAAATTACCAATTTGCCCCTGATCAAAGTTACGATTTTCTCCCTGGTAAAAAAGTATTGTATTGCTATCGTTTAGCAAATTACGATTTTACCCCAGCCAAAAATTACAATGTTGCCATCGCTTTAGCTTTTGACAAATAACGATTTTACCCGGTCAAAAAATACGATTTTTCCGTAGTTCAAAATTTCAATATTGCTATCGTTTTAGATTTTTTTAGCAAAACTATATAAGGTGTTTTGTTTTAATTTGTTGACTTAATTTAATTTTTTTCGTCTCAAGAAGCTGTCTAACACTTGCTCATTAGTCCTGACAAATTATAGTTTTTCCCCGAGCTCAAAATGACGGTCTTTTCATCATTTTTGATTTTTTTTTCTAGTTCATGTACAAACTTGACATTTATATATTTTGCCTTTTGATGAATTAAGGACTAGTAGATATTTATTTTAAATAAGAGTTAATTACGTTGTTAGTTGTGTGGTTTGTCCATGAATGCAAAAGGACCTAAGGGTGAAGGGAGTGGCTACTTATTGCATTAGGTAAACTTCCAACTTATCGAATCACATTACGCCATGTCAAGTCATCTAATGGGGTTTATCTAATGCTCAAAAACATTGTCGGTGGTTTACCTAATGGGATTTAGTTATTTTTTTTAAAGAATATGTGATTTGTTGAAATGGAGTGGAGCCCACAACACACCACCTTTCTCCCCCTTCCCTCCCCTATCCCCGAATCGGTTAGCCATCACCGATCCCCCCCCCCTTTTTGTAAAATGACATCGCTAACCACCTTGGCGGTGGGTTACCGCTCGGTAATTGGGTTTGCCGCTCGGTGAACATATCCCCACTTCGTTCACCATAATTACTCTTAAACTCTGTTAAAATTAAATTGGGTTAAGTGTTAGTACCCAAGTTTGTTACAAACTAAAAGGTTAATACCTTGAAATGTTACTTTAAATTATTAGTAACCTAGGTTGTTACTTTCTATAAACCATAGGGACTACGTCGTAATTAACTCTTAATATTAATAATAACAATTTACTATGTTACTATATTTTATAAATGCTAAAATTTAGATAAATTAGTAAAATTAATCCAATAAATTTATAAATCAGATTTTGTAATTATCTTGGATTTTTATTTGAAAATAATTACATTTGCAAAAGAATTTATTTGTTTTATAATTTGGTTAAATCCTCTTATTAGAAAATAAATCACCAAAAAATCACAAAAATTATAAAAAATTCTACGACATGTATATATTCTGTAAAAATCAGAAATAATATTTATATGATTTTATTTTGGTATATTTATATTTTTATTTGTTTTTCTAATGGACATACACATGTAAAATTCATAGTAAATCCATATGATATCCAAAAATTCCCAAAAATTACACAAGTAATTCTAGCATGATATATAATAGAAACATATTTACAATTTCACAAGATCAAAAGCCCTAAAATCTAAGAACCCGAATTTCAACAACAAACTAATTTGAATTCCTTTTGCCTTCTATCACATAAATGGATACTGGGGCTTTTTAGAGCTTGAAAAACTAATAAGATTAGGCTCAAGAATTACTTAATTTCATTGAGAATTAAGGGAGAAATCACATGAAGAAGTTTCAAGCCCTAGCCTTTTCTTACTTCAGAACCGAGAGATTGGAAGGTTATGAACATGATTTAAGGTTGGGTAAATTTGTGAAATGAGGAGAGGTTTTGAATGGAGCCAATTTTGAGTCTTGAGGTTACCGAATTCGTCAAACCAATTTGTTTATAAGAAGCTTTATGGAGTTTTAATTGTGCTTTAAATGGATTAGTTATATATAATACTAGGTTATCACCCGTGAATACTCACGGGTTGCGAATCTGTTTATGTAAATAAAATAAATATACATATATACATATATTAATAAATGAAACTTGCATGATGAATAAGGAAGATTAATCAATAATAACAACGCTTGTAAAAATAAACAGTTATAATACTGAGAAAAACAAAGTTGTTTTATATTCGTTGTATATCATAGCTAAAAGAATAGTAAAAAACTTAAGCGGCAACTTCTTCATTAACTTTTTACTTTAACACGTGCAAGACGTCGTTCAGGAATATGGACCAAAGCTTCCGTGCCTTTAAAAAGCATCATATCAAATTTTGACTCGGAAACCAATTTGTTTATAAGAAGCTTTATGGAGTTTTAATTTGCTTTAAATGGATTAGTTATATATAATACTAGGTTATCACCCGTGAATACTCACGGGTTGCGAATCTGTATATGTAAATAAAATAAATATACATATATACATATATTAATAAATGAAACTTGCATGATGAATAAGGAAGATTAATCAATAATAACAACGCTTGTAAAAATAAACAGTTATAAAATATAATACTGAGAAAAACAAAGTTGTTTTATATTCGTTGTATATCATAGCTAAAAGAATAGTAAAAAACTTAAGCGGCAACTTCTTCATTAACTTTTTACTTTAACACGTGCAAGACGTCGTTCAGGAATATGGACCAAAGCTTTCGTGCCTTTAAAAAGCATCATATCAAATTTTGACTTGGAAATCATGTCGAAGACAACAAAGTGTTCATCTTGAATTTCCATGTCTTCTTTGATGCGGTTCCATCCGGTCGTGATATAAAAATTTTGACCAACTTTTTCCATAACAACCAACCATGTATGGTTAGGAAAAGCTTTCATAGTAACATGTTTTGTAGGTACCGTGTTCTTCATCTTATGATAAACAAAAAATCTATCGATAAGCTGCAAGTACAAAAATAATTATTTTATATAAAAGAACGTTTTATAAAATTTGTCAAATACTAATATAGAACAAACTTAAAACAAACAGATAAAAAACTTACCAAATAATCTTTATGTTAATTGGAATGTTCGGCAATATAAGAAATCACCTTGAGCAAGTGCCAAATCTTGATAAAAGTATGTCAATCTAAAAGTTAAACTACCTTCATACTGAAACAAAAGCAATGAATCCTTTGGTAATATTAATGACTAAATCATATTAGACCACCCGTCGTGGAAAAAGTACGAAGAACTTGCTTTCGTAATTTTGACAGAAAAATTCTTCCATAGATCGAAATGATTCAAACCATACCATCAAGAGCTAACTTGTAATCAGCTACCCAATTGTGGTAACTCCTCGGTAAAATCTGTATACATAATAAAAATTAATACAAACATATAATACCGAAACAAATTTGATAATAACATCGACATAGCAAAAAATTCATCTTGTTGTTTGATAGATAACGTAAAAAATAATTAAACATCTTCAATGATGTATGAACTTTGAATTGGATGAAGATGATTAGGTATTATGTATATTTATAAGACAAACTTATTTAGGTTATAGTAATAGTCTAAATTGTGGTCCAAGTAAATGTATATTATTTGCACAAATAAGTTGATTGTAAAAAGAAGATATATTACCAAATTGTAAAATTATAAAATTGTAATTACAAAACTAACCATATATAGTAAACAATATTCGCGAAATTAAGATGATATTTATATTTATATATGTTATTTTCGGATTGTTTATAAACGAATAAATACTGTACAAATCTGTTTTTTAATGTGTTCAATACTTTTCATAAATTGACTATATTGAATATTTTAAACAATTTTATTAAGTGTACATATATAAATTGACTATATATTTAATAGTTTCCATACAATCTTAATAAAAAAACAGTTTTCGAAAATACTTATAGAACTCTATAATAAAAAATAAATCGTGTAATTTGTAAAGAAAATACATTTTACAACTTCGATTTTAAAAGCATTTAATAGTAATCATAAATTGATTACTTCATATATTTTGATAACATATTTATTATTTTTTATTACTTTTTTATATATTTAGAATCTATAGTTTTGTCTAATATTTTATTAAAGTATTCTATACAATATTATCATTAATTTCTCACAATGTTGTTCCATCATTATATTATATTAGTCTTTTAATGTAATTATCATTAAACAATACATCAAGTCAGTACAAATAAAAAAACACTACAAATTCTTGAAGTTCTAATGTAATTATAACAAAATAAATAGCAATTCCAATGAAGTTAATATAAAAAGCACTAAAAAACTTTGAGTTCTAAAAGAACTCATTATTACAAATCAATTATCATCAAATTATGATCATAATTATAGAAAGGATGTTATATTTAGAAAGTAATTTAAAAAAATCAAATTTAAAATAGGACAGCACTACACTAAACTTTCTATATTTAGAATATCGTATAAAGTAATTAGACAAATATACCTAATTTGTATACAACTTTTAAAGTAAAATAAAAAAAGCATATGAATACATAAAAGATAATACAAATCGAATTGCAAAGCTGAACAAAATAAACGATACATACAAATAAAGAAAATAAATTTTTAAGACTGTTAAAGAAAACATAAACTTAGTTAAGCATTTATAAATTTTGTTAAGTATTACTAAAACAGCTAATGTGGGGTTTTATTATTGTAAAAATGATGATTAATTTTCATTTCATGAAAATAAATAGAAGGATAAAAGTGCTATGTATTTTTTTTTGTTGTACTTTTGTATGTAACCATATCATTTAATTAGGAAATAATAAATGTAATATATTAAAATTTTAGGAAAATGAATTTAAAATTATTTCAAACCAAACACGAAATATAACTGAAAGTGTCATGATAAAAAGGTAGAGTTGATGCAATGTCTTCAAACACCAAAAAATAAAAAAACACAAAACAAATACTCGAATAACAAAGGAAATGTTTTTTTTCTTGTAACGACACTCAATTTTATCTTTTCTCAATTCTTGCCAACTTGCTGAGGACCCCAAGCCTTCTTCGATCGCATAAACATCACCAAGGTTACGCTTCAACTCAGCGGATGATTGCTTCACATCAGTCACATAATTCTTTGAAACCGGTGTTGAGTTATCACCGGTGTAAGATACATCATCCTTCAAAAATAAGGAGTTTATAAAAACGCAACAATGATATATAAAATTATATTAGTTAAAATTAAACCTTTGAACATTCACCACCAGCAGATTGGATTGGAAGTCTGCAGATTGGAAGTCAGACTAATTCTCAAACCAAATGAATCATAAACATCAAGTTGTATTAAATAACCAAAACCAAAAGAGAATTTTATAAACTTCATCTATAGGAATATAAAAGTATAAATTTAATAATATAAGATTCGTTTACTTGATCAATTTTCCATTTTTTCTTAAGCTCAGCCAAGATGTCAACATCGTTGGTAACAACTTATATTCCATAATTCTCCACAACATTTACAATATTAAAGTCTACTACTTTGATCAAGAAAGTACACTTTTGTTTAACCAAACTCTCAAATTCAACAGGATGTTCTCTTGGAAGCTCATCAGTCTTGAGCAACTACATTAACATAATTTCATGTATGGCTAGAATAATATATATAAAAAGAATTTTGAAATTATTAAAAAAATTATTCAATAAAACCTCATCTTGAATTTCTAAAAGTTCCTTTGCAGTTTTTCCCAACGAACTTCAACGCCTCATGGTCAAACAATATAAGTGTGTCACAGTACCGGTTGAATCTTGAACCCGAATCGGTATTTTAAGCCTTACGCTTTGGTTTAGCCTAAATAAATGAATAATACATTATAAGTGTCGAAATTAACAGAAATGTAAAGTTTTGATATAAAGTTTATTAATATGAAAAATTGTACAACATAACAATACATGGTTGTCTAAATAATCACAGGTTAATTTAATATAAGGGTACTTACATCTCTGTTTTCAGCACGTCTGATTTTCCGAACGACCATACAATCATCAAGTATCGGAACCTTAGAACGTGTTCGATAAGCTATATGAGACTTGTCGATGACCGACCTGACAACATTACGTATCGACTTGGCCTAAAAAGTTTAACAAAAAATAGTCAAGTACATATACATAAAGAAATACATCAACATGATATAAAAAATTAATGGTTTATCTTCAAATTAAGTTAAAAAGAATAAATCAAACATTACCTTAATTGTTTTCTTGGGTACAACGAAACTATGAAGATCAACTGAAGAAATGCTTTCGACGTCTCCTCGCCTAAATAAATTCGTAGGACCTTAAATAAAGGTAATGGTATAAATGACACGATAAACATACATAAAAATACTTCAATATTGAAAACAAATATAAAATCATATTCTTACTTCAGATACAACTTTCGAAGATAGCTTTTGGTCACCAACAACAACATTTGATTTTCCTTTCGGGTCAACCTAAAAAAATAAAAAAATTAACATATTGCTATAAAAATAATTAAAAAATTATATAATAATTAAGGCACTTTTTATACATGTAATTTATTCTTTGGTATCAAAAAGTTATCAAGATCCATCTCAAACTTCGTTTTCACCTGAAACAAAACAAAGGAAACTTCAAATTATTAATTCTACTTATTCAAAACAAACATGAAATTATATTATCGGATCATAAACAACCTTTGACGAAACGCTTTTATCTCCGACAACAACCTTTGATTTCCCTTTAGGATCAACCTACAAAACATCAAAGAATTAACATATTACCATAGAATAAATTCATTAAAAGGATTATACAACTGTAAAGTCATTTAGTATACATGAAATTGATTTATTGGTTTAAAAAATATGCCAACCTAATATAACTAATAGAATAAAAATTACAATATATGTATTGAAAATAAATATTAAATCTATATAACAACCTTTGGAGATACAGTCTCATCACCAAATACAACTTTTGACTTCCCTTAGGGTCAAATCTACATAACAGTCAATAATAAGCATATAACTATAGAACGAAGTTATTAAAAGCATTATATAATATATAAGCAGTTGTAAACACTCTTACATGAGACCGATAAGCATCAGAAGAAGATTCGGTAAAAACTTAGTTTTTGTATTCCAATCATCTTTGAACTACATACCACAAAAGAGTAGCACGATTTAATAGTATACCCTCGTACTAATAAACATAATAAAATATGCTAACAAACCAGAAATTATAAAGTTACCTGGTTTTTAATATCTTCCATTTCAATTAGAGCGGCTATATGTTGATCAAACTTGGAGTCATCAGTATCCTATAAAATAACAATAGAAGGATAACAAATGTACGAACACAACAAAATATGAATGTTACGGTCTATTAACTTATATTAAAAATTAAAAAAATAGGTATATACATTAAAGATAGACTCAAAAGTAGAAAGCTGCATATTGTCACCAACTACATCCCCGTCAACACCTTTATCAACATCACTTTCATTAGTCTTCAGATTCTCCTTGTGTTTCGACTAAAAAAATTAAATTCACAATAGCGACAATTTTAAATTCAATTCTATAATAAGCTTATATTCAAACATAATTAAATATAAGTTGTATCACACTAGCCGCAAGCAGTAAATCAAATCCTTCATCTCCGTAAACAGGATCATCCAAAACAACAACTTCAACCTTCTTGAAATAGATTTCAGTACCAGTTTCATGATTATAAACGGACACCTCAAAAGTTATATATCCAGCCATTGTAAATATAAAAGTAGACCGGGTATCTAATGCGCGATCCTCTATGAGCTTAGACCATCCATCGGTGAAAGCACTTCTGCCGGACCACGCCTCCATCTTGACATTCCAAAACCTATCTCCCACATAAAGAGTTGTTGAACCACCTTTAAAACTCTTGCCGTAAAATTCTCTCTGGTATTTGCCCGCCATCAGCTGAATAGTAATCAATAAGTAATTTAAACAAAGCATGCACAAGAAATAAGGGTATAAAACAGAGTGATTAATTATATCATTTAGTACTTACAATGCAATTATTATCAGCTCCAATGGAAGTGATAAAAGAGTTCTCAAAACACATGCTTGGAAGACTGATAGATACGACGTCGATGGTCCAAGGGCCTGGAACAAAAGATAATCATTTTTTCTTTCAAACCACACTCCCTAACAAGTTTAGAGAAGCCATCACCGAAAACAGGGCCCGACAACTTTCTTTTAATTTTGGCCACCCATAAATTGTCAACATCAAAAATTTTTACACACTGACCATATGGCAATTGTTCTCCCCAAATTAATTTACAAAAAATCATATGGTACTTCCTGTCAATCGAAACAAAAGACATATAAGTACCAAGATTATGTTTAGTAAACAAAAAACTAAAAAACATACCAAATCTATAGGATCAACGTCATCGATTAACTTTAAGAAAAAAGGATCTTGTTATTGGGATCCATATCTACAAAAGAAATAAAATCCTTTTTTAAACCCCAACAACATTATTTATTTACATAAATATAATCATAACACCAAAAAAAATTCACACCAAATAAAAAAAATAACAAAATCCTTTAAGAAATTAACAATGAATAAATACGAAAATTATTACTGAAAACAAACAGTATACAAATCAAACAACAACAAAATTTAACTAACCTGTATTGTTTGACGAAGAATCCGAGTCCGATTGTTATCCAAGAATTAGGGTTCCACATGAAAAAGTAAATCAAGAAACACCTGTAAGTTGGAAAAATGTCGAAAACATAAATAACCATCATATTATATATAAATCGAAAATAATGATTGAAGATACAGAAAACGTTGGATCTCGATTTGTATTGAAAATCAATAATCGGCTAAGTGATTAATAGGTTCGATTAAAGATGAACAAAAGATAAGAACAAAATAAAACAACATACCTGCAACTTTTAGGATCGGATCTACAAAAAATACAGAACGACGAAGTTAATATCATTGGAAGGAATCTTTATGTAATATTGATTCTACATAATAGAATAACATAAAGAAACCAAATTTAGCCTTGATTTTGTAGATTTACCTTTGATAAAGAAAGTAGATGAAGATCAAGAGTGCGAGAGAAAGTTCAGAGAAAATTGTTGGTGTTGGTAGGTGGGATAATCTATCAATAATTGAGACCTTTAGAATTTATATGATCCAATATGTGAAGTCGGTTTGTATTATACCCCAAAGATCCGAACTAAATCCAATCGGATCTTGCGTCCAATTATTGGATGGGAGTATAACATTACTTCCCAACTTAAAACAATGTTTACCTCCACCGTAACATGCCACGTCAGCAAATTGCTCCACCATAACATTTCACATGGCCCAAACCATCTCATTTATTATATTATATAGATGGGACGTTTATGTGATACCTATCTTTATTCTCCATGAAAACAATCCGTATGGGAGCGAATACAAGTCACAATGCTGCAAAGTGGAAAGAAACGAACCAGGTCGGTTAAGAGGGTTTTCGAGTGGGGTTGGTGAAGGAAGTGGATGTCATTTGATATATGGGCTATGTCATTTGAAGGGTGCATGTGTCATCTGACAAACAACATTAAGATGTCGTTTAACACAAGGCTTGGCCTGGTTGTCATTTGGAGACGGGTCATGCAGGAAAGAAGTCGGGTGGGGAATCGGGTAAGGAAGAAACAAGTAGCGTGTGGGTGTCCGCGATTAGGGTGTTTTGGCGGCAGTTTTTTAGGCGCTTGGCCACGCTGGATCTTTTAAATAATGGCAGAAATGCCACCTAGCCTTTATAACTCCGTTTAACTCAAGATCCTAACCTAGTTAATTATCTCTTTTATAACATCCAACGATTCTAACGGAAAGTAGTTTATAAAATAGACGTATATTTTGTATAATTACTATTTTTAATCCCGAATGTAATTATGTTAATTAATACATGATATTATTATTAAAATAAATAGAAAATAATAAAATTCGCATCTTCCATTACTTTGAAATAGTAGTTCTGTTCCAATAGTTTAAGTTAGTTGTTTGGAAAGCATTCAAAGGGGAAACCTAAGGATACTGATGTCACACCCCGACCCGCAGCGGAATAAGAGTCGGGGCATAATTGGGTTATCACCAAAGCTCATGATATTTACTAATATGTTTCATATTTATTAAAGTCAAAATTTACATTCCCAATAATCCAAACATGTCCATACAATACAAAGAAAATAACCAAACAAAACAATTCCAAGCTCTAAATCATTTTATTCTTCTAGGCCAATCCTATGTGTTTCTTGCTGCAGCTGGTTCACCTGTATCATGTGTAAAAATGGGGGGTTTTGGGTCAACATAAGTTGGCGAGTGAACCTTGTTAGATAAACATTTATAATTGATTTTCTTTTTATTTTATCAAGGAAAAATTGTGCATAATCATAAGTGAGCAAATGTAAATAATCAATCAGTAACAATGTTAACCACAAACTATAACATACAATAACATACCAACAGCATACCATAACAATCAACTTGCATAATTATATAACATGAATGTAACCGTGCGATCAAGGCTCAATCAAACGGAGCCGATCGTATTGCATGTACTGAAAATGATAAATGTCTGTGCGATCAAGGCTCAATCAAACAGAGCCGATCGTATGTTGGCACGCCAGGTTCACGCTCATAATGTAATGGGGAACATGCTCAACGCTCATAATGTAATGGGGAACGGCGGCCTATGAAATTTGCATGTAATGAAAATAATGAATTAAATCTAACAATAACCACACAAACAATTGAATCAAACTGAATACACATTTGTTCATGATATGATGTATGCACAATGATTTAAGTATAATAAGTGGCAAGACATATGATACACCCCAAAAACGTGATTAAAACGGGGAATTTGTAAAGATTCTCTCACATTGGGTGCGTTTGATTGGAGATGGTGAGATGCGCACGAGTTGGAAGAGTTGAACAACGAGAATTACTAACCTAAATAATAACGGAAAATATGGTAAATGAGTGGATTTTATTAATAATTTTAATAGGCTTTTTAGATATATTTTTTGTGAGTTTAAGGCTATTTCCTATCTTTAAAAACATTATTTTTAAGTATTTTTAATTGATTTTTAAATTAAATTAAATAAATAAAAATATAAAAATGTGTTGACTTTTTCGCTGACCGTTGACCGTTTGACTTATTGACTTGTTGACTGTTTGACCGGTTTATTGTGTAAATACATGCGCTGGGTGAGGCTCGAACCCGAGACCTCCCATACGCGTGCACGCAGCTCTACCAACTGAGCTACGTGTCTAACCCGAAATAATTCTGTTTTTAATTATACTTATATATTAACTCAGCTTATTCAAAATTCTTTTATTTTCAAAAACATTTTAAATCATCGAACCGTGCCATGTACAGGTCTCGAACCCGGGACCTGTGCTTTAACGCTACACACAGTCCACCGCTGGACTGTGTGTCTAACTTGGTTATTATACAGATTTTTATTATACTTAACAACTAACGTAGTTAGTCCGGTTCAGTTAGAAAAATAAAACGTTTTATTACCGAGAGGGCGTGTGTAACAGGGATCGAACTCGCGGCGTGTGATATGTATATGCACACAGTCCACCTCTGGACTGTGTGTCTAACCCGTTTAAAATACCAATTTTAATTATCCTTATAATGTTAGCACAGTTCATCTTCTTCGTTAGTTTTTACGGACAGCAGATTACACCATTATATCTTGTTTAACTCGATTGATAAACATTGTACAGACTAATATGAAATGGCAGAAACGATATTTAGAAGTAAACATACCGGTGAACGATTTATTTCAGAATTCCGGCAAGGCGTCGGTCTCTGTTTTTATGAACTTCAACTGAGCAAGCCAATTAACCGTTTGATTAGCTAATCGTGGAATTGAAGTGCTAAACAAACGTTAACAGAGTGTTTGAATGTCCTTACCGTTTCACAGATGGAAGTAAGGATTTCCAGAAGTTTTCCGGCGAACTGGAATTATCCGATAACAGCGTCTGAATTTGATTTCAATTGAAAGGTTTGAGTTAGAAATAGCTTAACAATTGTTAGACCACGACGACGGTATTGAAAGACTTACCGTTTTGATGAAGAATACGGTTTTCCGGCGAACTGCAGAAACTTTCCGGCGAGTTCAAAAAGCTTCTCCGGTGGACTGAAAAGTGTGCGGAAATGTAATTGGAGGTCTTGCATAGTATTTTGAGTCGCGTGAGAGGACAAAGATTGAAGTAATCCTAGAATTGAAAGTTTTCGGTTATTAAACCGATTTACTCCCGAATTCAAGTTTCATTCAAAGCAAAATTGATTGGAATAGTCGGTGTGTCGGTTAAACTCAGTGAACCGCGAGTAATCAAACGTCTTTGGACGTTTGGTGACCGATTTCAGTTACGGTTGGCGTAACCGGTTGATTTATGGTTGACTATAAGATTTATTTGTTTCCCATAGATGACAGAAAACAAACAAGTGGCGGAGTGGTTATGCGTGTGAGTGTTAAGTCTTTGAGATCTCTTCCGGCTGACCCGGGTTTGAGTCCCGGCAGCCTCATTTTATTTTTAATTGTTTTATTTTTACTTTTTATCAATTATAACTTTTATAGATTAGTTTGTTTATTAATTAGGTAACATTAAAAATCAAAATAGGCATAAATACGCAACGAACATTTATAACTTGATATTCGATTACAAATGGAGCGGGTTTGGAAAACCCGTTTTCGACAAATGTTACAACTGATTGTACTTCAACTTATTCCATTAGATAGGGAAGATGGTTCCCTTAGGTTTTAGCTTTGACCATCAGCAGATTTACATAAACCAGCAGCTACAGATTTGCTACGAATTTGGCCATAAAGAATACCTATTTTTGAAGTAGTACTTTGCACGGACACACATTCATCCTCATCGAATTTTGTCGTCTTTCGAGAAACACTCCTGATATAGAAGAATTTGGGTAAGGATGGAAGAAAGGATGCTCCTCTTCCTCAATCACATTGGCCAGATGATGGGTTCCGATTCAGTTTCCTTATCGTGTCTCACCGTTGTAACTCAGGATCCTGAACTCGTTTACGAAGCCGATTGATCTCTTGTTGTTTAAGATCGCAGACTCATTTTTGGAGTATTTTGACCTTGAGATCCCGTGGATCACGGTTTTCGATCTCGTTGCCTCATCTAGCGGATCTACGATCACAGTTGAATCGATCTTCACAAAAAGCCAATTGATTAACCTAGAGCTCCGATACCAGATGATGTGGAAAAGAATGCAATCAAATGGCTCAAGAAACTCGAATAATTAAAATCAAAGGAATGAACCAAAGGTTCAAGAAAACCTTTAAAGGGTTTACAATATTCAACTTAATAAAAAAATAACTAAACCTAAGTCCCAATTTATAAATAAGTTTCACAACTCTAATAGGATACCAAGTAAAATAAAATAAAATAGAGAAATCAAATTTAAAAGAATTTGTATATAGTTCTTAGGTAAGACTAAAAAGCAATAAAGGCAATTTTTTAGAAAATCGTAGTAAACAACGGTTAAATACAAAGACAACCTACAACAATAGTATATCTTTACTTTTTTAATTTTAAATATTAAAAAGCACTACAATACCTCAAAACTGTTATGAAACTAGCCTATAGCAAAAGGAATATAAAAGAACAATAGGGAAAGAGATTTATCTTATTGATTGGGTGTGTCTTTTACAAAGGAATACAATGAATATATATAAGAAGTGAAGTCTTGGTGAACAAGTCAATCTATTTAAGAAGTTGATAACCACATAATATAATATATTTATAACACTCCCCCTTGGTTATCAACTTTAATATGCTTTGAGATGCTGCCACGTTAAAAACCTTGCTAAGAAAACCCAATGGGACAAAACCTCAGCTAAGGGAAAAAGAGTGCAACGTGTATTTTCTTCTCCTGATACTTCTGGATCAAATATGTTGCCTCATTAAAAACCTTACTAAGAAAACCCAAATGGGACAAAACTTAGTGAGGGGAAAAGAGTGCAACTAGAATAAATCTCCCCCTCATTATAATATGTATCCTTTAAATGACGTGTGTCCTTGAAAGTTGCTCAATAATTTCGTAGAATGACTTGTCGCTTGATGCTTTAAAGTGCAATCCTTTATGTTGAGTAATGTTGTAAAATATTCTTGTGAGACTTCTAGTGCTTCCTCTTGCGAACAAATACCATAAGATCCACGACTATGTTGTGTTACATTCTTTACACCTACAAGACTAACAAAACTAGTTTTCATGGGTTAGTAAAATCTAGACACATATCATCCTTACCTTTAAGGTATCTCATTGGATATGTGTTATATCATGTTTATAAATTCAAATAAAGGATATATATAATCATGCATAGCTAGAAAGAAATATCAATTCACAATTGCACTTTAGCCATGGTACTTTTTGGAATTAGAATCCTTACTTTGGTAGGAGATGATGATAGTCATTTCTTATAAAAGGTGTCTGAACAACCTTTAACTTACTTTAAATTTAGACTTTATAACATACTAAAATGTCCCAACATCTTTTAGATGTAGTTGATCAATGGTTAAAAACATGATCACAAATATACTCGAACTGTAGGTTGAGAAGTAACTAGACTGAGCCAGGGTCATTCAAAATTTCCCCCTCTAAAAGTCTACATTTTCTCTTGATGATGCCTAGACATCATCACTGTAAACTGCGATTATAGTGAACTTTTAGAGGAGGATTTTTGATAAAGATGGATTGATATTATCAAAACTCATGTTGCTTTTATCAAAATATCTCATGAGTTATACAACACTCAACCCGACTATTTTATCGATACAATATTTTTAAGTTTATAAGATATATTCAAGAGGTTTTGAAATCAATGCTTCAGATATTGACAATCATTCACTTACTTCTTTCCAATTTGAAAAACAATGTATGTGCATACACTCTTTAAGAGTTCTGTTACATAAATCTCCTCATTGATTTCTATTCATATGCAAGGATGTCTTGAACACTTTCTTCATTTGTATAATACATATTGTACCATGCTTGTACACTGTACATTGAGATACCATAATCACCAAGTACAGGTTTTCTATGTATGTTTATTGGTGCACAAGAATTACATCCATAAGATGTTTCAACTAACCTTATAAGCACTTAAACGCTTTAGGATACCCATCAGGAGTTCCAAGTATATTCAACGTATTCAAATATGAATCTGCATACAACGATCGTATTGTTCTCGAGAACTTATTTTACATGATTTTAATAATATAAATCCTTGAGGGACTTTCATGTAAACTTCTATCATCAAGTGATTCATAACTTTCATAAGACACGTATCAATTCTCTCTTTATATTACCAGACTAGTAAAATATTGGAAAGTCAATGCATCCACCACTGGAGAATACGTCTTCTCATAATCAATCATGGGTCTTTGCTAAAATTCTTGTGCCACCATTTTTTTCTTATATCACTCAATTTGATTTTCACACAATTCACATAAAAAACCCGTTTATATTCAACATATTTTACAACTTCAGTTGTATGGACTGTTGGTCTAAAGACTTTCCATGTCATTAGAGAATTCAACTTTGCCTTATTTGCGTCTTTACATTTTGGCCAATCATTTCTATGTTTATTTTCATAGGCAAATCTCAAATCTTGATCCTCATCACTTAATCGTTTCAAGCGCTACAGTATATACAAAAGTATAATGACGTCGACTTTTATTTCGATTCCATACATATCTTAGACATGATACAACTTATCGAGATCTCTTTACTTTCAGGTACTTGAGGTTCTTCTTGAACCATCATGTCTATTGTCTCTTCAGGAGACCTTTTTAATATAACCTCGACATGACCATCTTAATTAGTTGCTCCAATTTTTGAGGAATTTTATTATTGGAATCGACTAGTCAACCACGATTCAGACGTGCAATAAACTCATTACGAACATATGGTTGTCCTTCTCGGACACTCGTCTTAATTGGAGCATTAGCAGTTGGTATATGTGACATAGTCACCTTTTTAAAGTCAGTGAATGTGTCTGGTAATAGATTCGCTAATCTTTGTAATTGAGTTATCCTTTGAACTTCTGGTTCCACTTTTAGTTTTAAGGATCAATGATAATTTATACCAACTCATTTCTTTCCAACTGATTTTTATCTCCCCATGTTGGGGAATGTTAATCCATTGAGATGGATATCAATTAAATGAGCCATAAATAAATTTCTCGTGAAAGGCTCTATTAGTTAGCATATATTCCCAACCACCTTTTAAGGTCCCATCTTTGTGCGTAGTGGTGGATCAATTTCAATATATACCGCACAATCAAACTCTTATAAGGGACATCTTTGGTTCCTGACCAAAAACCAACTATAATGGGGAGAAACTATTACAACATGTTGGCTTGATGTGAATTAATGTTATTTCATGTAAAATTATATGTACTCATATATAAACATAAACTTGCTCTCATAACTATTGGCTTTGCTATTAATCATAGACGTTTAATGATCATCTTAACAAAAGCAATTCGTGTATGAACATAATCTACAAGAAGTTCAACACTTATTCCGCCGATCATTAATAGCTAGGGAAATAAACTTTACGTCACTTCTAATAAATACATGCAATCTGGAATAATGTGCTTGCTATCTTATTAACTAAGCCATAAATTACACAAACATCAAGTTGTGAATTTGATAACCATTTAGACGATGCATCGATTTAAAACACTAAATGGTATCATGTTGGGATATGCATATCCTTTAATCACTTCCAGAATATTTAGGGATATACACCCTTAATTGGCAAATACATAATTTCTCTTAAGAGCAAACAATAAATGCTAATTATTAGCTTGAAGAATCTTCTAGTTCTTCATTATGTTTCACATCATCATTGACTCGGTGTGATCTAACTGATCATGCCAATTAAGTAAATAATCATGATACATAAACTTCTGGTTTATGATCGTATGTGTATTAGTTGGATTATGCTAGAGAACTACGTATTATCATGACTTCTATCATTTTCACATTTTGTTCTCATATAACCACTCCTTTAATTTGCCACCTTTAGTGGTTAATCTCATTATTCACATCATTACAATTCTCATGTGGTCAATCTCATTATTACATCATTACAATTCTCATGGTCGATCTCATCATCAACTTGGCTAGCATAACATAACACTTCTGGTGATCGATCTCATTATTAACATGACCATCACTACATTCTCAATTATGTTTATGATCACAACATTCTCAATGATAGTTATATAATCACATTCACTTCGGTGAACGAAAAAACCAAAAACAAGCTTATAGCTTTTCATTATTTACTTGGTCACAAGGATATAAAATCATTTCAATTTTTTCATATTTTCTTAATGATAATGCTACTTCAAAAGCATATCTCACATATGACAAATAGAAATCATTATTTAATTTTCCACATAAAATTGAGAAATAGTTACATGTCTAAGTCATGTAAGATTTATTGGTCTAGCTTTTTACAACCTTTAATTACTTCATAATGAAATTCAAGTAGTATGACACTTCAGGTATAAAGTCTAAGCATATCTATACTCTATAATAAACTACAACTTTGATAATAAACCATGATTTAGGTTTAGTTGTTCTATTCAATACTATCTATATAATAACCAATAACATATAAAACATAAGGTATACATGATGTTAATCATACATGTCCACTTACAATAAAACTTTATGAAATAATATTTTTCATCACTTACAAGTAAATTATATAATTTATGCCTTAGTGTTTAAGTCTGTCACTTAAATTACCACATATCTTCCACCAAAAATATTTATAGAACCTAAGGAGGCTCATTTAGTGTGCAATATTGATCTTATACTAGTATACTTATAGTTAAAACATAAAAGAGTCAATAATATTTCATACATCCCTCAATTTTCTTAAACCCAAATTAAAATTCATGCATATAGAAACACACAATGGAAAACTAATTAATCATATTTAATCGTTAATTCATAACTACACTGATCACTATTTCCAATAAAAAGAAAAAGGAACAATTTCGAAGTTGTTGTTATATGCATAAAAGGTAACAATTCTAATTTTTTTTAATGTAAATAAATCAATAACCACATGCACTTAAGTTTATAATCTCTAAATCAATCTATTAGAATATTGTTGACATATTTTTTCTAACAAAACCCATTCAAGCATTTGGAATAAAACCATCCTCGATCAAAGTAATCAAAGTGGTAAGTTAAAACGCGATCGCTATGGACATAGAGCTATAATTACTTTTGAATAAATAAAAACTAAAATATCGCAAACTATAAAACAGTTGGTAGATGATATAAACATTTAGAAATATCTATTATATTTATCGTAATTATGAGTTGTGAATAATTATTATATATAAAGTGTAAGGTATATTGCTATCATAAAGGATAACAGGTGTATTATCCATGTATTAGCCAATGCTATGTATGGACTTATATAAAAAATATGGACATCCTAAGTCATTTACCAAGCTCGTTTTGGAGGTATGGATTCTAATTAAACAAAATGCTTGAACGCTAAGCTGTAATTTATTTAAATTACCGTATTGATAAAATAATTTTAATCAAAGAAATTTATATGGTTGTATAAAAGCTGTAATATATTCAAATTACCGTATTGATAAAATAATTTGTTATAATCAAAGAAATTTATAGAGTTAAATGCTTGGTTGGTCCCTATGGTTTGCAAAAATTGCAGACTTGGTGTTAGTAGTTTAGTAATTACACGCTGGTATCAAAACTGGTCAAAAGTGAACTCGCTTGGTCCCCAGCCCTAACATCAGTTAAATATCTCTGTTAGAACACCCCATATGCTTGGCACATGAGGGTAATTTGGTCATTTTATTCCAACCTATTATAAAAAGAGTTAAATACCACCCCACCCCCTTCTTCTTCCACAACCCACCACCACCATCTCATCTTCTCCACCAAATACCCACCACCACTTAACTCCCACTCACCACCGCCATTTACTGCTGGAAAAACGAGCCCACCACCACTGACTTCCTACATCTACTCTTAATTCACCTAGCAATTGGCACTGCAACCAAAACAAGACCTAAAAGTCTAAAACACAGAATCATTCAACCATTTCCGTCAGTCATCGCAACAGCATATATGGTCCAGATTTCACTGTGACTCACTTCAATAACGTTGATACTGTTTCACTCTCTATAATGACAGCAAAGTATCAAAATCCCTAAATTTCCTTTAACTTATCAACATCAAATTCAGTTCAATCACATAACCAGTTACCAGAGACCTAGAAATAAGTTTAGTAATTCAAACCGATTTCTACACTACTTATGTCCTTATGCACAATTAGGCATAGATATTTCATCTTTACAAATTCTAATAATAACGATTGAGCAAAAACTAATGAGAATCAATCTCATGATCCGCCTGTGTAAATTATTTATAGCAGATTGAAACTAACTCAACAAACATTCCAAACTGATACAACAAATCAAACACATAGATACAAAAAACTCGAGGACACTGCTGTATACACTAATTACAACTATATACACAATTAGGCGTAGATATTTCATTTTCACAAATTACGATAATAACGAATCAGCAAAAACTAACGAGATTCTAGTGTGAAATATCCATAACAGATTGAAACTAACTCAACAATCACTCAAACCTGTTGTTCTCCGGTGGTGGGCTCGTTTTGCCGGTGTGTGGTGGGCTCGTTTTTCCGGCAGTAAATGGCGGTGGTGAGTGGGAGTTAAGTGGTGGTGGGTATTTGGTGGAGAAGATGAGATGGTGGTGGTGGGTTGGGGAAGAAGAAGGAGGTGGGGTGCTATTTAACTCTTTTTATAATGGGTTGGAATGAAATGACCAAATTACCCTTATGTGCCAAGCACATGGGGTGTTTTAACAGAGATATTTAACTGATGTTAGGGCTGGGGACCAAGCGAGCTCATTTTTGACAAGTTTTGGTACCACGCGTGTAATTACTAAACCACTAGGACCAAATCTGCAATTTTTACAAACTACGGGGACCAACCAAGCATTTAACTCAAATTTATATAGTTAAACAATAATGTTTTAGTTATAAAGGTAGATTCTATGAAATCTACATCAATCCATTCAAGTTTATTCCAATCATGAATTAAATAAAATATAAAATTACTTAATAAAGATTGTGTATCTTTTTTTTATTTAGGTTTTCCTCCCTTCTTTTACGTTACGTTCAACTGCCATAGCGATTTTCAGAACCTAAGTACCCAGTCCAATTTGTTCTTATTTATGTATTCAACTAATAATACTTCAACAAAATCAGAGCTGAGCGATGTTACCTGGAAGATGAAACAAAAGTTGCAATCGGACCTGTGCGCGGATTATGGTTGCTTAAATAGACCGCACGGACCTGAAAGATCTAAAGCAAATAGTCTCTCCATCACTTTTCAATCGACATGTCTACAAAATCCAAATCTTTGTTAGAAGCACACAGACCACCAAAACTTTCATCAACAGAACATCATTGATGACATAGGTCAACCGTGACTTTATCAATTTCAATATTATAATCAATGATTGAAACCAATGATAATTCGAGCACGAAACACTCTCGTGCTGATAACGTGTTGTGAAACTAGCCTAATAGCAAAAGGAATATAAAAAAACAATAGGGAGAAAGAGATTTATCTTATTGATTGGGTGTTTCTTTTACAAACGAATACAATGAATATATATAGGAAGTGAAGTCTTGGTGAACAAGTTAATCTATTTAAGGAGTTGATAACCACATAATATATATATTTATAACAAAAATATCTTTTTAAATATCTTGAAAGAATCTCAAATATTGTTTCAAGATATCCGGCCCAAATAGGAAATCGCTCCGAGAACCGACCTGCACTTGATATTCCTTTGGTGGATTCCCGATTTTAATCATGGTGTAGTAAAGTCTTGATTGAGAAAGAAACTAATTTATCCAATGTGGTTTTTGCCAGCCGTGACCTCCCATCGGCGGCTATGGCAGCCCGCCTCGGGCAGTGTGAGCGCGCTCTCTCTCTCCCTCCCTCAATCACACCCACATAAATTTTGTTTATCTAAAATTTGGATTTTAGATTGTTAAATATTTTCTAAGTTCAATGTAATTTGTGACAATTTTGTGCCACCCACACGCTAAATGTTCATTTAGAGCATGTTTGGGTTTCATCTTATTAACTTCTTTGAAAAGTTAATAAGTCAAAAATTCTGAGTTATTAACTTCTTCCTTCACAACACATCCAATCCCAAACACTATAAAAGTCCTTTTTAACTTCTCAAGAAGTTAATAAGTTGTGAAAATAAGGAATCCCAAACACCCACTTATTTTCGTTTATTTACTTCTCTTTTCACCCACCAGAAAAACCCTAATTTTACTTTTGGGATTAGAAGTGTTATTTGGGGGTTTTAAGGGTAACAAGACTTGTTTTTTGCAATGGATTTTCATGCAGTCATTACATGAAAATACAAAACCTAATTCGTATAATTTAATTATATTTAGATGTGATATGAGGTTCTTTCATAGTCACTTCGAGAAATGTTTTCAATTTTTTATTGTTTGTTCGTATTTAAAAAATAAATAAAAGTCAAAGATTAGTTGTTGTTATGGATTCTTCTCTTTGTATTTTAAATGTTTCTTTTACCATATATTTGTTTTACTAAATAATTTGGATACATTATTTTTATCCATCTAGCTAGACTCTACTACACCAAGATTCAAATCGGGAATCCACCAAAGGATTACCAAGTACAGGGATTGATATATATGAGTGAATTGCCTTAGAACATTCATAATTATATAAATATTAATTTTATCAATTATTCGAGGGATTACACGTTGTGGTGCAAAAGTCTTCATCACAAGTAACGATTCTTGAACTGGAGGACCGTAGAGGATCGTATAGTGAAGATTTTTGCCCAAAAAACATAGTATCATCCCTCAGATAACGAGTGTATTTTGGGATGCGATGTTCATATCTTGTTACATATGCTGATGATGGGAATTTCAAAACCTGTTATATCGGTAGAGATAGTGTACAACTTAATGTAACATCTGGGTTAACTGTCAAGCATGATCAGGAGTGTTCTGTAAGAAGTTAACTTTCTTTTGTAAATACTTATTATTCATGATTCTCTGAATGTGATTTACAGTTTGCAGTTTCAATATCTGAAATCGGATGGTGAATCTGCATTGTCACAAATCCATGGAGGAACACTTGGAGTTGAAATATATAGCTGCTATGTAAATGTTTGTACAAAAATACGTACATTATTTTCTTTGTGTCACTCACCTCTAGATTCATCTAGGCTGAAAACAAAACCATGATTCTGGCAGGTTAATTTGAGTGATAATGATGAGTTCTTTACTGGAATATTTTGGTTTTTTGAACCTGAAATGAGATGGTGAATTTGTATTGTCACAGATCCATGGGCCTTATGGAGAAGAAAGGGGTGCAGGGCAGGACATATTTCTTATAGTGATCTACAGCATCTCCTGGGAATGTGGTTGGTTTTCCTTGCAGGAATAATGGTTTTTTAAGTGCAATTAGTGTTCATATGGAGTATTTGGAAGGTGATGGCTTAAAAGCTGCTAGACCTTTTGCAAGTCATATATAATGCAATTTGGTTTGCTAAAACTCAGGTGCTTGGAATTTTTTGTTATCGCAAAATGGAGTTTAATAATCCAAATGTAGTCCTAGTTCGTTTGACCACTTTAAGCAGTGGCGACGCATTATTTTATTCCATTGGGGTCCACTTTTTTCGGTGTTCAAAATTTTCACAACGTAACGTTAAATTTTCGGGTCGGCGGTCGTTCGGGTCGGAGCGGGGCGAGAAACATGTAACAAAAATATATGATCCTTAGTCACTAGAAAACACACAAAATAAATATAATGTAATTTCAAGCGAAAAGAAAAACGTTGCAATTTAAAAGTTCAAATTCATAGCATACAAGGGTTGTGAGTTGGAGGTATGTGCATCTTGTGTTCTGTATTGCTTCTGCCTGTTTTTGGTGTTGATTGAACCCATGACTTCTTGTTTATAGAGAGGAAGAATTACCACTACACCGGTTTTCCTTTTCTTTTATGGTGTCCCCCTAATTATTTTTATGAGGTCCTTAGAAAATTTAATATTCCAAATCTACTAATTTTTTTTAAAAACACTGGGGTACTCTTCATTGTTTCATCTGGAGGGGCGGTGTAATGCATTCAGCCTATCCTTTCACACACTTTCCACAATGCAGATGGGTATGTTAGAGACACTGGAGAGGAGAGAGGGAACCCTGAGAAAGAGAAAGTGGTGCCAAAGACCGGCGACGGCCCTAAATCGATTTCATCTACCGTTCACAAGTTCTCCAGTGTCCGATCGGCTATGACGACGACGAATCAATTGGGGCCCAATGACCATCTCTATCTAGAAGGATTTGCAACAAATGTCTGCACCAGGTTACATTCGTTTTGACTAGATATGGTGATACTGATGACTTGTTTTGTCATGAACTGACGGGTTTTATGATGACTTTTTGAAGGTGGCAAGCAAGCGACTGATTACGCTAGATTGGATCATAGCACAATTTCATTTTTTAATTTTGATAAACCGGAATCAGCAGCCTCTTCATGTAATATAGTCACTTTGAATGCTTCTAAGGTGTATTATATCAAACAGACACAAGAAGATAATTGTTTTGTTTCATTTAAATATAGTTTCGATTGCTATTAGTGAAATATAACTGTTTTTGTTGAAAATGAGAAAACAAAGTCAACTTCGTTATTTGTGGTGATATGGCAGGTAGGTAAGAGTTTGTCACTAAATAGCAAAGCTCATAAGTTGTCTTTTCAATATTTGGTACTTTTGTTGTATGATTTCTGTATAAATAAGAAATTAAGTGGGGCTAAGGGATTGTTTGGATCTACTTTCAGGCTGATTCAATACGAGTGTCGATACCATACGACGACTTTCATATGAATGCCGGTATCGGTTGAACTCCCGTTACTGTATCACAGTTTAGCGCGTCGCAACGCGCGCACGGTTTAGAACAATTGCTAGCTATACGATACATGCTTTTTTATGTTAGTTTGCGTATTTTTTAGAGCCAAAACTTTGGAAGCATAACCCTAAAGTTGCCGTTTGAAAACTATCTGTAATTATTCAATTCAATTCAACTTTGAACGTTGGAAGCATCGGCCTAAACACACAACATTTTACAGGCAACAAATATCTTTAAAGCAAGAACCGTATTTTAATAGCAAAATAGAGTTTGTGAAATCGTATCATTTGACAAAATAGCCAACCACACTTGAGAACACAGCAAAAACTATCTCATTGATACTGCTGATGTTACATATATATTTAATGTCATGTCAGCAGCATTGATTTGACAAACAGCAAGCCATATCACTGAACTTAACCTGTTGACAAAAAGATAACACTTACCAGTTGCAATAAATAATAAAAATAATTGGTTGCTTTGAAAAACAAAACTATAGTTGGTTGGTATAATCGTGAAAAATGGTAAAGTTAGTGGGCAATTATGTGCATTTTGCCCTTCTAATATCAGCAATGGTGGTTAGACCCCTGGCCAATAAAAAACGAAAAAGAAAACAAAAAAACAAAAAAACTGATTAAAAATAATGATTTGGTTTGGCATTCTATTTGTGGAATATAATTAAATAAAAGTAACAAAAAAAGTTTCTCTGTTATGAAGCAGAAAACATCAAGCTAAAAACTTACCAGCTTATCCGCAGTGATTGAACACAAGCAGATTTATGATCTTTGAAGTAGTTTGTTTGACTTTAAAGTCAACCTTATGATTTATAATACTAACAAGACAAGAATTATTTATTTCCAAATTGTTTTGTGTTTTCATGATTATGGACCTTGTTATGTTCTATTTTGCATTACTAATGACAGGTTTAGCTTCCTATTAGACCTGTTACTATAGTTGGATTGATTTAGAACCACAAGGTAATATAGATTTGTAATAATGCATAGGTACAAAGTCAACAGATCTTTCATTGAGCCATATATTGTTACCCGGAATACCACATAATTTAAATCTCCTCAGCCCTAGTTTCTGGTTTACTTTTATTTGATTTACTGATTCTAATAGACACAAGCATACATAAAAAATCATGATGTACCTCTACTAGTTTATCCTACAATAATTTCATAGAACAAGAATGTGAAGCGTTAAGTAACAATATACTTTAATTTGTGATAAGAAACTTAAGTGATATTTGTTTCTCTAAAAAAACATCTGCGCAGACATTGCCACCTGCAGACTGTTTGTTTTTTCGAAGACGTTTCATTAATAAACGTTTCTTGGTGCAAACTTGGCCTAACCACTTCTAAGATCTTAGAACCCACCACCACCACCGTCCACCGCCAATGGATTGCTTGTTTGGTTGAATTTATTAACGGATTGCTTTGAGTTATATTTTATCTCCAATGGGTCAAACGGGCCAGATAACCAAAATAGCAAAAAGAAACGGGTCAAAAGAGTTGACAAACACCCAAAGTACTATTTTTTATATATCAAATTTGCAAATTAACAATTAACAATGGTTAGACAAAAGCTTTTCGGGTTAATCCATCGAAATTAAAGATCTGTTTTGCATGTATTCTTTTGTTGGGGCCTAATCCTTCATTATTTACGACTGTCCTCTACGTTACAAACTGGATATTGTGGTATCTCTTTGCAGTTTGCACCTATAAGGTTTATTTAAGGCTATTGCTATGGGTGGTTTTGATGGTTCATTTGCAATAGAGTTACAGATGTTTTAAAGAAGATGAGAAACTCAGTTATGGCATCAAGGTTTGCAGCCTGTTCGATAAATGCACAAGCCAAGTCGAGATTAACTAAAAGGGATTTGCTACCAGAATATGGCAATGTCCTACATAATAAAACTAATAAATAACGATCATAAAGCCACTAGTGTGCCTAAATACACCATCAAGCTTACATTATTATATTGTGAAATGATAGTCAGTATAATTCATACTTGTTTAACAGATTATCATATCACATTATCAAATACTAAGTTTTATGATACATTTAGTAGTGTCAAGGGTACCATTACTCTTTATAAAAAAATATACAACTTTTCATGCTCACCTAAATTATAAATAAATACACACTGATATGTAACAAACCAAATGCCTCCATCCATCTCAAAATAAATATAACACTTGAGTTGGCATGTAGTTTAATAAAACTGTTTGACAATTAATTTAAGAAAAAAAAATATTACACAGCTTAGTAGTCAGTAAGAACAAAAAAGAGAAACTAAATGTCACCAATATTTTGTGATGAATACCAAGGTGCAGAGTAAATTTGGATGAAAACTGTACCTTAAGACTGCATGTATTTTATAGAAGTTTAAGCTCATATATAATGCTCAATACTACTCTAATTACCAATAAGTCTTGATAAGATTACTCTTATTACCAATAAGTCTTGATTCTCTTAAAAATTTACAAAGGCGAATAAAGGATTTCCAAAATAATATATTATGTTACGGTTCAAAAAAGAGGAACACAATTCTTCTTTTAAGTGCAGGGCGGGTTCGTCGACCTGCTGTCGAATTCTTGTCATCAGCTGGAAGCTTCACTATCAAAATGGAAACAAAATCAAAAAAATCATGTAAGATAGCAGCAGAATTTGAGGAGCACAACTATGTTCAAGTTAAAGTTGCATCCTTTTTTTCTCAAGGATGCAGAAGTACACTCAACTTTTTCACATATCCACTCTGGCTTTTGTGATTGAAATATGATGTTATACGCTATCTAACTTGTACAGTTAAGACATTATACTTAGCGGATTCCGACGACGACTTCTGGCCGGAAACCTGCAATTTCTGCCGGAAACTTGCTGGAGACTATGGAGCGGCTGCGTTTTTGTTGCGTTTGAGCCTTTCCAGGGTTAAATAAGTTTATGGATTTTAACATTTAACCCCTCTATCTTTCATTAGGTTACATTTAGTCATTAAAACTTGTAAAATTCACATACAAAGTGTAAAATTAGTTTGTGTATTTTAACATTTAACCCCCCTATTTTCACTAGCTTACATTTGGTCCTTAAACTTATAATTTATACATAAAAGTATAAAACTAATGTTATATACATATAAAAAAAAGTTATGTGGATAGCTATTTTTTATTTCTTAAATTTCTACCTTATCGCAAAACATGAAATACAGGGCGCTATTTGATCGCTATCGCTACGTAGCATATAGATACGTTGTCGCTATTCGCTATCAATAACTATGTTTCCACCCAACTTGGGAACACATATACTGTTTAAATTCCTTTCTTTTCCTTTCCTTTTCAATAAACTCAGCCACATCTTTTCGTTTCCTTTCCTTACTCTCCTCTCGCTGTGTTCCCGAGTCTCATTTAACAAGGGGAGGGGAAGGAAAATGAATTAAGAGGGAAAATGAAAAGATGTGATTTTTTTCGTGTTCCCGAGTTTAATGAAAAGTGAAGGAAAAGAGAAGAAATCAAGCATTTTATGTGTTCCCGAGTTAGGAGGAAAAGAAAAGAAAGGAACAATTTTACCATTATACCCTTTAAACATAAAACATTTTAGTAATTGATATGAGGGTAATTTAGTAATTGATAAGATTTTCTCCCCTAATCTCTCCGATTTGGGAGGCTAAATATACGTACAAATTTTCTTCCTTTTTCCTTCATTTCCCATCCCCTTCTATCCTTAAAATATCTCGGGAACATGTTTTTTTTCATATTTTCATCTCTTTTCTTTCCCTTCCCCTTGTTAAATGAGACTCGGGAAATGAAACTTGGGAACACAGCATAAAACTACTTTACATAGATAAATTAATAAATGGTCGTTCATCCTGACAATTTAACAGATGGCATCCTAACTTTCGATTCATTACCATGGGCAATATCCACACTAAAGGAAAAGTAGCAGAACGCTCAAGATCACGTTAAATCTACATAGAAGTTTTTGTTTTGCCCAAACGGATTTTAAATTTAACAAACAATCTAAAAGATTACTCATTGGCCGATAGTATCGTCTACGCCTTTTTAAAAAGCGCTAAGCGCATAAAAGCGACGAGGTCTAAAACCGAGGTGCAAAAGCGGAAGGCTTTTAGTACGCGAAGCGCAAGACGGTTATTAAAAAAATTATATATTCTTTAGGTTTCTAGGATCATTTACCCAATATTTAGACAAAAATAAACTTTATATATATGTTTTAACATTGAACTTACATACATGTACAACCTGAAAAGCAAGATTTACCACAATCTGCTGCACAACTAAATGGTCTATACATAAGGCGCTGAGGTTCGGTGTGCCTATGCTGTCAATTTAAGGAATGTCACTCCTAATTTTCACTTCAATTACCAAGAGTAAAAATTAAATATTAATATGGAAAAAACATTAAATATTATTATAAGAATCAACATAGATAAGAGCCTTCATATCCAATCCACCGAATTGTGCGAGTGGAATTTTTATAACATAAAAAGTGGTTGTGGGCGGAGAAGAAATAAAATGTTACTGTTCATCAATATTTGAGAGGATACTGTTATTTTATTAATATATTTTGAAAATGGTAAGAGAGAGTCAATGATAAATAAAGGTATAAAAAATATTATTTAATAAAAAATGGATGAAAATGTGATGTTTTTTTAAGTGTAATTAAAGATGAAAATATGATGCGATGGAGGTGAAGGCTCTAACACATGTAAAATCAGCAGATTACATGATTCTTAAATTTATATAAACAGTAAATAAATTACAGTGACCAGAGAGAAGAACACACACAGTAAAATACGCCTCAATTATTTCAAATCACAATCAGATCCAAATTGTTCTGTTCAAAAGCAATCATGAACAATCTTCGAAAATCAATTTACAAAAACCAACTAACAGCAAGCGTAGTTACCTTAATGTTTGGGGGATCCTGGGACAACGACGACCGTAACTCAACACCGGTCCAATCTGAGGGCTCGGTGGATCCTACCTTCATGGAAGAATCGCAGGTGGAGTTGTCCTTGTCTAAGCAGCTGAGCATATCTTTAAAAGACTGAAACCCGCTCTCCTTCTCTTTAACGGTTTCGTAGACTTTGCCATGTTTATCGGCCCATGCCTCGAAGATAACCTTGACGTCGTCGTCTGAGAGCCGGCTGATGGGGGAGCAACAGAAGCCTGCGAGGGAATTAACGGAATCAGTTAGGTTTACGGTTAACAGAATGTTGAATGGAACATACATATACATACCTCTTGATTGAATAGTTGAAGGGAAACGCAATAATTGTCGTAGCAGGGCCATTGGCGTTGAATCGAATTGGTTACCTCCTCTAGAAACCGCCTGCGTGGATTTGTAGGTAGGGCTGGCTGTGGGAGAAGGCGGTGTGAATTACATGGATGGTGTTGTAGTTTGTTTATTTTGCAAGTTTGGCCCCTTATGAATGATCCTTGGCGTTTGACAAAAGTTAAGTTTTGGGTAAATTACATTTTATGTTCTTTATTTTTGTACCAAATTATACTTTTAACTTTGATAATTACAGTTATAATTTATTTTTGTTAAAAGCATTACACCATAGGTCCTTTAGCACTAACTTAGTTAAAAAAAATCAGTTAAGTAAGGCATGTGTCTCGAACATGAGGGTACATTAGTAATTTACTAATATATTTAACCAAAATCAGATTTTAAAAAATAAAACAAATAAGAACATCACTTTCCAAACAACCCTTAAATTCCTAACAAAAAATTGTCAAAAAAAATAACAAAATACAAATCTCACGATGAAAATCCACATATATAAGGTTGAGAACTCTCATTAACAAACAAAAGCAAAGTAGAATACACTTTGATCCCAAGACTTAAGCCACTTTTGGGTACCTCTCAACATCAACTTTCTTAATGAAAACATGACCCTTCACTCAAGACACTAGCAGCCTCTTCAAACCTAGGCATCAATTCAGTACTTCTAACATCCCAAGGTGTATAACCCAGAACAAAAACATACTTATTTTCATAAATTGCTTTCTCCGTATTATCATTAGGTCGTTCAAGAACAATTTTTTGAGTTTTGATTAACACTTCTGCTTCAGACGATGGTTTTGGTGATGATTCTTATTCGGTTAGTGCACTGATCTTACCATAAATCATCAGATGTTACCATCAATTCTCAGAATTGAGTGAGGTGAAATCATTGGCCACCATTAATGCGTCACCTGCCATACAGTTACAAAGTTAAAACCCTAGTCGCCACCATATCAAAACCCCACCCTTCACCCCTCTTACCAAGTCATATCTATTTTGCGTTGACGAAGAAGAAAGCTTCGATTTTTTAACCAAATGGCTTGATTTTGTGATTCGATCTGTTTTGCGTTGTTAAAGAAGTAAGGAGCCAGCGGCGAGTGGCTCGTAATGGTGGTGGTGTGGGGTTCCAAGGGTGCTTTGATGCGATCTGTTTGGGGTTGATGTTCAGATATGTAGTGGCGACCTAACGGCTGGAGAGACTTTAGATGTAATAACTCGCATCTTCGCAGCTAACTCTTCGCATCTCGCTGCTCTCGTTACGCCTAGCACCAGAGATTCGGATCATAATGTAACTCATGTCGCTTATTACGCTACATCGCATATTTTCACACTATATCACATCACAACGCATTATATCGCATTAACACAACGCTTATCTCACACAAGCTAAATACAATCAACTTTGCGTAAATTTCCAAGGCTATCTGCTCGCTTAAACTGCAATGCGACTCTCGCAAGACTTGGGAACAAAGCCGCATGCTTCATCGCGTATTTATCAGACTATGAGTAATTGTGGACTTTAAGTAAATATGACCGTTTAATACGCTTAATACTTCGCCATAATGCTTAAATGTAACTATATAACGCGATTACATCGCCGAACAATTGATAAACGAACGAAAGACGAAGAAATTCTGAGTTTTTGGACAAGTTCCCTCGAACTTGGGTGACCTAAGTTCGGCCGAACTTGACTGGCCAACGCAAAACTTTCCACATTCCACAAGTCCGCTCGAACTTGCCTTGATTCTTCATAGAATCAGCAAGTTCGGCCGAACTTGCTTGAGAATACCCTAATCCTTAACAAGTTCGCCCGAACTTGTATGAATCCATACAAGTTCGACCGAACTTGACCCCATCAGCTCCCATTTTTGCCTTCTCCTATAAATACTCAGCTCCATTCTCTCATTTGAACCTGCTGCAACTTCGCCCAGAGCTCTCCAAACCCGACACCCTTTGTTTTCTAAGTAAGATTCAACCCGTTTTTAAGCTACAACAACGTTCAACAATGGTTTACAAGGATTTTGCACAAGGATATGCCTTCGTTTTCATCAAATCTTCTCTGTTTATGAAAATCTTTATCTTTTTACATAAAATTTATGTTTTTCACTCATATCTATGTTTAGATCTGAGTAAAACCCTTATAACATCGATTTCTACACAAATTTCAGACTAAATGACGTATGTTTCGTTCACTGTGAAGTGGAACGAGGCGTGGTCAAGCAAGATCTCTGATCCGGAAGCACAAGGACGGAATCGTCTGGACTAACCCGTACGACCGTCAAGTTCGCCCGGATTTGCCCGAGTTTCTGTAAATGGCTAAACTCGCTCCACAAGACCTCTCCAGCCTATGTTTGCTCAGTAGCCTAAGGTTGGAGGGATGAACACTCGATTTCCTCAGCAAACGATGCAAAAACGCAAGATTTTAGACCCGAAACATCAAGTTCGCTCGATATTTGCTGATTTTTATACAGCTCAACAGTCAAGTTCGCTCGAGCACCCTCTGGGTCAAGTTCGGCCGAACTTGAGTCAAAAATCTTCAACAGAACACCACAAGTTCGCTCGAACTTGTCAAGTTTCTCAAGAAACTTCACAAGTTCGGCCGAACTTGCATATTATGTTAACTCCTTTTACAAGTTCGCCCGAACTTGTCAAGTTTATTGAGAAACTTAACAAGTTCGCCCGAACTTGTTTCAAACACAACAACTCCTCACAAGTTCGCTCGAACTTGTATGGAAACATACAAGTTCGCCCGAACTTGTCCTCTGCCCAATCCAAACTTAACCATTTCAGCAATTCGAAAGACTGATGCACTTTTGTTCGCTTACAGGCTGATCCGGCACTTCTCGCAACCCTCCTCAGATCCCTCATCTCTCCCGAAACGCACCGACAGTGAGTATACTTGACCATTTTCGCTTAAATGCAGTTTTTGGTGTAACATACGTTCTTATCAAAAATACACAACGCACGCTAAACTGATTTATCACATGCGAATATCTGTATACATATTTATATGTGATTGCTAAATATATGCTAGGGCACTTGTTATCTCCACCTTGGCTAGTATGGTACTGTAGAGGGCTCTCACCGCGGTTTAGCTAGATGTACGCGCGAGCTCTTGAAGTATAGCATGAGAAATTGTCTTGTGAGTTTATGTGTTGTATGAATCAGTATATGTATGTGAGATCGCGATACTTTTATGACTACGCTATTATATCAAAATTGTATGCTCGCCATACATTTTTATGACAATTATTTAACGTATGTTGCAGGTTATTGAGATCTACTCGCGCAAACTGGATTTAGATATATCATTAGAAACGCATGTAATAGAATCTAGGGAAGATCGAATTATGTATGTTTGAGAGATGTTTGAATATTGTAATAATTATTTATGGATTATTTGTTGTTAGTATGGGATAACGAATGTTTAGATATTGTCGCGTAAATAGTTGTTATGGATTCTCTCGAGCAATCTGATTCGCTAGTGCCGCGCCACCGATGATTCCGCCATCGGTTGGGGTGTGACATTAGATTTTCTCCAGTTTGTAAAATGATGTATGCTCTTTCGGTATTAATAGAAGCTTTCTACTTCTACTTCTTCTAAGAAATTTCTACCGAATTAGTCTTATCCATCCAAACTTCCGTCTAAACCGCCGTTCTGGATCCTACAGGAAGAAAATAATAACGAAAGAACCGGTAAAGTAGTTTTGTAGTTGGTAATATGCTAAATTAGAAAGGAACTCGAAAAACCACATAGTAGACTTGAATAATGTCAATTAGCACCATAAGTGACCATCAAAACCCGGAAAATCTCGTATAAAAACTATAAAAAAAGAAAAAACGTAACCATTTTCTAACCCTAACAAAAATCCCCTTCGATGTGAATTGTTTCGAATCGAACGAACCGTTTGGACCCAGACCGTTCGACCCATATTGTTTCCAACCGTACCGTTTCGCCCCGAAACGGGTGTTGTTTGGGTGTCAAGGTGATGGATTCCAATTCATTTGACAACCAAACACAACACATGGGATTGAGATTTAATTCTAACAATTTCAATTCCAATTGGAATGTTTAAATTCCAAATCCAATTCTTTCAATTCTAAATCCTATACAAATTCTAATTTCAATTCCAAAACATTACGCGAACCAAACGCCCCTTAGTTTCGCGGCGCCTGGTGATGGTGGGAAGACTAGGCGATTAGGTGCCGATCGCTAGTTCAATCCTTGAACCGAGCTGGTTTTAACTCACCGCACTGGCGTGCCTTTGGGCGAGTGTTCACGGGCTTCGGAAGGCTAGTTTATCCTGATATAGTGAATTTTATCAATAGCCCATTTGGAGAATAGGTTGGCGGTTTAAAAGAAATAAAATAAATTAGTTTCACTATAATTTACGAGACGTGTCAAGATATCTTCTACGTTACGTTTCGCTACTTTACGAGACATTGTCGTGGACTCTCCTCTCTACAATTCGTCTCTTCGTTTCCCATGCCTTACAGTCTACACACTAGGCTAGCCATTTACATTACTACAACTACTCATAATTTGCCCTTTTATCTTCAGCATTTTTGGTAATTGGTAAGGTTCGTTCATCCAGTTTTGTGATTTTCCCAGAGCATTCAATCGATACAGGTCATTAGCTAAGTTTGTGATTTTTTGGTAAACTTTTAGCTTAACTGGAGGATGATTACAGATATGATTCTGAGTAGATCTTCGTGTTGATATCCATAGCTCAACTAACACCCCCATAATTATGGCTGACTGATGCAGGTAGTGGAGATTGTTCAAAGCCAAAAAAGAATCTGATTTGAAATGGTAGTTTCAAAAAAAAATTCTTGTTATTTTTTTGTTATGTTCATAATTTAGCGTATGACAATGCTCATTTTTGTGTTTTAAAAACTGTAAGGCTTTTTATGAGTTGCAGGGAGCTAAAACTGAGTTTTAAGGATGCATAACGCATGGACCATGAGGCGGTCCACACGGGAAAGAATGGGTTTACAGGCCGGACGATTTTATTAGAAAGACTAGCTTATACCCCTGTGAAACACGGGTTCAAAAAATAAAATTTAAAACATATTAATAAATATGATGTATGATTTTTTTTAAAAAAACATGTAACCAAGTAATTTGAAATAGTAATGATTTTTTATTTTATGAACACAAGTTTCAATTTTGTAAGTTGTTCAGGAAATATAAGTCGACGTCTTCATTTTTAAAAATGTCCTATAAAATGTTTGTTGAGTATGAAATAATAGAAATTAACGTTAATCTAAAATAAAATAATAAAAATAAGTACATAAATCATAAATAATAATTTGACATGAAAGATGTAAAAAAATATACATAAACATACATTACAGATCTCTAAAAACTTCTTTGTATACAAACATTTGATGTTGTATATGTAAAATTACCATAACTATCTAGGAATACAGTGACGATCTTCAATGTGACTTCCGGATACAATCTCTACATGTATAACACGCTTACCCAAATAGACCACCTTTAATCGAGTTCCGTTACACTGTCTACTATTTGAGGGTATATGAAAGTAAACAGAAAAGATTATGTTTCTTGGTTAGGTAGTTAGATAACTAAAATGTGAAACAATTTGAAAAGCTTTATCTATCTTTATACTTGACCAATATTATGTATTCAAAATGTATTTTCACTGATCTAAAAACTGTTTTCTTACAGATATCAAGGGCACATTTATGTGTAAGGTCAAATGTAGAGATACACCTTTGAAAATGTCAAATGTGCCTTTGAGAAGGTTAAATGAAAATATATATGAAAAGAAGAAAAAATAGTGTTTGTTTTTTTTACAGTTTTTTTTTAATTTAGGAATGCTGAAAAGTAAAAAAAAAATGAACCGTTTTTTTTTGGAAAGAAGTTTATTACCTTGTTGGTGCAAACTCATTATTTATAAATAATTATTTGAAATAAGCACACATAATTCATGAATATAACGGTTGCATCTTATAAAAGTGTTCTTTTTTGGTTGACTGGGTTAACTTCATCCATTTAGTCTGTTAACGAGAAGGGCAAGTCGGTCATTTTATATGATTGTGTCAATTAGGAAGGCATTCCAGCCATATAAAATGATCGAATTACCGTTCTCATTAACAGAAAAAATAGATGAAGTTAACCCAGTGGACTAAAATGGCAACTGTGAAACTTTTTTGCAATGTTTTGAAACCCGGACCGGACCGCCGGACCGGTCGGGCCGGCGACCGCACTCCAAGACGGTCCGGTTCACCATGTTGGACCTGTTTAGCAGGTAGCCGGCCGGCCGGAACGGTAGCCGGCGACCGGACCGAAAGTTCGGTAAAAAGCACCGGTTCGGCCGGCGTGGTAATGTTTAACTTGATGACGATGGTGATGATATTGAGGATAGAAGAACGAAAATAAAACATGTATTTTTTTCTCCGGCCAACAGTGGAGCTGCGAGGGTACAGAAGGAGCTGCAGAGGTGAGTTATATTAAAGAGAAGAAGATGAGTCTTGGCCTCTTGGGTTAAAATGAGGTTTGAAGTCATTTGATAGAAGCTATAGGTAGGTTGACAAAATAACCACAGGTAGCTTCACCTATAAAGCAAATAGCTACAGCAATAGTGCAGTAATTTTCAATATTAGTTTTACGTATTTTATTTATAATTACTTTATCACTTTATTTAATCAAAAAATATTTTTTCTGTCTTTTTAAATGTATACTTTTATGGTATGTTGTTAAATTTTATTTATATTTTTAGCAACAAGCTTTAGTTACATCTATTAGTATAAAATAATTGTAATTTAACATTGTATTTATTTTTATCATATATATGAAATCATCCGATTCTTAAATCCGGTCCAACCGGTCGGACTGGTTCGACCAATGAACCAGTAAAGAGACCGGTTCAATGTCCAGTCCGGTCCTGAAAACATTGCTTTTTTGGACCTAGTGGAGAAGAATGAAACCTTTGGACTAAACTGTCAAAATAGCCCAAACCACAAGGACTAAAATGGCATTTAACTCGTTTTTATATGGGTAAGAAAACTTTTATAATAGCATCTGTCAGGTGTATGCCTACACCCCATGCACAAGTCGTGCCCATTAGCAATTTAATGAGCCGATGATACCCAGGACAAGGTCGAATTACCCCCAATGTTTAAGTTATCAGACAAAACAGATTAAAACAGGTTATGCAGATTTCTAGTCAAATCTGACATATGATCCCATACCCGACCAAGTGGTAATAATATACCGTATCCCAAGCCCGTATAAGGAAAATAAGTTAAGAGATTTACCTGGCATAAGCAAGTCTTATAAAATAAGAAAATAAAATAAGTAGAGTCGTATCCAATTAACTAGCTCGGTTGCAATTTACTAGAAGTCCCTAGTCTGGAATGAATGGTATTAATAACCAATTAGAATGTCAACGGGTCCTATATAAGTCATAGACTTGGACCGGTTAACTTAAATTAATGAAAATGGTACGATACGCTTGATTAGGCGATGACTGGAATAGAATGTGGTTTAAACCCAACAATTACTATGACTTGTATAATATGGGTAAACAATATACATTCTGGAATTTAAAAAATAAATGATAAGATTTGACCCTTTCGGTAAACTTAAGTAAACGGACTACATAAGCTTAACCGTGCGCATATAAGCGAAACCTGGTATCTGGATGAGTCATAAACAAGTTTCATATGTCATTATACTTTAAATAAGTTATAACCTCAGTAGGTTATCAACTTATATGCCCGTTAAGGTTTTAAAATCAAACTATGCCTCTTTAGGGCGTTTTTATCATTATGCGATGTATTAAAGGAACTTGCATATGAACTGATCTCATCAACATGATCATTCTATAAAAATATCATATTTATGATATATTATCAGTATATAATCAAACATATGTGAGTTATATGATTTTAGACCAAACTATGCATCGAAGGGGCATTTTGGTCATTCTACACATAGTTTGAGGATTTATTTGGAAATCTGAGTTATGATTATGTACCTACAGTGAAAACGTTTTAAATAAGTTGTAATATCAGTTGGTATCAAGTTTTAGTTGATAGTTATGGTTTAAAACCATACTACGTGCCAAAAGGGCGTTTTGGTCATTAAATAATGACATTTGCGATTTTCAGTCAAAACTCAGATTATGTTTAGTTTAATAACATCATAATATGTTAACTATACTCACATATCAGTAGGTAAAACATTTGCAAGTTCATACTTCATTAAAACCTTATTTCTTGCAAAATGGGTGTTTTAGTCAAAGTTAGGCATAATGTAAAAACTTCTGTAAAAACTCAGAATCTGATTATGATTGTCACACCCCGACCCGCAGCGGAAAAGGTGATCGAGGCATGATTGGGTTATCATCAAAGCTCATGACATTTATTATAACGTTTCATATTCATTAATACATTTTAATGGGAAATATACAATCATAATTACATCATGTCCTAAACACCAATCTAAGCTTCATTGTTTTCTTCTAAGGCATTTCCTATGTTTTCCTTACTTCATCATGTTCACCTGTATCATGTGTAAAAATGGTTTTTGGATCAACAAAAAGTTGGCGAGTGAATCCTATGAAAAACATTTGAACAAGTTTATTTAATTGATTATAAAATAAAGTGCACAACCACACATGAGTAAAAATAGATATAAACTTATTCACCAATCATTTAATATTAAATAATGCACAGATGAACAATAATGGATCGTTTTGAGGCACGCGTTGCTCAACTCGCCTCCCACGAGGAACTGATGGGCCTAATGAATGATTTGCATAACTTGACAATATGAAATACATAACTACAAACAATATAAACTAAATAATACACACACGAACAATAATGGATTTGTTTTGAGGCACGCGTTGCTCAACTCGTCTCCCACGAGGAACTGATGGGCCTAATGAATGAATTGCATATAACTTGACAATATGAAATACATAACTATAAACAATATATACAATCTAAGTTTAGATCACAATATGGTATGGCACAAGTTTAAATAAACGAGTTAATTTTGGTGACACATGACACACCCCAAAACGTGTAATTAAAAAGGGGAGTTGTAAGATTCACTCACATTGGGTGCGTTCGGTTGATGATGTTGAATACGCACGAAGTTGGATTTAACCACGAGTGAAACTAACCTAGATAATAACATAATGGTTTGGTAAATAAGGAGATTTTATTAATCAATTTTAGTAGAATGATTGGATATATTTTTGTGAGTTTAAGGCTATTTTCTAACCTTAAAAATGTTATTTTTAAGTATTTTTAATTGATTTTTAAATAAAATAAATAAATAAAAATAAATAAAAAATGTTGACTTTTTGCGACCGTTGACCGTTGACTTGTTGACCGGTCAGGCTATGTATTTGTGTGCGCCGGGTGAGGCTCGAACCCGAGACCTCCCGTACGCGTGCACGCAGCTCTACCAACTGAGCTACGTGTCTAACCCGAACTATTTCTGTTTTTAATTAAATTTATATACTAATTAGATTAATCCGAAAATCATTTATTTTAAAAAGATTTTAACATAACGACTCGGTGCGCTCCACAGGTCTCGAACCCGGGACCTGTGGTTCAAGTTAACACACAGTCCACCGCTGGACTGTGTGTCTAACTTGTTAAATAATCTGATTTTTATTATACTTATATACAAACTAAATATTTTCGTTTCTGCTTTATATAAAAAGTTTGATAATTGTCCGGATCGGTGCGGTAGTCCAGACTCGAACTCGTGACCTGTGTTTTAAATGCGCACACAGTCCACCACTGGACTGTGTGTCTATCTTGGTTATTATTCCGGTTTTTATTAAACTTAACATCTATGTGAAATGAATCCGGTTTAGTAAAAAAAAGAACATTTTTATTAAGGCGAGTATGCGTGGAACATGTATCGAACTCGAGACGTAAGCGTGTTTAATTTGCACACAGTCCACCGCTGGACTGTGTGTCTAACCCGAGTTATATCTTGATTTAAATTAAACATATACAATACGAATCTTCGTCTTCTTCGTCAGACTTAACCAGAAACAGAAGTCCGACTGGTTCGAAGATTTAATCAAGTTCGTTAGTGTCTTGTGGTTAATTACATGTGAGATAAATAAAAAGAACGAGAGATTAAGTGTAAGGTATACCGAACTGGACTCCTCTGTTTCGTCGGCAAAACTCCGACGACAGCAGATTATTCCGGCGACGTGTGTCCTGAGGCAGAGGGTCTTCGGGGAGCTTGAGATGAGTGTGGGTGGCTTCGGTATGAGTTTTGGGTGTTCAGTAAGGCTCAGAGGTGAAAGGCTCGGTTTTCCGGCGAGTTGCAGAAATTCTCCGGCGAGGGAAATTATGTCGGGAAAAAGGGTGATTGTGAGCGAAAAAGTTAACAGAGGTTAGAAGGGGTATTTATAGGGCAGAACATCAACGTATTTAGTCTGATTTCCGTCTTGATTCGTCGGTTAAAGATTTTCCGGCGGTTATGACTTGTGTCGCGGGTTCAGGCGTCGGTTATAACCGATGTAGCAGTAAATGTTTACGTTAAAACTGAAGAAACCGTCCAATCTTGGTGAGATAGCCGGGATTTCCGACGACTGCAATTAGGCGCGTCGGTTTTTGAATTCGAGATTTATTTTATGTATTAATTGTTTCCAATAATTAACAAGAAACATAAGTGGCGCAGTGGTTGGATGGTTAAGTGTTAAGGCTGTGCTTGAATTCTGGCTGACCCGGGTTCGAAACCCGGCAGAAGCCTTTTATTTTTAAACCACTATTTTTAATACTTTTTCAAATATAAATTATATATTCCAATATACTTATTAATTATCGTAAAAAAATAATTTGGGCATTAAATACGTAAAGAAATTTTTAACTGATTGTTCGGTTAATAAACGGAGCGGGTTTGGTAAATCCGGTTTTTGACGGATGTTACAATGATCATGTAGTATAATCTGAAAGGATTATCCTAAATTATAATACGATCATAATGCAACTTATAATCATTAGCTAAAGTTGCTAAATCGGGTCCGAATCGAAAGTCAAAGCAGGAGTCAAACTTTGTAACTTTCGGTTGCAAACCAACACTGAAACTGGAAATGACGGGCTGAACATGTTCATGCATGTTCTAATATTGTTTACCAACTTATTTAAGTGTCAAAACATGTGTTTAAACTTTTATAAGTTCATTTTATAAGTTTTCCGAAAAATGATGTTTTGACTTTTATTTAAACATAACTTTGACCCGTCATTTAACCAACTTAACGTGATTTCCAGGTGATGCCCTTTTAAGGGATTATCACCTACCTTATTACGATCACGTAGCCATGTTCAATTTGAACAATGGCATGACCATAATGGTCTTAACCGAAGTCAAAGCAAAAGTCAATTTGCTCGACTTCCAACTAATAACTTAGCCTAAAAATGAGAGTGTTGGAAATGAACACTTACAAGTGATCCTTGGATTTTTTAGAACTCAGAGGATGCTCCTTTAGGATTAGGAACTTCCAGATTAGAGAGTAGAGATGATCAAGAAGAAATAAGCAAGTGTTCAAGTTCAAGGAGGTTGCTATTTATAGTTGAGGAGCATGATCTAGGATTATGACAAATGTTGGAGCTCATCTAAGATCACTCCAGGTGTTTTTGAGGTGTCAAAGAGCTGAACAATAGTGGAATTTTGCGTGAAACGTGGCATAAGGGCAGAAAGCCTTGGCCTCCAAACAAAACTGCCACTGGCAGTTCCTTACAGACCGTAAGGGGTGATGGCTTATGGTCCGTAAGCCTTTTTCGTGCCCATGGTTTTGAACTCCTTACGGTCCGTACGATACAAGGTCTTACGGTCTGTAACCGTCCTCTATAAATGATTTTATACATGGCTTACGGTCCTTAAGCACAAGGCTTTTTGTCCGAAAGGGTCACTCAGAGGCCAAACATTGGCATGTTGACACCTTTAGCCCTTTTATGATTATATTTACATTAAATGTAAAAAATGGTCCCTCTTGGCCATCATTAGGCACATATGAGAGTATGGACACGTGTCGGTATAATATTGGACACAAATTTACGAGGTGTTACATCGCCGCTACAAATAAAGGAAAAGTCTTATGCGAGTGATACCAATCAGACACACTTGGAAAAAAGGAATTATCAGTTACTAATACAGCTGAATCAAAGGAAAAGAAGTGAAAAAACGGAAAGAAGTAAATGTGAGAAAGCAAAAACGGGTAACAAGCATTCAATGCCATGCGCTTTTCTTCGCTTTATAAAAGAGAGAGAGAGCCTTGTCTTGAGAGTGAAAAGAAATGGCAAGCGATAGAAAGGATAGTCCCCTGCGTGTTCGCGAGAACTGTGACATTTGTACATTTTCAGTCATTGAACAATTCTTGAACATTTTCGTATTCAATAAAATCTTGTATTTTATTTACGACAATGCATAATTTCAATCGTTGTACAAATTCGGTCATTTTCGTGTTTGATAAAGTTTTATACTTTATTTATAAAACCCGTAACCGTACGATCGAACAAACCGACATCCACGACATTTCCGGACAATATCCAAGTTACACATGCCTTAATACCTTTATATAACCTAAATATTAGGTTTAAATGGGTTAAAATGGCAAACAAGTGAAAACACAAGTCCAAGGGCCAAAATTGTCAAAAATATATATATTATAATAAATAAATATATTTTTTTACTTGATTTCCAAGTTTGGACACCTTGCACTCATTTTTGCCACACTTAATATGGTGATGACACATGTTAGGACACTAATCCACACTTGGTAACACTTGTCATCACCTCCTTAATCTTAAAACACTATAAATACCCCTTTAATTCATCCATTTTCTTCACACCACTTCAAAACACTTCAAAGCAAAGTGTGAAGTTCTTCTTTCTATCCTTCTAGGAGCTTGTTTCCATCTTTTGGAAGCCTCCTATCTTGTGTTCTGAAAGTGTTCTTTAACACAAGTAAGTATTCTTCCTAGTTCTTTCATTTAGCTATTTTGAGCTAAAAGGCAAACAGTTTGGCTTCTTGTTTGACTTTCGGTTCTGACCATTTTGGTCAAGTCAAAGTTCAATCGAACTTTGCAATGTGATCGTAATCACGAAGGTTATAATCCCATGCGATTGCACCTTCTGATTACCACATTTACTCGAAGTGACGAGTCAAAGTTTTGATCAAAGATGAGCTTAATGTGCATTTTATGACGAAACTATTTTCGGGTATCAAAACTCCAAGTTTTGATACCAAATCATTTTTATAACTTTCAACATGTCTAACTTGTCACTTCTAGTTTAGTGCTTTTATTTGGGTCGTAAGTCGAGCGGTTTGACCACCGCTATGACTTTCAAATCCGACTCGTTTGTCAATCTTAGGATTTGACCAAGCGCATTTTTAGGACCATGGTTGTATAGGGAACAAACATCTGAGGTTATACCTTATGGTCTTGTGGTTTGATTAGTTATATGATAAGTTGCTTTTATGATCTTTTAAATTGACCAAAATACCCTTTTTGCGCATAAATTAGTTTTAAGCATATGTAACCAAAGTTTGACATCTAAACTGATGCTATAATATAATCAAACATATTTTGGCATGTAAGACGCATCATATGACATATTTGACCATCCGAACTTTACGCTAATGACCCGTCAAAGTAGCGTAAACTACCTTAACGAGTCATAACGGGTCTAAAGCACTTAGGATCCTTTCTAAATCAGAATGTTAAGTTTATTAAACCATATCATATGAGTTCCAACACTCGTTTGGTTTATAAGACTTCATTCTATCCAATCCTCCGATTAAAGTCCTGACGCACTAACATAGTTATCCGATATTAGGACACACTTGAATCCTTGAACTCTTGAGCTTTGTTTGATCATTTGAACAAGACTTATATGCAATCCCAAGTGAGTACATAGTCTCCTCTTTTACGTTTTTCAAATGTTTTGGGGTGATTCATATGTGCCTATCACTACTTTCTTGTTTTCATGACATTATACATGGTTTGTTTATCTAGTACATATTGCACATGGTTTCATAGACATTTTAAATGGTATATTGACTTAGTATACCTACACATGGTTTCAAGGACATTTACATGGTATATTGACTTAGTATACCTACACATGGTTTCAAAGACATTTTACATGGTATATTGACTTAATATACCTACACATGGTTTCAAAGACATTTTCATGGTATATTGACTTAGTATACCTACACATGGTTTCAAAGACATTTTATATGGTATATTGACTTAATATCCCCAACAATTGGTTTCAGAGACATTTCACTTGGTATATTGACCTAGTATACTTAGCACATAGTTTCAAAACATTTTCACGACATGCTCACATTGCTTAAAACATTTTGGTGCATTGAACTCGACAATGATACATTCATTAACATTAATCCCGCCGACCGGTAGTATGTATGGTACCATAGGTTTGACACCCCATTCCCGCTTGCTAGTTTGTTTGGAAGTATCCATGGGGAATGACAAAATCTGATTAACATTTTATGAACCTTTGTCCTTATAAGGGTTTATCTGACAGTCAGCAAGGCTTGAATGTATTCGCCAATAAACCATATACATGGTTACACAATAAAAGCATTGATTTATAAAACAAAACCTTTGATTATACAAGACATTATTTCCTATGGTTTAAGCGAAGATTGTTTTTACCATATAAGACATTGGTTTATACATGACATTTGGTTTACACATGACATTGGTTTACACATGACATTGGTTTACACAAGACATTGTTTTATACAATATATTTTTGTTACACAAAGACATTGGTTTACACATGACATTGGTTTACACAAGACATTGGTTTATACAAGACATTTTGGTTTACACAAGACATTGGTTTATACAAGACATTTTGGTTTACACAAGACATTGGTTTATACAAGACATTTTGGTTTACACAAAGACATTGTTTTATACATGACATATTTTATACAAGACATGACATATTTATTACCATATATGACATATTTTGGTTAATAAGTTAACCTTGCCTCATTCTTTTAAATCATTTGATTTTCATATGATTTCATAAAAGAAACACTTTTATAATGATTCATGGCTACTTTTGAAATAGTCAAACATTTCTTTAACAATCAAAGCCATGAATCATCATCACAAAACCTATGTTACTCACAACATTTTTATGCTGACGTTTTATTTTCACATATGTTTCAATAGCTTAAGTTTGACTTTGAGCATGTGTAACACCCCAATCGCGTAATACAACAAGACGCATCGGAAATATCAGGGAGTCATGTTACAAATTGCTCAGCCACAACTGGTACTAAATTGTTTCATTATTATTACATTGTTTTACAATACAAAGAATACATGTAATTGTCTTCTGTTTAAAAAAAGTCTAAAGCCCGGATGCATTCCTATGTGTAGCATGCTTGAATAATCGTCAACCTGAAACATATGTGAAAAAGAGACGTCAACAAACAATGTTGGCGAGCACATAGTTTTGTTGGCCAAATAAATGGCAAAAGGTTTTGTATTGCAATTCTTTGACAACTACGAGAATTGTCAATTGAAAATCGACTCGTTTAGCCAAGGAATGGCGAAAGTTAGCTTTGCAACTTGATTATGAAACTTGTGACAAAAGAGTTTTGTATATGGCATTATGATCATTACTAAATAATTTTCATGCCTTTGAAAAATTGTACTTTGTTCTTTGTGACCATATTGAAATCGTCCATAAACTTGTAAGTATGTTATTAAAATCCAGTCAAGGATTTCGATAACTATACTGTAATTAGTCATAACTCGTGTGAGTATTAATTGAAATCAATCAATGATCTAATATAATACTAAATTTCCTTCTAAGAATCTATCATACAAATCATGAATGGATTCTTTAAGGATTCGAACATTGAAATCAGTCGTACACAAAATCCTAAAGTGACTCGAATAACGCTACAAGAGTAATGCAATAAGAACATTTATATATAGGAAGTACCAGCGGCGTATCCACCATGTTCTTATGGTATTACACTTGTTTCGTTATCGTAATCACAACTAACCACATAAACACATAATCGTCACTTGTCACTTGTTGTCAACTTGTCTCATATATACGCATTAAAGTACGGAGAATCCAATCAAGGACTATCAATTAGTACCTTAAACATTCCAACATATCTAACTATAAAGATAGGTAGACGTAATAGGAAATAAGCCATGTCACATTGTCTTGTCAATTTGTATCATATATATGTATTAAAGTACACAGAATCCATTCAAGGACTACCAATTAGTACCTTAAACATTCCACACATATCTAACTATAAAGATAGGTAGATGTAATAGGAAATAAGCCTTGTCACATTGTCTTGTCAACTTGTATCATAAAATCATAATCCTAATGGTGACTTGGATAAGGCTACGAAGGGTAATACAATAAGCACACTTATATATAGGAAGTACCAGCGGCGTATCCACCATGTTCTTATTATATTACTCTAGTTTCGTTATCTAAATCACCAACAATTCTACACATAAACCAATTGTTCATCGTTCATTGTTCATCGTTCATTGTTCATTGTTCATCGTTCATTGTTCATCGTTCATCGTTCATTGTTCATCGTTCATTGTTCATTGTTCATCGTTCATCGTTCATTGTTCCTCGTAAATACTTCTTAGAAATCCTACTATAAAGATAGAAAGATTTAAGGGCGTACTTCAGACATCCTTTGAGAATCTAACTATGAAGATAGAAAGATTTTACAAGGTTATAGGCCCTAAAAGACCTCTTTAAATATCATACCATCAATCGTCATGTTGCATAATCGGAAATCACACATAAAAAGCACTTAGTAAACATATACATGCCATACATTTAAGAAAAATTGATTACACATATGAATCACCCCAAAAGCATTTGTAAACATAAAAGAGGGGAGCGATGTACTCGCCTGGGATAACGTATAGATCTTGTTCAAATGATATAACAAAGCTCAAAGGATCAAGAGTTCAAGTGTTGAAGTGGTTCCTAGTGTATCAGATAAATATAATGTTAGTGTCGAAACTTGAAAACGAGAAATCGGATAGAATGAAGGATATAAACCAAACAAGAGTTGGATCTTGTATAATTTGTAACTAGAGGTTCGGATGGTTAAGTATGTCCTATGACAAGTCTAATATGCCAAAATTTGTTTATATAAGTTATATAATCAGTTTAGATGTCGAATCGATGTTCATATATGTTTAAAACTAATTTATGTGTAAAAAAAGGCATTTTCGGCATTTTTAAGGAATACATAGTCGACTTGTCTTTTGACTAACGAAACGATATGACCATAAGGTATAATCTCAGAGGGTTATTCCCTATAATATTATGGTCATAATAATGGTTTTGGTCGGATCCTAAAGTTGACCAAATGGGTCAGATTTGAAAGTCAAAGCGGTGGTCAAACCGCTAGGCTTTTTGACTCTAAATAGGCATTTTAACAAAGGCGAATAATTTGACATGTTGCAACATGTCTAAATAAGTTTATAAAAGTATTTTGGCATCAAAACAACCTGTTTTGATACCCGAAAACAGATTCGTTGCAAAATGCGAAATAATCGCATTTTGACCGAAACTTTGACTTGTCAAAATAACAAGAAATGGTGAGAATCAGTAGGCATGCTTTTTAGGGATCATAACCACCTTGATTACCATCAAATTGCAAGTTTCAATTGAGCTATATCTTGATCAATTCATGATCAAAACTAAAAGTCAAACAGAAAGTCAAACTATTTGATTTTTAGTTCATGTAAGCTATAATAATTGAACAAGACATGAAGGAACACTTACAAACACAAAGGATTGATCAAAGATCACCAGAGAAAGCTCCAAGGTGGTTGCAATTCGGATCTATAGCTGATTTGAGAGTAAATTGAGTTGTTGCAAAGGTTTGAGAATGAAGAACATGGTGCTATTTATAGATTTCTTGGATAAACAAGGTCAAGACACATGTCCATGACTCATTACTGATGTTGGATTAGTGTCAAATAGGTGTCAAATGCAGAGAGAAGTGGCAAATTCGCGAGCTTGGTGGCCAAGAAATGAGCTGTGCAGCTGCCAGCTGTTTTCAGCTGAAAACTGGTAACCCTCGCGCCACACGCCAGGTCCAGTTGTTGCTGGCGCGCCACGTGAGGCCCCCCAAAAATAAGAAACTTTCAAAACTGGCAGTTTTAGTCCCTGCAGCCTTTAAACTTGTTTTTCGATGCATTTAACCCCCGTTAATCAAATTTTCAGGCTTTGTAAGGATGTTAAGCATAGGGAACTTGAAATATGCTCAGAATGTCACGGATGTCGGCTCGTTTGGTCGTACGGTTGCGGTTTTTGGTTAATTACGACGAAAATCGTAACAAACGCATGCGTGACTGTAAATGCGTAATGAATGGATTTTTCGCATTCCAATCACCAAAATATAATATTTTAATGATCAAAAAAATTTTTGGATGTCCGTACATGTTTCGAATAGCGATATACGCAAAAAGGCATAGTTGCGAAATTTGCAAAATAGCCCCTGAAGTTACAAAAGTGTGATTTTGCCATACCGAAGCCCTCAAAGCTTATTTCTAAGCTATGTAAAGGATATTTAAGGTATGTTAGGTTTGTGTTCTTGTTCCAGAGCGTACGTCACTGCGAGAATCGGCAGACTTTTGCAGTTTGTTGTAATTAGTCCCTGTGATCAAATAAGCTTGTTTTTGACACATCAAACCCTCCAAAACTTATTTCTAAGTTATGAAAAGGTTATTTAGGGTGTGTTAAGCTTGTATCATTGTCTTGGAGTATACGTCGTGTTAAACGGCCTTCGTTGGCGTACCGGTTTACGGTTCGCTTATAGAAGATGTATAGGAATTTGAAATCGATCAAGGACTGAATATGTGAATTTGTTTTTGAAATAAACTCGTTTTGAATCTGTAATCTCAGGTGTCATAGTTTCCCCAAATTTAGGAAATTTCGTCCCGAAATTTATTCGAAGGAGACCGCGGAGTGTGATTGAAACAATTGGCTGATAACAAGGCTCGAGATTCCAAAGATGCGGAGCATCATTTGGTTTTGGGAATGTTTGGGGGATCCAAAGCGTAATCGTATTTATTCAAAATATCTCAACGTATTCGGAACCTTTAGAACTTTTGAATCTTTAAGGCGTCATCGATTGTGTAAAAATGGCATTATGTTATACTAAGTCTTTAGTGTAAATCCTAGCAACAAAAAGGGGTGTACATTCAAGCCTGGCCCTACATACACGGTTTCTAACGTCCCACGAGGTACATCCCATGTACCATGAGCATCTCATGCATAGGAGATGGGTCAACATACCTATGGTATCAAGATCGTCACCTTTAACACCATAATATACTCCTGGTCGGCTCGAATAGAGTTAATGAATGTACTCATCAATCGTCCATTGCATTCAATAACCAAATAACAAATAGTCACATAATCACATAATGGTCCAAGATAACATAAAACCTTCAAGTGATCCTGGTAACATTCCGAAGAATAACACAATAAGAACACTTATATATAGGAAGTACCATCGGCGTATCCACCGTGGTCTTATTGCGTCATACCCTTCTCATTACCTAATCACTCTAGATTTTATGCCACCATCTTAACAAAGCTTACTATGATTCTCATGTGTCGATCCTCGTAATTAAGTGTGCACCCATAATTATGCGTTTCGTCACATGGTCCACGTAGCTCCTCTTGTTAAGTAAGGGAAACAGATAATAAGATCGAAAAATAACTAAACCAGATAATCATCATCATAACACAATATTGACATCAAACATACATCGTCACAACATAGTAATTATTGAATTTGGGCGTGTTTCATAGTAGAAATGATGACACATACCACAAAATTAGTAGCAAGTATTTCATTCTAGTATAAATATTAATATATGTTTCACACTAACCGAACTGGTAGTATGTATCATATACTAAACGAATATGTATTTGTAAATCGTATGCTAAGTCAACATACGAAGCAACATCGTATTCATGTACTATACATAAAAGGTAACCAAACCATATATGTACCGTCATGAAAACAAAAGTAGAAGTAATAGGCACATAGTATTCGTAGTGTTTGTTTTGCAGCGATTGTACGAATGCTCTAGTGTGCAAATCATAATATGTTATTCTTGCTAGATTTAGTTCCTAATAATAAGAACAGAATCCTCGAAGTGGGTATGTAGTTGTAAATTTCACATAGTGTAATCATATTGAAATTTGTAACTGGAACGCGAATAAATGAAGGAAACTTCTTGATATTCATATTGTCATTACAAACACAGTTGAAATATCGTTCATAGTTTCTAGATAACATAAGGAAAACGTAAAGGTTCAAATGATTATGAGTGCTTGATCATCAGCTTGAACCTCATTGACATTGTACATTTGTCCGTTAGCATTTGCAAGCCTCGGGCAGTTTCGCTTGAAATGCTTTAAATCACCGCAATTGAAACATGCTCTAGCTGGATATCGAGGTCGTGTCTGAGTAAGGATAGCTTGATTTCGGATGCGACAGGTCACAGATAGATGCCCAAAAAGACCCCAGATTGTACACTGGCGGCATAGAGAATTTGTTGGGTGGTGATAGTTGCAACGATTGCACCGAGGATGTTTCCCATGATAAAACCCCCTAACGGGTATGGAGTTAAGTGGGATTGGCGCAGGGATTGCATAATTCCTTGAAGTCTTGTGCTTCTTAGAATTTCTGGAAGATTCACCCGTTGTTTCTTGCGTAGCTCGTTTCTTGTCTCCGTTTCGAAAAAGTTTCCCTTTCCTGACCAGGGAGTTGGTTAGGGTGGCAGCTAATTCTTTAGCCTCCCTAAGTGTCGCAGGTCTGCTGCCAGTGACAATATCTTGGATTGGGTCAGGTAGGCCATCAATGTATTTTTCAATGGCCCGATCCAATGCTGTGACCATAGTGGGGCAAAGTAAGCTCAATTATTCAAACCGGTCAGTGTAGGCACGGTTTTCCCCACTATCCTGTTTGAGATAGTAAAATTCGTTTTCGAGTGCCCTTATTTCGTGTCGTGGGCAGAATTCTTTCATTATAAGATTCCTGAATTCTTCCCCTGTTTGTGCCATAACTACTTCTGCACCTCTGTCCCTCATGATTCCGTTCCACCAAGTGAGTGCTCTCTTTTGGAAAACACTCGAGGCAAACTCTACTTTGCGCTCACTAGTACACTGCACATGGCGGAATGTGCTTTCTATACTATCAAACCATTGTAGGAGCCCAATTGCTCTTTCAGACCCATTAAACTTGAGCGGTTCAGCCGAGTTAAATTGTTTGTAGTTACATGGGTACAAAAATTGTTGTTGTTGTTGTTGTTGTTGTTTTGATTAACTTGAGTCACAATGTCTGGGAGTACAACAACCAAATTCTGGGCAATCATTGCTACCATTTCAGCGTACCAAGTAGCGCCACGGTGACGAGACATCTTGCAGAAATAGCTACAGTAAAAACAAATTGGGTGAGATTTTGTAAGATTGATATAAGTTTAAAACACCATAGTAAATTGAAAATTTGGATTTGGCATTTGTTTAAAAGATCATGTTCTTGTCCTTGGGAAAATTAGTGTTGTAAATTTTGTCTTGAAAATTGCTTGAAAATAAACTTTTGTTATATTTTCGGATAAGAAAATACAAACCAAATTAATGGTTTGTGTTATAAATTCTTTGCCATTTAATATTTTATTATTTTTAAGATAAAAACTTTCAATCTATTTTTAGTTGAGTATTTTTAAAATAAAGAAACTTTTGTGAATTTTATTTGAAAAATCTCATCCAAATGATAAAAAATTTTGAAGGTCAAAAACTTGTATTGGAAAATAGAGTAGGATTGTAAAGTGTCGTGAGATGAAAATGAAATTTGTTTCATGTGTGTTGAATATTGTCGTAACATATTACCGAAGGTAACATGTCGGAGTAATGTCATACAAGTAGTAGTAAATCGTTCGACTGATCAAGGTAAGTGGGTTTTCATAATGTTTCAAGAAGTCATGCTTTACCCTATAAGTGAACACTCACCCTAAGAATTCCCAGGTAAGAGTGACTGGTCCGATAATGTGGATTTGTACGAACACTCTAGCCTTAGACAGAAAACTCGGGGTACAGGCGTTCACCCTTCCAGAGTGCATGAGTTCACATTAATAAACCCAATATTTCGACGAAAATGTTTGAGAGTAAAACATTTTGAGAAATTCTTTTTTTTTATAGCTTGTTTGAGATAAATGAGTCGAGAAATATACTTGACAAAAACTTTTTGAGAAATGTAACACCCCAACCGATGGCGGAAACATCGGGATGAGACGAAAACGAGATTGCTCATTGCTCACAACATTATTAAGTGACAATAATTAATTAAACCATATTTCATTTCATAAGAATTGTCAAATACATCAATGTAACAAAACAAAGAACAATACAACATTTGCAAAGTCATAACAAAATTGATACATCGACATTAAACCTAACGTCTAATTTGTGTGTATCTAGTCCTTGCTATATTGTTTTCATAGCATCATCTCCTTCAACCTGTAACATGTTTTAAAATAATGTCAATGCGAAAGCAAAGGCGAGTACACAAGTTTAGGCATAGCATACATATACGAATAAGTTTAAACAATCCTCATGGCAACCAAATCTATACAAGAGCAATATCAAGGCATGCAATACTAATAATCAAACCCTTAACGCAATCACGATGTTTTAACATGACCTCACGAATAACACGATGGAGGTGGATGCGTGAATTCCTATAGCGCTAAGCATGTCAAACGAAGGCTAAAAATAGTTAATGACTAAAGCATAGCAATACGAATATCCAAGACAAGCATCAAGTATAAGATTCAAGTTTTCATGTATATGGGATTGTTTGTGTGTTTCATAAAGTTTAAGTGTTCGTGATTTTGTATATGGAAACATGTTACACCCGAAAAGTGTTATAAACAAAGTGGGTCGAGTGTACTCACGGTTTTGCTAAGTCTTTTCTACACTTGACAATCCGTGAAGACGTTGGTTCGAGGATGACGCCAAATTATCCTACAAGAGGAAACGAGGCGTATAAGTATAGAGTTTCAACGGGAGATTAGGAGTATTCGAGCATGATAAAAAAATATGTTTGATAAAGTATTATGATACGAAAGTATTCACTAAGATGTAACACTCGTTCTTGACACTATAGTAACTCTTACGAGTTTGGGTGTGATTTCATAGGTTCGGGGCCTATTAGAATCGTGACAAGGAATTACATACTTTAGTGTTAAACTTAATAACTTGATAGGTGATTATAAGTTCATTATCAAGGTTTCGGTTTTAGAATTATAATATAGTTATATATATATCATTATAATCATGTAGGAGGTGGGAGGATGAACCATCCACTTTGTAACCTCTAGTGTCATGTATGTCAAGTATGAGGTGGGAGGTTAAACCATCCACTTTGAACCTCGGATTATGTTCACCACTACACAAGTTACCAATGGTAACAAGGAGGGTACAAGAACTATATACTATACAAGAATGTAAAGACAAGAATGATAAGGTGTCATCTAGATACCAAGTAGCCAAGTATTCAACAACCCGACGAGCACACGAGGACAATCGTCAACGGCTTTGTGGGGTTGTGACACTTTAAGTCTAGCAAACTATCTTGGGATCTTGATGAAAAATCATCAAGTGATGTGTGGTCTCAAGTTAGGATAGCCCAAGCTTCCTTGGTGGACACACATGAACAAGTTTAAGAACTTGCATCACTTGTGAGCTCAATGCTCTTCAAAAAAAAAGTTTAGGGTGTTAAAACAGTCCTTAGTTCATGTTAACAAGCTTGGTTAGGCTTTACTAATCATAAGCTTGATTGTAAGCACAAGAATACAAGTTTGTTGAAGTTAAAACACAAGTTTGATAAAAGTTTAGACAAAACAGAAAGTTTTTGGACATTTTGGGGCATTTTCAGTCTGGATTCTCCATGGAGAAACCTAGGAATTCAACCCAAAGTTTATCCAAGCAAGTAAGAAAAAGAATGGAGTGATTTCATTAAGAAATGAGTGAGTTACACTCACTTTAGTAAGAGGTATACAATCTGCTCGAAAATCTGATGTTGCAAGGATCTTGAGGTGATTTGAGAGTGATTTGAGAGAGATTAAAGTGTAAAAATGCTTGGATTAGAGGTGGGTTTTATAGGGGAAGGATTAGGGTTAGTTAGGTGGGGTTTAAGTGAGTATTAAAGGCCTCAAAAACACAAAAAAAATAAAAAAAAACCGCCCAAAAGGGCTGCTGTCCGCGCTTGTTGCCTTTCATCTCGACAGGGAACAAAGCATATAAGGCTTTTGTTCCCGGGTTACTTCAGATTGATGGCGAGTGGCGGAGTGGTTAAGGCGCTTGCATGTTGAACCGGAGGTCCCGGGTTCGAGTCCCGCGGATCCGGTTTTGTTTGATTATTATTATTTTCTTTTTATTTTTAATCAAAAACTCAATAATTCAGTTTCACAATTGGCAGGAAAGGCCCTTGAAGTTCAAGAATCCAATAATTACACTTTAAACCTTGGACTTATTAACATTTAAATTCAAAATGTTATATATATATATATATATATATTAGCATTTTAATTTTTTTGTAAAAAGAAATTAATTAATTTTATTAACTAATTTAATTAATTAATTTATTTAATTAATTAATTAATTTAATTAATTAACTTAATACATGAATAGGTAATTATATTTTCGTAACGAATTTAGTTTAACGATTACAAGTTTCACGTTTAAGTCTCGATTACGCATACATACCATGTTTGCAAGTTACGTTTACGATTGAGAGTACCACGAATATGTTTACATGTTTAAAGTATGAACAAGTATAAGTATAACATGACTATGATTAACATAATATGGGTAAAATACGTGTTTCTCATTACAATCCAAGTCTCGGTTTACAACATTTACAACGAAAGACGAATACAAGATACAACGCTTACTAAAAATAGAAGTACGATACAAGGTTTCCAAATACAGAAAGTATAGAAACGCGGAGCGTTACAAGAAAGTATTTCGATAAACCTTTTGATAAATTGTTTAAGATAATTAGATTGAGAAATATTTTGTTGAGTGCGTTTGAGTAAACATTTTTGAGAAACCTTTTTGATAAAAACACTTGAGAGGAATACGTCGAGAAATATTTTTGACGAAAAAGTTTGTGAAAATATTTGAGAAATACTTCGTTGAAAATGTTTTGAAAGAAAAACATTTTGGGAAATTCCTTAAGGCGTAATGCCAAACGATTTAAGATAAACCATCTAAGGATAGATGATTTGTGAATCATAGAGTAGTTGTGGCACGAGTAAGGATGAGGATTAGGATAGAAATCCTAAGTCTACTCATGTTCGGGTCCCTAGAAGGGTTATAGACTAGGGTAAAGGCAATCTAATAACCTAATTCCCTATAACCAGTGCTCTGATACCAGTCTGTAACACCCCAATCGCTTAATTCAACAAGACGCGGCGGAAATATCAGGGAGTCACGTTACAAATTGCTCAGCCGCAATTGGTACTAAATTGTTTCATTATTATTACATTGTTTTACAATACAAAGAATACATGTAATTGTCTTCTGTTTAAAAAAAGTCTAAAGCCCGGATGCATTCCTATGTGTAGCATGCTTGAATAATCGTCAACCTGAAACATATGTGAAAAAGAGACGTCAACAAACAATGTTGGCGAGCACATAGTTTTGTTGGCCAAATAAATGGCAAAAGGTTTTGTATTGCAATACTTTGACAACTACGAGAATGGTCAATTGTAAATCGACTCGTTTTAGCAAAGGAATGGCGAAAAGTTAGCTTTGCAATACATTAAATTGATTATAAAACTTGTGACAAAAGAGTTTTGTATATGGCATTATGATCATTACTAAATAATTTTCATGCCTTTGAAATATTGTACTTTGTTCTTTGTGACCATATTGAAATCGTCCATAAACTTGTAAGTATGTTATTAAAATCCAGTCAAGGATTTCGATAACTATACTGTAATTAGTCATAACTCGTGTGAGTATTAATTGAAATCAATCAATGATCTAATATAATACTAAATTTCCTTCTAAGAATATATCATACAAATCATGAAAGGATTCTTTAAGGATTCGAACATTGAAATCAGTCGTACACAAAATCCTAAAGTGACTCGAATAACGCTACAAGAGTAATGCAATAAGAACACTTATATATAGGAAGTACCAGCGGCGTATCCACCATGTTCTTATGGTAATACACTTGTTTCGTTATCCTAATCACAACTAACCACATAAACACATAATCGTCACTTGTCACTTGTCTTGTCAACTTGTCTCACATATACGCATTAAAGTACGGAGAATCCAATCAAGGACTACCAATTAGTACCTTAAACATTCCAACATATCTAACTATAAAGATAGATAGACGTAATAGGAAATAAGCCTTGTCACATTGTCTGGTCAATTTGTATCATATATACGTATTAAAGTACACAGAATCCAATCAAGGACTACCAATTAGTACCTTAAACATTCCACACATATCTAACTATAAAGATAGGTAGATGTAATAGGAAATAAGCCTTGTCACATTGTCTTGTCAACTTGTATCATAAAATCATAATCCTAATGGGGATTTGGATAAGGCTACGAAGGGTAATACAATAAGCACACTTATATATAGGAAGTACCAGCGGCGTATCCACCATGTTCTTATTATATTACTCTAGTTTCGTTATCTAAATCACCAACAATTCTACACATAAACCAATTGTTCATTGTTCATCGTTCATTGTTCATTGTTCATTGTTCATCGTTCATTGTTTATCGTTCATTGTTCATCGTTCATTGTTCATCGTTCATCGTTCATTGTTCATCGTTCATTGTTCATTGTTCAGCGTTCATTGTTCATCGTTCATCGTTCATTGTTCCTCATAAAGTACTTCTTAGAAATCTTACTATAAAGATAGAAAGATTTAAGGGCGTACTTCAGACATCCTTTGAGAATCTAACTATGAAGATAGAAAGATTTTACAAGGATATAGGCCCTAAAAGACCTCTTTAAATATCATACCATCAATCGTCATGTTGCATAATCGGAAATAACACACAAAAAGCACTTAGTAAACATAAACATGCCATACATTTAAGAAAAAATGATTACACATATGAATCACCCCAAAAGCATTTGTAAACATAAAAGAGGGGAGCGATGTACTCGCCTGGGATAACGTATAGATCTTGTTCAAATGATATCACAAAGCTCAAAGGATCAAGAGTTCAAGTGTTGAAGTGGTTCCTAGTGTATCGGATAAATATAATGTTAGTGTCGAAACTTGAAAACGAGAAATTGGATAGAATGAAAGATATAAACCAAACAAGAGCTAGATCTTGTATAATATGGTTCATATTACCTAACATTCTGATTTGGAAGCATTTCAAAAGGTTTTTGCTTTACGGCTCGCTATAGTGGTTTACGCCACTTTAACGGGTCATAAACGTAACTAGGGGTTCAGATGGTTAAGTATGTCCTATGACAAGTCTAATATGCCAAAATTTGTTTATATAAGTTATATAATCAGTTTAGATGTCGAAACGATGTTCATATATGTTTAAAACTAATTTATGTGTAAAAAGGGCATTTTCGGCATTTTTAAGGAATACATAGTCGACTTGTCATTTGACTAACGAAACGATATGACCATAAGGTATAATCTCAGAGGGTTTATTTCCTTTAATATTACGGTCATAATAATGGTTTTGGTCGGATCCTAAAGTTGACCAAATGGGTCAGATTTGAAAGTCAAAGCGGTGGTCAAACCGCTAGGCTTTTTGACTCTAAATAGGCATTTTAACAAAGGAGAATAATTTGACATGTTGCGACATGTGTAAATAAGTTTATAAAAGTATTTTGGCATCAAAACAACCTGTTTTGATACCCAAAAACACATCCGTTGCAAAATGCGCAATAATCGCATTTTGACCGAAACTTCGACTTGTCAAAATAACAAGAAATGATGGGAATCAGTAGGCATGATTTTTAGGGATCATAACAACCTTGATTACCATCATATTGCAAGTTTCAGTTGAGCTATATCTTGATCAATTCAAGATCAAAACTAAAAGTAAAACAGAAAGTCAAATTGTTTGATTTTTAGTTCATGTAAGCTATAATAATTGAACAAGACATGAAGGAACACTTACAAACACAACGGATTGATCAAAGATCACCAGAGAAAGCTCCAAGGTGGTTTCAATTCGGATCTATAGCTGATTTGAGAGTAAATTGACTTGTTGCAAAGGTTTGAAAATGAAGAACATGGTGCTATTTATAGATCTCTTGGATAAACAAGGTCAAGACACATGTCCATACTCATTACTGATGTTGGATTAGTGTCAAATAGGTGTCAAATGTAGAGAGAAGTGGCAAATTCGCGAGCTTGGTGGCCAAGAAATGAGCTGTGCAGCTGCCAGCTGTTTTCAGCTGAAAACTGGTAACCCTCACACCACGCGCCAGGTCCAGTTGTTGCTGGCGCGCCACGTGAGGCCCCCCAAAAATAAGAAACTTTCAAAACTGGCAGTTTTAGTCCCTGCAGCCTTTAAACTTGTTTTTCGATGCATTTAGCTTTGTAACGATGTTAAGCATAGGGGACTTGAAATATGCTCAGAAATGTCACGGATGTCGGCTCGTTTGGTCGTACGGTTGCGGTTTTCGGTTAATTACGACGAAAATCGTAACGAACCCGTGCGTGACCGTAAATGCGTAACAGATGGATTTTTCGCATTCCAATCACCAAAATATAATATTTTAATGATCACAAAAATTTTTGGATGTCCGTACATGTTCCGGATAGCGATATACGCAAAAAAGGCAAAGTTTCACGAAATTTGCAAAATAGCCCCTGAAGTTACAAAAGTGTGATTTTGCCATACCGAAGCCCTCAAAGCTTATTTCTAAGTTATGTAAAGGATATTTAAGGTATGTTAGGTTTGTTTTCTTGTTCCAGAGCGTACGTCGCTGCGAGAATCGGCTGACTTTCGCAGTTTGTCGTAATTAGTCCATGTGATCAAATAAGCTTGTTTTTGACACATCAAATGTAACATCCGTCAAAAATCGGATTTTACCAAACCCGCTTCGTTTATTAACCGAACAATCAGTTAAAAATTTCGTTACGTATTTAATGCTCAAAGTAATTTTAAACGATACATAATTAATAAGTATATTGGAATATAAAAGTTATATTTGAAAAAGTATTAAAAATAGTGGTTTAAAAATAAAACAAGGCTGCCGGGTTTCGAACCCGGGTCAGCCGGGTCAAACTGGTCAACAACGATTTAACTCTCATCCATCAAACCACTCCGCCACTTGTGTTTCTTGTTCATTATTAGAAACAATTAATTCAAATATCACAATCTCGATTTCAAATCGACGCGCCCAAATCGCAGTCGTCGGAAATCCCGACGATTTAGCCTTTCACTGACGGTTTCTTGTGTCTTAACGCGTATAATAACTATTGTATCGGTTATAACCGATGTCCAGTCCGCGACATCAGTCATAACCGCCGGAAAAATTATTGACCGTCGAATCAAGACGGTAATCGGACTAAATTCATCGATGTTCTTCCCTATAAATACACCCACAAGCCTCTGTTAACCTTTTCGCTCACAATCGCACCTTTTCTTGACGCACTTTCACTTGCCGGAAACTTTCTGCAACTCGCCGGAAAATCGGGACTTCCATCTACACGGTAATTACTTCGATTTTTCTGTTTCATTCCATTATTGGGCAACATTCTAATATCAATCCCCCACCCAGAATCCTTTCCAGACGACGTTGCCGGATTATCTGTTTTCGCCGGAAAACTTCTGAAATTTCAGAAACCTGCTGTTAACCGGTATGATCATTTCAACTTACTGATAATCGTTACCCAGTGGTTCCATTTCACATCTAATCCCTCCAAATTGTTGACTAATCCTATCAGCCGAAGCTCACCATGTCACACCCCGACCCGCAGCGGAAAAGGTGATCGGGGTATGATTGGGTTATCATCAAAGCTCATGACATTTATTAAGCGTTTCATAGTCATTAATACAAATTAAATGGAAATTTACAATAAATGTTACAACATGATCTAACTAACAATCTAAACTTCTTTGTTCTCTTCTAAGGCATATCCTATGTTTTCCTTGCTTCAACCTGTTCACCTGTATCATGTGTAAAAGGGTTTTTGGATCAACATAATGTTGGCGAGTGAATCCTATGGAAAACATTTGAACAAATTTATTTAAATTGATTATGAAATAGGTGCACAACCAAACACGAGTAAAGTTAGATGTAACTTAAACAACAATCATAAGATATTAAATGAAACACTCATGAACAATAATGGAACAATTAGAGGCACGCGATGCTCAACTCGTCTCTCACGAGGAACTGAGGGGCCTGATGAATAAATTGCATAAACATGATAATATGAATGACACAACTACAAACAATATAAACTCAATGATACACACATGAACAATAATGAATTTGATTTGAAGCACGCGATGTTCTACTCGTCTCCCACGAGGAACTGATGGGCTTAATGTAGGAGTTTCATATAATTTGACAAAAGGAAATAAGTAAATCACAACAATAAAAACAATCTAAGTTTAGGTCATGATGTGGTATGGCACAAGTTTAAATAAATAAATTAATTATTTTCATAACACATGACACACCCCAAAACGTGTAATTTAAAAGGGGGAGTTGTAGATTCACTCACAGTGGGTGCGTTCGGTTGATGATGTTGAATGCACGCGAAGTGGTTTTAACCACGAGTGAGTTTAACCTAGAATAATCGCATTATGGTTTGGTAAGTAAACGGATTTTATTAATCTATTTTAGTAGAATTGTTGGGTGTATTTTTGTGAGTTTGAGACTATTTTCTAACCTTAAAAATGTTATTTTTAAGTATTTTTAATTGATTTTTAATTAAAATAATTAAATAAAAATAATAAAAAAATTGATTTTTTTTCTGACCGTTGACCAGCCTGTTGACCGTTGACCTGACCGTTGACCGGTTCGAATGCGGAACACAAGTGCGCTGAGTGAGGCTCGAACCCGAGACCTCCCGTACGCGTGCACGCAGCTCTACCAACTGAGCTACGTGTCTAACCCGTTATAAATCTGATTTTAATTATATATATATATTAATTAGTTTAAACCGAAAATCATTTTATTTTAAAAACAGTTTTAAGCGAATCGGACATACACTCCACAGGTCTCGAACCCGGGACCTGTGGTTTAATCTAACACACAGTCCACCGCTGGACTGTGTGTTTAACATGTTATATAATTCGATTTTTATTATACTTAAATACAAATTATTTGTTTCCTTTTCTGCCTTATTTAAAAAGACTAGATAATTGTCCGAGTCGGTGCAGAAGACCGGACTCGAACTCGTGACCTGTGATATAAACAAACACACAGTCCACCGCTGGACTGTGTGTCTAACTTGGTTATTATTCCGGTTATCAATATACTTAACATATACCAGTGGCGACTCCGGTTCAGTTTAACAAAAAATGATTTTTATTAAGGCAGCGTGTGTGAGACGGGATTCGAACTCGAGACCTTTGCGTTTTATGTGCACACAGTCCACCGCTGGACTGTGTGTCTAACCCGAGTAATATCCTGATTTTAATTATACCTATACGTTATAACGGTCATCGTCTTCCTCGTCAAGTTAGAACCAGAAATCGGAAATCGACTGGTTCAAAGTCTTAATCGGTTTCTTAGCGTCTTACAGTTCATTAAGGTGAGATATGAGTGAAAAGAAAAAGAATTTAGGCGAAGAGGTATACCGACTGGACTCTCTGTTTTCCGGCAGAAACTCCGGCGACAGCAATCACTTCCGGCGACGTGTTCCTTGTAGCAGCGAGGCTCCAGGAAGCTTACAAAGGGTGTGGGTATCTCCGGTATAAGTTCAGAGGCTCAGTGAGGTTCAGAAATGAGGAAACCGGTTTTCCGGCGATGAGCAGAGAAATTCCGGCGAGTGGAATTACGCCGAGAAAAGGTGTGGTTTTGAGCGAAAAGGTTTGCAGTGGGTTGTGGGTGAATTTATAGTGCAAATCGTCAAAGCACTTGGTCTGATTTCCGACTGTATTCATCGATTTAAATTTTCCGGCGGTTATGGTTTGGTCGCGGACTTCAAACATCGGTTATAACCGATGTCTTAATACTAGTTTACGTTATAACTGAAAGTGGTGTTAAAAGTTCGCGAGATTACCGGGATTCCGACGACTGAACTATTGGGCGCCGGTTTTGAATTCGTAACGTCATTATATCAATTAAATGATTTCAATATATAACAAACAAAATCCGTGGCGCAGTGGTTTGTGTGTGTGAGTTAAGTCTGTTTGTTGAGTGGTTCGGTACTGACCCGGGTTCGAAACCCGGCTCGAACATTTTATTTTTATGTTGCGATTTTCAACAGTTTTTCAAAAACTAAATATATATTCTTGTATAATAATTGATTATGTATCGTTTAAAATTATTTCGGGCATTTAATTCGCAACGAAAATTTTGACTGACTGTTCGGTTGATAAACGGAGCGGGTTTGGTAAATCCGTTTTTGACGGATGTTACACACCAAAACAGAGCCGACGATCTTGCCGGACTTCTGAAGAAAGACGAACAGTTCGGTACAATCAATCCTCAAACCTTTTTCTGTTTCTTACATTACGATGGCTCATAATGTCCGTTAAGTTAATTTAACAAATAACAGTCAGTTAATCGATGTCTGTGTTTTGAAAGAAGAAGATGAAGTTGGGTATGTTATAAGATTAATTAAAATCGATATTATGAACGAGTTAGACACACAGTCCAGCGGTGGACTGTGTGCAAACAATATGCATGACGTCTCGAGTTCGATCCTGGTCACACACATTCGCTGTAATAAAATGCCTTTTTTATTTTAAACTGAACCGGGTTAACTCAGTAAGATGTTAAATATAATAATAACCAGAATATTTACCAAGTTAGACACACAGTCCAGCGGTGGATTGTGTGTCAAACTAGGACTGTGTGTCAAACTAAACCACAGGTCCCGGGTTCGAGACCTGTGGTGAGCACCGAGTCATGCAATTAAATCGTTTTTAAATAAATGATTTTCGGATTAATCTAATTAGTATATAAATATAATTAAAAACAGAAATATTTCGGGTTAGACACGTAGCTCAGTTGGTAGAGCTGCGTGCATGCGTACGGGAGGTCTCGGGTTTGAGTCATGCCCGACGCATACATACACACAATAAACCGGTCAACAAGTCAACGGTCAACGGTCAACAAGTCAATGGTCAAACAGTCAAAAATCAACATTTTTTTATTTCTTTTATCTATTTATTTAAATTAAAAATACTTAAAAATAACATTTTTAAAGTTAGAAAATAGCCTTAAACTCACAAAAATATATCCAATAATCCTACTAAAATTGATTAATAAAATCCGCTTATTTACAAACCATTATGTTATTATCTAGGTTAGTTTCACTCGTGGTTAAATCCAACTCCGTGCGCATTCAACATCATCAACCGAACGCACCCACTGTGAGTGAATCTTACAACTCCCCTTTTTAATTACACGTTTTGGGGTGTATCATGTGACACTAAAACAAATTTGTTATTCAAACTCGTGCCATACCATATTATGATTTAAACTTAGAATGTAAATATTGTTTGTAGTTATGTATTACATATTGTCAAGTTGTATGCAAATTATTCATTAGGCCCATCAGTTCCTCGTGGGAGACGAGTTGAGCAACGCGTGCCTCAAAACAATCTATTATTGTATGCGTGTGCATTATTTAATATTAAGTGTTTTGTGTATAAGTTTACATCTATATTTACTCATATGTGGTTATGCACTTTATTTATAATCAATTCACAATAAACTTGTTCAAATGTTTTTCATAGGATTCACTCGCCAACTTTTTGTTGATCCAAAAACCATTTTTACACATGATACAGGTGAACAGGATGAAGCAAGGAAAACATAGGAAATGCCTTAGAAGATAGTAATGAAGTCTAGAATGATGTGTAGAACATGATGTAATTATGATTGTATGTTTCCCTCCAAATTGTTGACTAATCCTATCAGCCGAAGCTCACCATGTCACACCCCGACCCGCAGCGGAAAAGGTGATCGGGGTATGATTGGGTTATCATCAAAGCTCATGACATTTATTAAGCGTTTCATATTCATTAATACAAATTAAATGGAAATTTACAATAAATGTTACAACATGATCTAACTAACAATCTAAACTTCTTTGTTCTCTTCTAAGGCATATCCTATGTTTTCCTTGCTTCAACCTGTTCACCTGTATCATGTGTAAAAGGGTTTTTGGATCAACATAATGTTGGCGAGTGAATCCTATGGAAAACATTTGAACAAATTTATTTAAATTGATTATGAAATAGGTGCACAACCAAACACGAGTAAAGTTAGATGTAACTTAAACAACAATCATAAGATATTAAATGAAACACTCATGAACAATAATGGAACAATTAGAGGCACGCGATGCTCAACTCGTCTCTCACGAGGAACTGAGGGGCCTGATGAATAAATTGCATAAACATGATAATATGAATGACACAACTACAAACAATATAAACTCAATGATACACACATGAACAATAATGAATTTGATTTGAAGCACGCGATGTTCTACTCGTCTCCCACGAGGAACTGATGGGCTTAATGTAGGAGTTTCATATAATTTGACAAAAGGAAATAAGTAAATCACAACAATAAAAACAATCTAAGTTTAGGTCATGATGTGGTATGGCACAAGTTTAAATAAATAAATTAATTATTTTCATAACACATGACACACCCCAAAACGTGTAATTTAAAAGGGGGAGTTGTAAGATTCACTCACAGTGGGTGCGTTCGGTTGATGATGTTGAATGCACGCGAAGTGGTTTTAACCACGAGTGAGTTTAACCTAGAATAATCGCATTATGGTTTGGTAAGTAAACGGATTTTATTAATCTATTTTAGTAGGATTGTTGGGTGTATTTTTGTGAGTTTGAGACTATTTTCTAACCTTAAAAATGTTATTTTTAAGTATTTTTAATTGATTTTTAATTAAAATAATTAAATAAAAATAATAAAAAAATTGATTTTTTTTCTGACCGTTGACCAGCCTGTTGACCGTTGACCTGACCGTTGACCGGTTCGAATGCGGAACACAAGTGCGCTGAGTGAGGCTCGAACCCGAGACCTCCCGTACGCGTGCACGCAGCTCTACCAACTGAGCTACGTGTCTAACCCGTTATAAATCTGATTTTAATTATATATATATATTAATTAGTTTAAACCGAAAATCATTTTATTTTAAAAACAGTTTTAAGCGAATCGGACATACACTCCACAGGTCTCGAACCCGGGACCTGTGGTTTAATCTAACACACAGTCCACCGCTGGACTGTGTGTTTAACATGTTATATAATTCGATTTTTATTATACTTAAATACAAATTATTTGTTTCCTTTTCTGCCTTATTTAAAAAGACTAGATAATTGTCCGAGTCGGTGCAGAAGACCGGACTCGAACTCGTGACCTGTGATATAAACAAACACACAGTCCACCGCTGGACTGTGTGTCTAACTTGGTTATTATTCCGGTTATCAATATACTTAACATATACCAGTGGCGACTCCGGTTCAGTTTAACAAAAAATGATTTTTATTAAGGCAGCGTGTGTGAGACGGGATTCGAACTCGAGACCTTTGCGTTTTATGTGCACACAGTCCACCGCTGGACTGTGTGTCTAACCCGAGTAATATCCTGATTTTAATTATACCTATACGTTATAACGGTCATCGTCTTCCTCGTCAAGTTAGAACCAGAAATCGGAAATCGACTGGTTCAAAGTCTTAATCGGTTTCTTAGCGTCTTACAGTTCATTAAGGTGAGATATGAGTGAAAAGAAAAAGAATTTAGGCGAAGAGGTATACCGACTGGACTCTCTGTTTTCCGGCAGAAACTCCGGCGACAGCAATCACTTCCGGCGACGTGTTCCTTGTAGCAGCGAGGCTCCAGGAAGCTTACAAAGGGTGTGGGTATCTCCGGTATAAGTTCAGAGGCTCAGTGAGGTTCAGAAATGAGGAAACCGGTTTTCCGGCGATGAGCAGAGAAATTCCGGCGAGTGGAATTACGCCGAGAAAAGGTGTGGTTTTGAGCGAAAAGGTTTGCAGTGGGTTGTGGGTGAATTTATAGTGCAAATCGTCAAAGCACTTGGTCTGATTTCCGACTGTATTCATCGATTTAAATTTTCCGGCGGTTATGGTTTGGTCGCGGACTTCAAACATCGGTTATAACCGATGTCTTAATACTAGTTTACGTTATAACTGAAAGTGGTGTTAAAAGTTCGCGAGATTACCGGGATTCCGACGACTGAACTATTGGGCGCCGGTTTTGAATTCGTAACGTCATTATATCAATTAAATGATTTCAATATATAACAAACAAAATCCGTGGCGCAGTGGTTTGTGTGTGTGAGTTAAGTCTGTTTGTTGAGTGGTTCGGTACTGACCCAGGTTCGAAACCCGGCTCGAACATTTTATTTTTATGTTGCGATTTTCAACAGTTTTTCAAAAACTAAATATATATTCTTGTATAATAATTGATTATGTATCGTTTAAAATTATTTCGGGCATTTAATTCGCAACGAAAATTTTGACTGACTGTTCGGTTGATAAACGGAGAGGGTTTGGTAAATCCGTTTTTGACGGATGTTACACACCAAAACAGAGCCGACGATCTTGCCGGACTTCTGAAGAAAGACGAACAGTTCGGTACAATCAATCCTCAAACCTTTTTCTGTTTCTTACATTACGATGGCTCATAATGTCCGTTAAGTTAATTTAACAAATAACAGTCAGTTAATCGATGTCTGTGTTTTGAAAGAAGAAGATGAAGTTGGGTATGTTATAAGATTAATTAAAATCGATATTATGAACGAGTTAGACACACAGTCCAGCGGTGGACTGTGTGCAAACAATATGCATGACGTCTCGAGTTCGATCCTGGTCACACACATTCGCTGTAATAAAATGCCTTTTTTTATTTAAACTGAACCGGGTTAACTCAGTAAGATGTTAAATATAATAATAACCAGAATATTTACCAAGTTAGACACACAGTCCAGCGGTGGATTGTGTGTCAAACTAGGACTGTGTGTCAAACTAAACCACAGGTCCCAGGTTCGAGACCTGTGGTGAGCACCGAGTCATGCAATTAAATCGTTTTTAAATAAATGATTTTCGGATTAATCTAATTAGTATATAAATATAATTAAAAACAGAAATATTTCGGGTTAGACACGTAGCTCAGTTGGTAGAGCTGCGTGCATGCGTACGGGAGGTCTCGGGTTTGAGTCATGCCCGACGCATACATACACACAATAAACCGGTCAACAAGTCAACGGTCAACGGTCAACAAGTCAATGGTCAAACAGTCAAAAATCAACATTTTTTTATTTCTTTTATCTATTTATTTAAATTAAAAATACTTAAAAATAACATTTTTAAAGTTAGAAAATAGCCTTAAACTCACAAAAATATATCCAATAATCCTACTAAAATTGATTAATAAAATCTGCTTATTTACAAACCATTATGTTATTATCTAGGTTAGTTTCACTCGTGGTTAAATCCAACTCCGTGCGCATTCAACATCATCAACCGAACGCACCCACTGTGAGTGAATCTTACAACTCCCCTTTTTAATTACACGTTTTGGGGTGTATCATGTGACACTAAAACAAATTTGTTATTCAAACTCGTGCCATACCATATTATGATTTAAACTTAGAATGTAAATATTGTTTGTAGTTATGTATTACATATTGTCAAGTTGTATGCAAATTATTCATTAGGCCCATCAGTTCCTCGTGGGAGACGAGTTGAGCAACGCGTGCCTCAAAACAATCTATTATTGTATGTGTGTGCATTATTTAATATTAAGTGTTTTGTGTATAAGTTTACATCTATATTTACTCATATGTGGTTATGCACTTTATTTATAATCAATTCACAATAAACTTGTTCAAATGTTTTTCATAGGATTCACTCGCCAACTTTTTGTTGATCCAAAAACCCTTTTACACATGATACAGGTGAACAGGATGAAGCAAGGAAAACATAGGAAATGCCTTAGAAGAAAACCAAGAAGCTTAGACTGATGTTTAGGTCATTGATGTAATTATGATTGTAAATTTCCATTAAATTGTATTAATGAATATGAAACGTTAAAATAAATGTCATGAGCTTTGATGATAACCCAATCATGCCCCGATCACCTTTTCCGCTGCGGGTCGGGGTGTGACAGATTGGTATCAGAGCCATGACTATAGGGATATAGGATAGGTTATTAGACCCTTAGAGCCTAAACTATAGTCTGCCTAAATTTTAATTGATTAGGTGGTTACATACAAACTTGTGATATTTATTTGTTTCATATTTGTTTATACTTACAGTCAAACATACATACTTATATACATATTCATTATACATATATCAATGTTCATATATTCAATTCATTTTCGTACTCTCATTATTCAAAGATTTTGTTGCAATTTTCAAATCTCATCAAAGTAAGTTCTGCGACGGGCATGTAGTAGCTGGAAGGGTACAAGTACCGGTAGTCGGAACGTCCTGTCTAGGTTGGCATTCGTATAAATCCAATATAACGGACCAGTTTGCCTACCTGGGGACTAACGATGAGAGTACGAAGGACCTATTAGGCCAAAGCATGCCACACCAAACGTCGTTCGAACTAACCCCACTTTGAGGTGTCACCGTGTCCACACCAGGACACATTCCGAATATCATACGTTACATACATATTTCTCGATTTTCTCCGGGTTTAGTGTACGAAACCAGGCTAACACGTGCGAACCATATGAAAAACCCGGTAATCATGGGGGCCCACATGATTACGAAGGTGAAGTATGGCGCCATGCAAGGCCCAATTACGAGCAAAGCCCAAGACATCCTATGGATGTATTAGATTTATTATTTTATGTCTTATAAATGTTCATTCCTAAATACGACCCATGATCCCAAAAACATCCAACTCATACTCTTGATATGTATTCCTTGTAGATGTCTTCTAGCCTCGCTCGTAGGAAGATGAGAGCAGGAAAAGCCCGCGAGCGCATGGCTGCCCTAATCGCTCAACAAATGGCTACCGTAATACCCAACTTTGTAATTCAAGTCCAACAAGCCCTTAGCACTAATCCCGTCAACCAAGAAGATCAAAATGATATCAACCCTCCCCAAATACCACCAAATGCACCTACAAGCATTTCAAATCATGCGACCCTCCAAAATACGAAGGGACTGAAGGTGTCACCGTTCTCCTCCATTGGTTTGAAGAAATGGAGAACACTTTTCTAAATTGCGATTGCCCCATGATTGCAAAGTGCGATATGCTACTAGTCGTTTATTTGGAATAGCACTTACTTGGTGGAATACAGAGAAGGCCAAACGAGGTGTTGAAGAAGCTATGACTTTAACTTGGGATGAATTGAAGAAAATCATGACCAGACGGTTTTGCCCGAGGAGCGAAATCAAGAAATTAGAAGATGAGTTCTATTCGTTGAAACAAAAGGAAGGCGACCACACCACATACAACAAAAGATTCCTCGAGTTAAATCAAATGGTTCCCAACTTGTTCACTCCTCTTTACCATTTGATCGAGCACTACATTCGCGGTCTTCCATCAAAGATTCAGGACTCTGTAATAAGTACCACGCCTGCACCTTTGGAAGCAGCAATGGAGTTAGCTACAGAGCTCACCGAGAACCGCATCCGGAATAAAGACTTCAAGGAGGAGAAGAAGAAGGATAAAGCATCAACTGAAACTTCAAACTCCACCCAAACCGAATCCCTTTCTCAACCCATTTTTAAGAGAAAACGAGATGGGCAACTTTCGCTGTCACCCAACGTAATCAACCAATTTCACAAGCCATACCCATCCAAGCTATCCCAATCACGCAAATAGCACCCAACTCAACTTACCCTAATAAGAAACCATACCTTGGACCTCACCCTCGATGTAACACCTGTTTTTATCACCATCCATCTACCTTACCTTGTCGACTATGTGCGAATTGTGGACGGTATGGTCATTTGAGCAAGGTTTGCCGCACCTCTCAAAACCAAATCTCTCCCCCTACTCAAAACATGATCCAAACCTATTAACAACCCCAATACCCCATGTTCCCATATGTTCGAACTTGTTTCAATTGTGGCGACCCTACCCACTTTAGAAACACGTGCCCTCGATTGGTTAACATCATAAACGCCGAAGCTCAAGCAAACCCAGTTAACCAATCAAATCAAGAAAACCCAACCATTAGGCCACCAGCAAGAGGAAGAGTTTTCAACATCAACGCCAATCCTGTTGAAGATAATGGCGGCCCAAACGAAACCACCCAGCTAGTCCCCTTCACCAAAAATCAAGATTCAACTCCAACCGCTTAGTTTTATGTTTTTCTTTATGTTATCTCAAGCTTTGGTTGATTATGTTTGTTTATGTTTTAGAGTCACATAGAACCAATCATAACTTACGGATAAAGCCAATGAAAATTTGACAAGAATATGGTGGATACGCCGCTGGTACTTCCTATATATAAGTATTCTTGCCAAAGGATCAAAGGCATTATCTGGCGGTTATGAGAAGTTCCATGTAGAATTTAGTATTGTCTTGATTGAAGTTTGTTTTGTACTCACTGATTTAGCATTTATAGCATCTCATCATTTAAAGAAATTGGATTGTGTTCCATTTCTACATAGACTAACCTCTCCATCATAACAAACGAGAGAGGTACTATCATCATTCAAACATGTATGCTATCAGAATTAAGACTCAAGCTATGGTTGATTGTGTTTATTTATGTATTAGAGTCACATAGAACTAATCATAACTTGCGGATAAAGCCAATGAAAATTTGACAAGAATATGGTGGATACGCCGCTGGTACTTCCTATATATAAGTATTCTTGACGAAGGATCAAAGGCATTGTCAGGCGGTTATGAGAAGTTCCATGTAGGATTTAGTAATGTCTTGGTCGAAGTTTGTTTTATACTCACTGATTTAGTATTTACATCATCATACAACTCAACGTATTTCAAAGTTCATCATTTAAAGAAGTTGAGCTATATCTCACTTCCACAAGGACTAACCTCTCCATCATAACAAACGAGAGAGGTACTGTCATCATTCAAACATGTATACTATCAGAATTAAGACTCAAGCTTTGGTTGTTGTGTTTGTTTATGTTTTAGAGTCACATAGGACTAATCATAACTTACTGATAAAACCAATGAAAATTTGACGAGAATATGGTGGATACGCCGCTGGTACTTCCTATATATAAGTATTCTTGACAAAGGATCAAAGGCATTGTCAGGCGGTTATGAGAAGTTCCATGTAGGATTTAGTATTGTCTTGGTTGAAATTTGTGTTACATTCACTGATTTAACATTCATATCATCTCATCATTTAAAGAAATTGGATTGTATTCCATTTCTACATAGACTAACCTCTCCATCATAACAAACGAGAGAGGTACTGTCATCATTCAAACATGTATACTATCAGAATTAAGACTCAAGCTTTGGTTGTTGTGTTTGTTTATGTTTTAGAGTCACATAGGACTAATCATAACTTACTGATAAAACCAATGAAAATTTGACGAGAATATGGTGGATACGCCGCTGGTACTTCCTATATATAAGTATTCTTGCCAAAGGATCAGAGGCATTGTCAGGCGGTTATGAGAAGTTCCATGTAGGATTTAGTAATTTCTTGGTTAAAGTTTGTTTTATACTCACTGATCTAGCATTTATATCATCTCATCATTTAAAGAAATTGGATTATGTCACCAATCAAACATGTATACTATCAGAATTAGGACTCAGACATTGGTTGTTGTGTTTGTTTATGTTTAGAGTCGCATCATAGAACCAATCATAACTTACTGATAAAACCAATGAAAATTTGACAAGAATATGGTGGATACGCCGCTGGTACTTCCTATATATAAGTATTCTTGCTAAAGGATCAGAGGCATTGTCAGGCGGTTATGAGAAGTTCCATGTAGGTTTTAGTATTAGAAGTTTATTTTAGGATATAACCTTATCTTTCCAAACATATCAAAACTCTTGCGCATGAAATTATATATAGTCAATCAACTCTGTTTATCAATATTCATTATCTTAGGCATCAAAAAGCGATTCCTGTAGCAGGGTACTCAACCCTTACAAGGGACGTTACCGCCTCAAACAAAAATTCAAACTCTTGCTCCTTTCTAAGTATGTAACTGTCAAACTAAACACCATCCTTTTTAGACAAATATGTCACTACTTAAATTTCGGGACGAAATTTCTAAAAAGTAGGGGATACTGTAACATCCGTCAAAAAACGGATTTTACCAAACCCGCTTCGTTTATTAACCGAACAATCAGTTAAAAATTTCGTTACGTATTTAATGCTCAAATTAATTTTAAACGATACATAATTAATAAGTATATTGGAATATAAAAGTTATATTTGAAAAAGTATTAAAAATAGTGGTTTAAAAATAAAACAAGGCTGCCGGGTTTCGAACCCGGGTCAGCCGGGTCAAACTGGTCAACAACGATTTAACTCTCATCCATCAAACCACTCCGCCACTTGTGTTTCTTGTTCATTATTAGAAACAATTAATTCAAATATCACAATATCGATTTCAAATCGACGCGCCCAAATCGCAGTCGTCGGAAATCCCGACGATTTCGCCTTTCACTGACGGTTTCTTGTATCTTAACGCGTATAATAACTATTGCATCGGTTATAACCGATGTCCAGTCCGCGACATCAGTCATAACCGCTGGAAAAATTATTGATCGTCGAATCAAGACGGTAATCGGACTAAATTCATCGATGTTCTTCCCTATAAATATACCCACAAGCCTCTGTTAACCTTTTCGCTCACAATCGCACATTTTCTCGATGCATTTTCACTCGCCGGAAAACCGAGACTTCCATCTACACGGTAATTACTTCGATTTTTCTGTTTCATTCCATTATTTGGCAACATTCTAATATCAATCCCCCACCCAGAATCCTTTCCAGACGACGTTGCCGGATTATCTGTTTTCGCCGGAAAACTTCTGAAATTTCAGAAACCTACTGTTAACCGGTATGATCATTTTAACTTACTGATAATCGTTACCCAGTGGTTCCATTTCACATCTAATCCCTCCAAATTGTTGACTAATCCTATCAGCCGAAGCTCACCAAAACAGAGCCGACGATCTTGCCGGACTTCTGAAGAAAGACGAACAGTTCGGTACAATCAATCCTCAAACCTTTTTCTATTCCTTACATTACGATGGCTCATAATGTCCGTTAAGTTAATTTAACAAATAACAGTCAGTTAATCGATGTTTGTGTTTTGAACGAAGAAGATGAAGTTGGGTATTTTATAAGATTAATTAAAATCGATATTATGAACGGGTTAGACACACAGTCCAGCGGTGGACTGTGTGCAAACAATATGCATGACGTCTCGAGTTCGATCCTGGTCACACACATTCGCTGTAATAAAATGCCTTTTTTTATTTAAACTGAACCGGGTTAACTCAGTAAGATGTTAAATATAATAATAACCAGAATATTTACCAAGTTAGACACACAGTCCAGTGGTGGACTGTGTGTCAAACTAAACCACAGGTCCCGGGTTCGAGACCTGTGGCGAGCACCGAGTCATGCAATTAAATCGTTTTTAAATAAATGATTTTCGGATTAATCTAATTAGTATATAAATATAATTAAAAACAGAAATATTTCGGGTTAGACACGTAGCTCAGTTGGTAGAGCTGCGTGCACGCGTACAGGAGGTCTCGGGTTCGAGTCCTGCCCGGCGCATACATACCCACAATAAACCGGTCAACAAGTCAACGGTCAACAAGTCAATGGTCAAACAGTCAAAAATCAACATTTTTTTATTTCTTTTATCTATTTATTTAAATTAAAAATACTTAAAAATAACATTTTTAAAGTTAGAAAATAGCCTTAAACTCGCAAAAATATATCCAATAATCCTACTAAAATTGATTAATAAAATCCGCTTATTTACGAACCATTATGTTATTATCTAGGTTAGTTTCACTCGTGGTTAAATCCAACTCCGTGCGCATTCAACATCATCAACCGAACGCACCCACTGTGAGTGAATCTTACAACTCCCCTTTTTAATTACACGTTTTGGGGTGTATCATGTGACACTAAAACAAATTTGTTATTCAAACTCGTGCCATACCATATTATGATTTAAACTTAGAATGTAAATATTGTTTGTAGTTATGTATTACATATTGTCAAGTTGTATGCAAATTATTCATTAGGCCCATCAGTTCCTCGTGGGAGACGAGTTGAGCAACGCGTGCCTCAAAACAATCTATTATTGTATGTGTGTGCATTATTTAATATTAAGTGTTTTGTGTATAAGTTTACATCTATATTTATTCATATGTGGTTATGCACTTTATTTATAATCAATTCAATAAACTTGTTCAAATGTTTTTCATAGGATTCACTCGCCAACTTTTTGTTGATCCAAAAACCATTTTTACACATGATACAGGTGAACAGGATGAAGCAAGGAAAACATAGGAAATGCCTTAGAAGATAGTAATGAAGTCTAGAATGATGTGTAGAACATGATGTAATTATGGTTGTATGTTTCCCTTTAAATTGTAATAATAAATATGAAATATTATAATAAATGTCATGAGCTTTGATGATAACCCAATCATGCCCCGATCACCTTTTCCGCTGCGGGTCGGGGTGTGACATCAAACCCTCCAAAACTTATTTCTAAGTTATGAAAAGGTTA